>CAWUFW010012901.1:0-510894 GCA_963921515.1 Calotriton arnoldi | reverse complement strand
AGGTTCTTGTTCCCTTGTGAAAACCTGTGCCTAGCCACAGCTAAGCTCCCTTCCACATCAAATTGTTTTTCTAGTCTAGATACGGCCTCCTCATATTCATCTAATGCCTCATCACCTTCATTGCATTCCAAGAGGGGTAAATGTTCCAGAACAGCTTGACCCTCAAATCCCAAATTGTGTTTAAGAATACATCTTTTCCGTTCTGCACTAAACCTAGCCCCTCCCACTGCACCTAAATATTTTGTGAAGGCTCTAAACCATACTTTCCACCTAACTGGTGGATCTCCTGGAAGCTGCAAAAAAATGGGGTTGGAGGTTGCATACCCTGCATATTGTCCATAAATACAGTAGAAAAGTAACAGTACCTCACACCCGCACACTAAAAAAGTTCAGAGAAATACTGGTAAGCCAATAGTTGCAGCTGGCAATGCAATCAACAGAAAAATGTATTTAGCTGCTGTAAAGAACACCCAAACATATATTCACAACACAGTCACAGTCATTGACATGAGACTTGCTAGATGCCCTTCACGCTGGATCCGTGAGCTTCCTGGAAGCAAGCATAATTCCTGCCAAATAGATCTTAGGATACACAAATATGAAAAAAGAAAATGTCAGAATTTTGCCTAAATGTACCTCCACTCAAACAGGTAAGAGGACAGTCAGTGCGTTAGATGTCACAGGAGCTCACACTGAATCACCTTCTGTGCCGTCATGCTAAAACACATAGCGATGCTGCTCCACTGACAGGTGAAGGTGCCGTCGTGCGGGAACTTGTTACGATACTGACACCGCTGAGAACCACACGGACACTGTTCATAGGCACACTTCCGGTGGCAAAATGGAAGCAAAGGTCACCAGAAGAGACATCGCCTAACAACTTGTTCTGGATAAACGAAGGCAACAGCTAATTGCCATTCTGCGGCTTGAAGAGAAGCACAGGGTAACCTCTTCTACGTGATGACAACACCCAACAACGTAATCAGTTAGGTAGCGGCTTCCACAGGGTGAAGAACTCCTCAGCCACAATGAGACCAAAGGGGAGCAAGAGACGGAATAGCCCACCACAGGCTAACACTGGCTCCACAGCATGATCTCGACATCCAGTTGCAGCCAGCAACTCATAGGTAGCAGCTGTCAGAAGGTCCTCTTGAGAACGTAGACTTGAAAATCTTCGCTGCACCAATAGTGCCAAAAGAGGAACAGCCAAAATGTCAGCTCGCACCGAAAGAGAAAAGATGCACACGTGGGTGGGAATGTACAAAATCGTAGCCAAATTTGTAGTGATCACTCCGACACAGATGAGTGGGAAAGCATTACGGTTTATTCGATGTACATCCCCCGCAGCTTCCAGAGAGAATGGTCAGGGGTAACTGACCTTTCAAACAACAATATTCTATAACAGAGCCAATACATGGCAATAGCTGTGCGCATGCACAGATTATATACTACAGATACTCTGGGCTTTGTAACTCCATTTCACTTTCCAAAGGAGCCCAATGCTATCAGTGGTTCAGAGTAATTTCTAAGAACACCCCCTATTTGCCTTGCCGTAATAATTACAGATAGTAACCTAGTGCATAATTGCTGATGTGTCATCCTCCACTGTCACCTTCACCCAGGAATACTGGTCAATTGGGCCCTGATATCATAAAACTACAGCAGGATATCATCCGACATGAGGGCCAATCAATTGCCTAGCAAGTAATAGGATACATTTATCATGGTATTAAAATGGGTAGCAGGGTAGACAGGATGCCCAGCTGAAGACTAAGATGGTGAGATGAAAGAAATGAGGGCATTATTTGAGACTTATAAATTTGTTTGAAAGTGTGGTTGATCATAATATTCTCGACTTCACTATTGCTTAACTAATAGGAATGTGGTAAAATGAATATCTTAAAAATCTGTTGTTCATAATTTATATTAATCCCACTAACTAGCATAAACCTTCCTCCCTCAATTTATCAGATTACTTAATTGCTATTGGGATATCATAAGCTAAAATAATTGCAGTGAGAAGGGTACTCTGTCACTTGGCTGTCAATAAGATCTTTTTATCTAGGTCCTAATAGAGGTGGTAGAGCTGCGTTGAGTGTGGTAGCAAACGATGCATAGGCTGGAGAGATGTATGCTAGCTTGGAAACACAAATAATGATTTGAATTTCTAGTGAGCTGTAGATTTTCACAATATTTCACGCGCCATAGTACTGAGCTATTAATGCTTTATAAAAATCATTTTTTTGCTGTATTGCATTAGTTTGAAAAACATCAATTTCTAATTATGGTAGATGCACTAACAGTGAACTTTTCCATCTGCCGAATATACTGAATGACCAGCAGTGGCAGTGTTAAAGAAGAGAATTTGTGCGCATTGCTAAGACAAAAAAAATCATCAGCATTCTTCATTCCTTTATCAATTTATATGGTAAATCAAACTCACTTTTATTCATTTTGCTCGTACTTAAAAGAAGTCCATAGCATCTGAAAGTCCTCAGTACCTTGTAGTTGGATCTTCCGCATAAATATAATTGCTGTTGTGATGGTAGTAATATGGATGACATTATAGTGCTGGTGTTAGCTAATCAAAGACTTTGACTGTCTTCAAGGCTGACAAACCCTGGTTATGATAACTGTGCTAGCAATATGTCAGTCAAAGTACTTTATTTCGCTAGTTATAAACAAACAGCATAAAAGTATTTCATCAACAATAAAAACGAGAGATGCATTACAAAAACACTTAAAAATTCAAGTCAATTCTATAAAATAATTAAAACATGCTGTAGGCATGTGATTTCCATAAAATTGTCCTCATGATTGACATTTACGAGTCTTTATAGCACTTTGAAGAAACAGAGCCAAGCAATAGCAGGTATACTGATCAGGCAACTGCTTTAAGAGATAAAGGGCTGGTAGACATTGCCTCAGTCCGAGTGTCTGCAACATAGGGCATAAAAATCTCTTTCTCTCCTCTCTATAAAATGTGCAAAAAAATAGCAAATGAAGATCACATTGCATAGATATAGAGTCACACGGGCAAGGAGTCAAAGCTTTCAATTAGTACATATTAGCAGGATAACCAAGAATCAGTGGACTATAATTCATACGGAATCTTATCAATAAAAGTAATTAATGTGAGAAGTTGGCCTGGTATATGATGTCCACTAGTTAAAGTGGGCACCTTGCACCAGTCCAAACAACCCTTATGGTGATTTAAGAGGTCTAGAATAACCTTAGAAAGCTATCCAAGTGGTAGCTGTGGAGAGCAGCCTTCAGGCTTAGTCTTGAAGGAGTGTAAAGCAGCTTGTTTTACCAGAGTGCAACCTTATAGCACTGGTTAAATGAAAGGAGAACCACACAGTAGTTATAAAAAATATGTATTTATTAATATAACACTATCTAGTATGACACAGTATCTTCTACTCGGAGATAATCACAAAGCACACAATACTTAACCACAGAAATGTCAGTAAATAGCACTTATACACAGTGGACCCCAGGGGGAACCAAACCATATATTAAGGAGGTGGTATAAGAACCACGACTCGAGTCAGGACGATGTTGAGAGGACGTAGAATTTCTGGAACACCAAGGAACCACCCAAGGTGAGTAGATAGGGACCCCACGGAGTGCATCGGCAGTGTGGGAACATGACCACATGCTCCGTACAAGTCTATGTGCAAGTCGCGGTTGGATTTTAAAGTTTAGGGACCCTTCCCAGTGGACTTCGAAGAAACCCCTTGGAAGACAGAAGGTTGGAGAGCCACCCCACCGTGAAGTATTTGTAAACCTTTTTACCTTGATCCCACTATTGCAGGCTATTAGACTAACCAGGCCCCCTCTTGCACGACCTGTTTGTGCATTCCTTTATCAATTTATATGGTAAGTCAAACTCACATTTATTCATTTTGCTCTTCACTAAAAGAATTCCATAGCATTTGAAGGTCCTCAGTACCTTGTAGTGGGGTCTTCCGCTTAAGTATAATTTCTGTCGAGATGGTAGTAATGTGGATGACATTATAGTGCTCATTATAGCTAAACAAAGACTTTGACTGTCTCCAAGGCTGACAAACCCTGCTTTAGATACTTGTGCTAGCAATATGTCATCAGAGGAAAGGACTGTCTTTGAGGCTGGAATGAGTTGCTTTAAGTTAGAGCGATTGACTTACTTTCTCATGGATGGAAGCTCATTTAACCTGTTTTCCTGCACTCTGTATGTGTGACTCTGATAATCAGGATAGATTGTTGTTGAGGATACTCTGGGTTCTTGTAAGTCCATTCAACTTTCCAAAGAAGCCCAATGGTTCAGAGTACTCTCCGATTACACCACCTACTTGCCTTACTGTCATAATTACATATAGTAACCTAGTGCATAATTGCTAATTTCTCATCCTTCTGGAACATTTTCACCCAGGATCATTGGTCAAGTGGTGCCCTGACACCATAAAGCTGTAGCAGGATTTCATCTGACATGAGAGCCAATCAATTTCCAAGCAAGCAATAGGATACATTCATCATAGAATTGAAATGGGTAGCAGGGTAGACAGTACACCCATCTGAAGACTAAGATGGTGAGATAAAATAACTTTAGGCCATTATTTGAGACATATAAATTTGTTTGATGATGTGGTTGGTCGTAAAATTCTCTACTTCACTATTGCTTAACTGCTAGTGATGTGCTAAAATGAAGATTTTAGAATGTGTTATTCAAAACTGTTATTATTCCCACTAACTACAGCATAAACCTTCCTCTCTCAACTTATCAGATGATTAATTGCTATTAGTGTAACATAAACTAAAGGAATTGCAGTGAGAAGGATAAGCTGTCACTTGGCTGGCAATAAGACCTTTATATCTGTGTCCTAATAGATGTGCTAGAGCTGTGTGGAGAGTGGTAGCAAATGAGGCAGAAGTTCAAAATGTAGCTAGCTTCAAAACACACATTGAGGTTTAAATTTCTAGTGAGCTGTGGATTTTCACAATATTACAGACGCCATAGTACAGATTTATTAACACTTTATATAAATCATTTTTTGTTGTATTGCATTAGTTTGAACATATTCAAATTCTAATTCTAATAATGGAAGTGGACTTTTCCATCTGCAGAATTACTGAATGACCAGCAGTGGCAGTGTTGCAGAAGAGAATTTCTCTGCTTTGCTGAGACAAATAAAAGTTCATCAACATTCTGCAGTTCTTTATTGATTTATATGGTAAGTCTGTGAGAAGTTGGCCTGGTATATGCTGTCCACTAATTAAAGTGGGCACCTTGCACCAGTCCAAACAACCCTTATTGATTATTAGGTCAAAGACAACCTTTAAAGAAAGCTATCCTAGTGGTAGCTGTGGAGAGCAGCCTTCAGGCTAAGTCCCGAAGGAATGTAAAGCGGCTTGTTTTACCAGAACAGAACCTCCTGAATGACCAAATGAAAGGACAACCACACAAGAGATATATAAAATATATGTATTTATTACTAAACACTCTCTACTAACCTCTTTATGAGATTAGAGCACAAAGCACACAATATTAAATCATTAGAATGACAGTATATAGCACAATACACAGTGGGCTCCAGGGGGAGACCAAACCATATACTAAGAAAGTGGTATAACAACCACGACTTCAATAGACACAGTGCCTAGAGCACGTAGAATCGCTGGGGCCCCAAGAAACCACCCAAAGTAGTGACACAGGGGACCCACGGAGGACGGGTGCAGTGTGGGAACACAGACGCGAGCTCCGTACAACTCTATGGGAAAGTCGCGGTTGGAATATTACAGTTTAAGGACACTTCGGAGAGGACTTCAAGCAAACCCTTTGGAACATAGAAGGTTCTAAGGCCAGCACCCTTGTGAGTACTGAGGTACCTGTCTTACCTATCCCAGAGGAACCGGGTACATAGGGGTCAAGTGGTGTTGAAACCCTCGTCGTTTTCAATGGCGTGATGCGAAGAAGTACTGCTGCCTGGAAGATGAAAAGTGTCTGGTGGAATCCAAGCCTGGATCTGAGGTGAGAAGAACCTGAAAGCAGAGGGGACAAAGTCTGGGTCACCTCACGTGACCAGGAGTGGAGCAATCGAATGCCCACTGATGTCAAGTGTTTCAGGTGCGAAGATGGGATGCTTGACTCTGCAGCCACGGGGACCAGGAGATGTCGATGACGACCAAAGTCCGAAGGTGAGCTGTCCCATGAAGGATGTCGATGACTGAGGGGTCAGTGTCTGGCTGGAGCACCAACAAGCCTTGGCAACGGCGACCCACGCAGGCAGAGGAAACAGCTACGGTGAGGACCAGCAAGGTCCTGGGGACTCTCCAAGCAATGGAGAGTCAGGGCACGTCTAGAGCAACCAGGGAAGCCCAACAAGTAGAAGAGTGACCCTCGTTAGGACCCACAGGTCAACGGACCAGGGATCGCAAAGGGACGTCGAGCAAAAACACGAAGTACGGGCCCACAGAGCACTCGTGGAGTGGAGGCCAGCAATCTTCGGTGTAAATGCTGCTCTGAGTGGGGACCACACGTGGTCCAATGCACCGCTTTAGGAATCGTCGTGAAGTGGGTGCACTTGCAAAATGACGCGGTGCACAGGGGTACGGGTTGCACAGCCCCCACGAGGGATACTAGTCTCAGAATCGCTGAGAGGGTAGATCGACCTCGGGGACCTTAGGGAATCCACCTCCTGTGTTACAGAAATCTTCGGAGTCTGCAGGAGCTCTGGAGATGAAACTGGTCAGTTGCGTTTTGGTGCCTGATGCTGCAGGGGAGTAACTACTTTACTCCAAGGGAGATTCTTCTGTCGTCCAGCGAAGCGTAGACCGTCGAAGCACTTGGTTACTGTAGCAGAGTTTAGTCCAGGTAAATCTAATGTCCTATAGTCAGGTTTCCTACTTTATACCCAAGGAAGGGGTGGGACAAACTCTGGGGACCCACCTAGGGGAGCGTCAGGACAGAGGGGTGGCTACACCCATGTCCTTTGTCCAGTTTCGCACCAGAGAAGGAGCCAATGGCTCCTGCAACCGATTTTAGCTGGACTATGCACAGGGACACCAAATGTGCCCCCAGTGCAGACTTTCTGGCACTCGCAGAGTGCACCCACCCAGCCCCAATACACTAAAGCCTGTCTGGGAGGTGGTCACACCTCCCTGTGACAGGAAACCTATTGTCAGGCCTTCCCCTGCTCGAGCTTGGCTCAGCAGCAGGAGGGCAGGCTCGTGTCTGTGGCTGGCAGCATCCATTTTGTGATGCCCAGGTTGAGAAAGCTGGTACCGGGTAGACCGGTGACCCACAGTAAAGGTTCTACAAGGGAGGAATCATACCTCCCACACCAGTTACTGGTGTGGAGGTATGATTCCAAGGTGTTTGACACCAAGCACGACATGTTTCTAAGCAGCCGTTTTAAAGTTAGCATTTACCGCGAGGTTATAATGCACTTAAATATATATGGTTTGCTGCATCACAGACAACCACGGAAAATAGGTTCCGAAGGCTGCAGAGGGGCTCTGCTCATGCAGGGGTACCCCCTCACATAAAACCCTGCTTTCAGGATTGATAAGGCCTGCCATAGGGGTGACTGATAGGTTTATATGTGCAGTGATTTAGAATAGATATAATGAACCTATATCTAAGTAAGGGGTGCATGCACCACCTTACACAGGCTGCAGTAGCAGACCTGTGGTGCCATTTTGAATGGTCTCTCAGGGGTGGCACAACACATGCTGCAGCCCCTGGGAGGCCTCTGGGGTACCTATGCCCTTGGTACATAGTGTACCATATACTAGGGACTGATAAGGGTACCCTAGTATCCAATCTGGAGTGTACCTAAAGTACATGCAATCAATTTAGAGGAGAAAGCATATAGACTGGGGTCCTGAATAGCAGGATCCCAGTCAGACTAAGTCAAAAACAGTGATACATCAGCAAAAAAGTGGGGGTAACCATAAGAAGCAGATCCTACTCTCCTACAAAGTCAAACTCACATTTAATCATTTTGCTTGGCATTATAAGAAGTCCATAGCATCTGAAGGTCCTCAGTACCTTATAGTGGGGCATTCCGCATAAATATAAATTTTGTCAATATGGTATGATGACATTATGGTGCTCATGATGACTAATCAAAGACTTTGACTGTCTTCAAGGCTGACAAACCCTGCTTTAGATACTTGTACTAGCAATATGTCATCAGATGAAATTACTGATTTTGTGGCTGAAATTAGTTGTCTTAAGTTAGAGTGATTGACTTACTTTCTGATGGAGGGAAGTTCATTTTACCAGTTTCCCTGCACTCTGCTTGTGGAACTCTGATACTCCAGATGGATTGTTGTTGAGGATACCCTGGGTTCTTGTAACTCCATTCCACTTTCCAAATGAGTCCAATGCATTCAGTGGTTCAGAGTACTTTCCTATTACTATTCCTACTTGTCTTGCCATCATAATTACAGATAGTAAACTAGTGCATAATTGCTGATCCCATCCTCCAGTGTGTCATCTTCACCCAGGAAAATTGGTCTAGTGGTGCAGTGACATCATAAAGCTCTACCAAGATGCTATCTGACATAAGGGCCAATCAATTGCCTAGAAAGCAATAGGATACATTTATTTTGGTATTGAAATGGATAGCAGGGTAGACAAGATGCCCAACTGAATACTAGGATGGCAAGATGTAAGAAATTAGGGCATTAATTGACACTTACTAATTTGTATGAATGTGTGGATGATTAGAGTATTCTACACTTCACTATTGCTTAACTGCTAGGAATTTTCTAAAATGAAGATGTTTAAATGTGTTATTTATAATTTTTATTATTCCCACTAACTGTAGAATAAACTTTCCTCTGTCAACTTATCAGCTTACTTAATTGTTATTGGTGTACCATAAGCTAAAACAATTGCAGTGAGAGGGGTACGGTGTCACTTGGCTGGCAATAAGTTATTTGTATCTATGTCCTAATATAGATGCTAGAGTTGTGTTGAGAGGGGTAGCAAATACGGCATCAGATTGAGAAAGGTATGCTAGGTTGAAAAAATAAATTGAGATGTGAATTTGTAGTGAGCTGTGGATTTTCATAATATTACAGACTCCATAGAACTGATCTTTTAATATTTAAAAAAAATCATTTTTTTGTTGCTTTAGTTTTAAAATATTGAAGGCCTAGTTATGGTAGATGCCCTAACAATCGACTTTTCCATCTGCAGAATATATTGAATGATCAGCAGTGGCAGTGTTGCACAAAAGAAACTTGGAAGATAGGAATGACACCAATACCATTGTAATCTTTGGAAGCCTAGAGAACCTGGGATTGACAACACTTAATTGAACCAACACACATATACCCTAACCCTGACCTCATCACTTTCAATGACTTTGAAATCACTGCAATCAAGCCGCTCACCTGGACCGACCAGCCAGTATGCAATTCCCAATTAGCATCCCTCGCCAAACAAAGCGCGCCACTACAAGCCTGGGCAGGTACAGCTGGAACAGCATCTCAGAATCCAACTGGCTCAACAACCCACACCTGAACCAGCCAAAAGTTACTCACTACCTCAACAGAGACATCAAACATCTCAGCAAATGGGTCACAACATCTAAAAGATGGCCGCGGGGAGGGAACTCTGAAAACAGGCTCCCGGGATCGGAACCACTACATCAGTGATACCGACCCGAATCCCCACCCGACCCACTCCCCTCGCCACCCATCAAAGCAGGACTCACTGGAGTGGAAGAAGCCAGGAGACGACATCGACGAAGACCGCAGTGCTTGGAGTAAACGTCCCTCGCCGATCCCTCAGAACTGCTAGCAGCCCTGACATTGCGAAGGAAACCAGCAAGCACTCCCGGATCAGCGTCGGACCCACGCGAAACCAAGGAAAGAATCCACAGACCAGACGAGTGCTCATTCCTGGGCAAGGACTTCAAGTCAGGAATCGGAATGATTCCTGCTCCGCTCTGCCATGGAGTAGCGGCACCAAGGTATGATGACTGGCCTCAAAATGGCCGACACGCTTGAACCGAACACCGAGGTATAGGGCCTGCAGAGCGTCTAGGCCCCCAGCGATTACATTCAGAGACTCCACACCCCTACTAATCTATCTAGAGGGGACCTGGGTCGGCGCCATAGCGTGCGCAAGTCCCACTAGAAGCGCAGCTTCTACTTATGATTCTGCCTGACTGCAAGATGACTGGCCTCAAAATGGCCGCCACGCCCGACCTCAACACCGAGGAATAGGGCCTGCCGAGCTTCAAGGCCCCCAGTGTTGACAACAGAGGCCTCATACCCCTACTACTCGGTCCTGAGGTGACCCGGGTCGGTGCTGTAGCGTGCGCAAGTCCCGCTAGAAGCGCAGCTCCTCCTCTCGATTCCGCCTGACTGCAAGATGGCGGATCCCTAAGCCCTGTCGATCTGCTTCGTCCCCAATGACTGGCTCCTAACACATTCCGCTGCAAGGGACACCTTGTGATAGGAGCCCTCTGCCCCAACCAAGAGGGAACCTATACAAGAGCACTCAATTCCCTCAGGGAGCCCCCACACCCTCAGCCGAGTCTGCCTGGCCTCATGATGGCCGCTCCTGAGAGCCCTACGATCCACACCCATCCATGGGATAAGATCCACTGACCCAATTAACATATACAAGGGTGCTACATAAGGGGATAACATCGGCCTCTACCCCTAACAAAAGAAGACTCTGAGAATAGCGCACAAATCCTACACGGAGCCACTCTCCCTCTGGGGACCTTGCCTGGCCCTAAGATGGCCGACCCCAGAACACCGGAGTTCCAAGTCTAACTCAAGTCAGGACCTGTAAAAACACACAAACGCCACAAGGTCCACCAAGCAAGAAGAATTAATTCGGCCCTCTGCCCATAAGTTCAGAATCTTCGCGTGGGAACCTTCTCATGACCACAGTGAATCCACACACAAGTTGGTCACCTTCATTACCGCAGTGTTCACCCCCATAGATAATAACAAAAGGACTACAACTTCGTCGTGTCACCTTACCCTAACCTCCTGCTCAAGACAACTGCCAATTAAACAGTCCTGGAAATTCATAAACAATCTCCTCCGGCAGCTAAACCACCCAAATAATTGGCCAGAAGCCACTGTAGTGTAGCTCCTATTTCCCTTATAGGCTCTGCGCATTGGAATAATATATCCTATAGGTTTGACATAGGACTAAGGTCGGTATGTCCCTATCGAGTATATTAAACTTAATTACTTGTGCCAGCTAGCTCAGAGGCCACTAGAAACTTCTTGACAACAAGAAGGAGTAGTTTCTGGCAGCCGCAAAACATGACCACTGTGTTTCCCTTACAGAATCAGGACGTGTCCCAGAGTCGTAGAAACAATAGATAACTATTTCACTCAGCTCAGTCGTGCATGTTTTAGTTACTCTCAAAGTTACACAGAAATAACAGACGGGCGTTTCAATAAAAGATTTATTGAACAGTCTTGTTTCTGTTGTAAGTTAGATGTGCTGTTACGATCACAAGACAGTATGCGAGATAAATAATGTACAGAGTGAGCAGTAGAAATAAATAATACTGCGTTAGCATTATCTTTTCAGCATATATGCATTTACATAAAATGACACAGCCTAAAAATGCGAGTACTCATACGATGCGTTTCTAGCCTAGTTCTACCCCAGTGTACCTAACCTGTCCTAGGTGTAGGGAGAAGTAGAAGTAGGTGATGTAGTCCTGACTAGAGTATACTAAGAGTATGTTACGCCTAGTATGCCAAGAGTCTAGTATGCCAAGAGTCCCTCTAGGTTCTAGTCTGCTCCATACCTGAAGAATGAGAGAGGTAGGAATCTCTTTCCGGACTCGAACTCCAACACCCCGCAAGGGAAGTTAGATCACTGGAAGCTGGACTCTTTGCGTGCAGGAATGACAGCGTCTTCTCAGTGCGTCCGGCCGGGAATCGGGCTCCTCTGAAGTCGAGGTCTCCTCTGATTTACAGGGGTTTGGGAAGGTATATTTATACCTGAAAATGTTAGCATTGACGTGAGTTGGGCAGCGAAAGACGTCATAAATGAACCCCTAAGGAATAATGGTTCATGCATAATATGTGAGACCTTGAAGAAATCAATAGTCCTGGGCAAGGGAAACTCCTGCAGCCTAAGGGTCTGTTTTTTTCATGAACTCGTTGTGAGGCTAGGGTGGACGGATGTCGGAATCCATGCCTGTATTTGGAGTGCATGGTTTATGCCTAAATAAGGTCTGGGATTTTATGCCTATATAAGGGCAAGGCGAATTGTGCCTATATAAGGACATGAGTCTGGAAAGCCCGTTTATGGACACCCTTCGAAATATACAACACCCACTCCTCTTTCGTGTGCACGATAATACTAAAATGCTAAACATTAAAATGCTAAACATTAGAACGGAGTACTGCATATTAAAACATATCCTAAAAGCATGAAAAGACATATTAAAAATGCAAATGTTTCTGTACATCATTAAGCAATGCTTTTCATTTCCAGCATAAAGTTCAGAATAAATGCAATCGGAATGAAATATAAAAGAAATATTTACATATGACGAAAATGATCGATAAGTTTGTTCAAAATCAAAGTCATTGCCTGTCATGAAAATTAAATGAACTGTTCTAGACACACAAGATGACTAAGTGTCCCTGGAAGTACTGCCAAGTCTGTATTATAAGGCTAGTTCTACTTTAAGCAGATTGAAGTGCCATTTTCGTTTGAAAAATGGGACAAAAGTTCAAATTTGGTAGAGTTCCAAGTCTTTGAAAAATGAAGGCCAAATTGTTACTGCATCTCTGGAACACAGTATGCTGAATCAGAGTCAGTTTACGGGTCTGGTGTAAACATGAGATCATCTATTTCAATAGACAAAACATCATCCACTGTCGTTGGTGTAAGTTGGAACACCTCGTGTAAGAGATTGACCGCACAAAGATGTGAAGCATCGCTCTCAGCATAGGTCGCCGCAGCAATGTTCGCGTCCGTTGTTACCTGTGTACCTGGAGTTGTCTCTCGTACCTCAGCAGCTGCTGGAAGCGTCTGTGAGATCTCAATGAATGCTGACATCAGGATTGGTAGCCTCTGGGGACAACACAGAGCATGGGCCGTTATCGGGACCAGCAAAGTATCGACGTCCTTTGGCGTGGCTGATGGATATGTTAGACAAGCGTCCAACACGCATTCTTCACCACATAGCAGGCATCGTAGAACAGGTAAGATGCAATCTTGCCAGATTGGTCTGAATGACAGGAACCAAGTTGTATTAAGGTCCCGTAGACGAGTCATGCCCAATAGCTGTACTATTCGCTCACAGCACTTTCTTTCAAGGAGAGCTTTCTCCATTTCGCTCGGAGTGATGTCGGCGAATAGGCTGGCCATAGTGCAATAGCAGAAAGATGAGTAAAATTCCGGCAACAAGTGCGAGAATTAATGGTATGCCACCAAACACCGAATGTGCAAAGTTGGGGATGATTCCAAGTATAGCCTGGAAAGGTGCTAACAGACCGGAGCAAATGCTCTTAAATACATGTACAATTCCGGTCGTATCTGACATGTTAAAGATACGTGATACCATTTCTACGAAATGTATAGGGCAGTTTGTACGTATTAAAGTCTGTATCTCAGCCGAAGTCCTTGCTACTTGTAGATCATAGGTTTCTTTGGCCGAGGTCAAAGGCACTGTTTGCTGTAAAAGCATGGCTTTCATTCTGCTCAAAGTATCAAATCTTATAAAAGAGACGTTCAGCGAAGGCCATAAAGGCGACTCCCTGACTGTGTCTATTGGGGGAAACAATACTTGCATACAGCAAGTGACCCTGGAGTTCACCGTTACTAGATATGGGATGCCTGGCAACATTCCACAGCAACTCTGATCATTCAACATGAGGTAACTCCCGTTAGAAAGTTGGCCAAACGCTGGATTAATCACAGCAGCTGGTGTACCCCGCTGATGGCAAGACAAGTTGCCACAGAACCATTACAAGCCCCGTGTAAAGAAATGTCCTGACATATGAGTGAACCGGTCAGTGCATGTTTACAGTTAGTACCGCTAAGAAACACTTCACGATCCCCACTCCAACATCTGTGTGTGTACGGTAAATCCCAAGATGTCTTAATGTATTCCTTACCCAACCTTTCATATTTGCCTGCTTGCATTTGTCTGAGGCAATACTGAAACTGAAAAGTTGTCACAGGTAATATTATTTTGCCATGAATAACCCATTCTGTAGCTGGTTTTTCTGCCACTGTGAATGGTAATTTCTCCAGTTTTTCAATGCTCAGCACTGTATACCTTGCTCCTCTTTGTGCCAATTCGATCTGTTTATCAGTGAGATTGTATTCTGCAAACAGAGACGACATGTTGATGAAACGCCAAGGCACATAGCCCGCTCGCAAAGATTGCAGCGTCCAGCTCAATGACACTATAGAACGTAATTGGGATTGACCTTGTTGTAACATAGCCAAATCTTGTTCTAGAATGTCGATAGCAGAGGATACAATGCCATCTAAAGAATATATTCTGGAGGACAAAGTTGTTAACCCATTGTCGACCACAGAGAGTGTTTTCTCTAAATTAATACGATCAAGTTCACGTATTCGTTCTGCGGCCTCTATCTGTGACACTTTCCATGCTTCATTATAAGCAGCGTAAATGCCGGCATATATGAAACGTTTTTGACGCGGTTTTCTTGGTCCAAGCAAGAATTCCCTAAGATCTGCGTCTCCTGTAAGTAAGGATAAGTGTTGTTTCACATCCTGTAGTGTAGATTTATGCAGCCAATCGAGGCATAATTTCCCTACACTGTATGTTGTTACTACCCCCGGATGTTGTCTTTGGACATATCTTGGGTCTGGCCTATGAATAGTAAAGCCCTGAGTTTTGTTCAAGAACCTTTCCTGACAGTTGTTTGTGTCTATGGGCCAGATCAACCATTTCTTCCAATTTGGATCAGATCTGTTGAGTTGTAGTATATTGTCAACTGTCACCACTGCCTTCGTATTATTATCACTGGCAGGTGTTGGCACAGAAGGTGATTTCATCTCTTTGATCTTGGCTAATCCAAGACAAGATGTTTGTTGGACGGTTTCATTCAAAAACAGTATTTGTTCAGGGATGATACAGGCTCTAAATAAAGCTTCTATACCCTGTACTTGCCAATCTTTACTACCCCAGACAGTTTTTGTCTCTATTGTGTCTTTCCATAAGTCGAAACCCTGTGTAGACAGTTGGGCAATAAATGCTTCAGAGTAAATCTGTTTCGTATTTGTTAACATAATTTTCAGTCCTGTTTTGTTTACATTTCTGTAGTAAAACGTTTCTGGGTCAGATGTATTATAACCTGAAAAATATGGAAATTTACTAGCAAAAGTTTTTGAACTACCTTGTGGTGGTGTAGGACAATGTTCCCATTGGTTAAACAAACACATTTCTTGGATATGCAGTTTTATGCAAATAATGATGACCATAGTGGTTATAACAATACAGTTCTTCATAGTCTGATGAACCCTCTAAATATTCATTTTTAGAAAATGCAGCAGATTTTTCTAGATCAAACATTATGCCATGTACAGTCTCTAAGTCCCAATCATCTGAATAGGTACTGGACGTAATTAAATTACTTAGTGAAATTTTAAACAAATGTGGAATGTTCAATTGTTCACTCGGACCGAAGATTTCATAATCTGTTTTGTCCCACACTATACCATCCTGTATAGGAACAGCTGTGATGTTCACTGATGACAAGTCTCTTGCTTCACGATGGGAAGATTTATGTGGTTTCAAAAGTACATTCACGTCTTTTCCTTCACTGTTCACATGGATGTATCTGCCACTTATAAGCACGCTTACAGTTGTTACCAAAGCTAGCCAGAGCAGGAAAACAAAAAGTCCAGATGTTATCCAGAGTTCAATCCATGGAGAAACCAGATACGTCTTTTTCATAAAGTGAATAAAGTCTTGTAGTTGCTGCTTGAGTTTGAATGATGTTGGCGTCGTTTCAGGTTCACTTGGATCCTCTGAGAACGTATCAAAGTCAATGAAATAGCCAGAAGCAGTTCTGTCAATTGTTGGAATTGCATCAGGATTTGTTGAAATCACAGGAACCAGTTCTTCACGTGTCACGTTGGTGTAGACAGGTGTATTTGGACGAACTGTTATTTGGTTGTCAAGACGGATGAGTTCCATAGCTTGGTTGCTTAGTCCTTCATTTGTTACAGCTGAATTCTCGATCGTGATCAGTCTTTCAGTCTGAACCTCTTGAATAGTAGCGAGAGGAGTGCGTCTGCTACTAGGTCGGAGTCCACGAGGCCTACTGCTTAGTATTGGCCACATACTGTGGTTTGATCAGGTCGATGGACACAAATCTTTTCTCCTTTCCTTCAGCAAGGGGCGGCAGAAGTACTGTCCTTGTTCCTTGAACAGCTAGAACAGGTACCGGTTGTCTGTAAGAAGGTCCAAATTCCTTCTTGTCCGCGATTTTTTCTCTGACTAGATCCCCAACTTTTGGAATCCAGACAGGCCTTGCTGGGACCGCCGATTTTTCCCCAGTGGTGGTTGGCTGTAGGGATACGTTGCTTTGTTTCGTTCTTAATTTGTTAAGATCCTGTAAAACAGCCAAACGATCTTTGATATCAAATTGTTTATTTTCCACCACTGTGCCTACGTGTTCTAAGTCTGGAACCCACATTCTTGTCCCAAATAGGACCTCATATGGAGTGACCCCCCTAGAGAACTTCTTGGCAGATTGTTGAGAGCGCGCTGTACGCTATTGAGGTGTTTGACCCACCCATCACCCGAACCTAATACCCTAGCTGTTATGGACTGCTTTATGTCCCGGTTTTTCCTTTCCACAACAGAATTTCCCTCAGGATGGAATGGAGAGGAGTACCGCAATGCAACGCCCAGACTGGCCATGGCCTCCTTGTAAGCCCTAGAGCTAAACGCAGGACCCTGGTCAGAATGTAGCGTGCCTATTGCGTATGTGCCGATAAAGACTCGCAAATCTTTTATAACAGTTCGAGCGTCAGCCGAGCGCTGAGGCCATAACCATAGGTACCTAGATTTAGTATTTGCGGGAATGCCTTTGTCCAGCAGGACGCAGGCGAGTAGATAGCCTAATACTGTCTAACAGTGGTGTCTGTACTGGGCTGCCGCATTCGCAGCATGGTATCTGGTGGCTCGCTCGCTGTAATTTACAGTCTAAGCAGTTGTTGATGAATATGTGAATGTGTGTATTCATTCCAGGCCACCAGTACATCTCTTTTAATTTCAAAATTGTGTTTGAGATCCCTTGATGTGACAGACCCTCCCCCAAATGAGTTTCATAAATCAAAGCTGCTCTTCGTTCCATGTTTGGAATTACCCTATCCCCCACTCCAGGGATTCGAGCAAAAGGAACGTTATTCGCATCAATTACATAAGAGTACTTGAGTGGAAACTTTTTTGGTAACGCTGCACTGCTGCCTTTGCTTGAAGCATTTACAGCCAATATTATCTCACCGTCTATTTTTGTTTTTGAACGAGTGATCGCAGCTACGGAAGCCGTCTGAACAGCCCCCTTCGTGGCTTCGTCAGCCAATGAATTCCCTGCAACGTGAACGCCATCACGCTGATGACTCAGTGTGTGAATCACGTGAGCCTTTGGTAGTTCGCTTTTCAACTGAACTACTTGTTCCCAAAGTAATTTGTGCTTTATTGTGCCACCTTTCGCATCTTTGAAACCATTTTCAAGCCAGGTTCGTATATACGACTGAACACAGTAAAAGGAATCGCACACTATCAGTGTGAGGAATTCTCGATCCGTACTCTCAAGTGCCAGTTTGAATGCCTGTAGTTCAGCTCGCTGAGCTGTACAATCACCTAGTGATTGAGTTTTTGTGACCATAGGTCTGAAGATGCCATTTCGCATGCGACCTTTAACGATAGCACATGCTGCACTGTAAGCTTGCTTACTCCCTGTTGCAGGCTGTGGGGATCCGTCAGTGTAAATTATGAATTCATACTGATCGAGAGGCAGAATCTCAGTGGGCAGAGGACACTCTTGTTCATATTGGAGAAATGCTTGTGTTTTTAAATCTGGATCAAAAACGTATTCAACATCAGGTGCAGCAAGAGAATTAACCCATTGTATCCATCTCGGATGTAGTGCTTTAGCATTTGGAATGCTTGCTTTTGTGACCGCTTCTAAAGCTGGTACCGGGGTTACGACAATTATGCGTTTCCCTTGGGCTAAGGCTCTTTCTTTTGCTACAGCTGTTTGAACTGCTGTTAGAATTTTTCAGTAGAACTGAAGCGCATTTCCGCTTGTGTGTACAAATGTGATTTGTATGCGATTGGTACTTTCTCACCCTCATTGAAGGTTAAGTAGGTGAATCCACATTGACCCGAAATTATTCGAATCACCAAATTTCTTTGACTTACGCGTGTTTGTAAGTGTTTTGTTGCTAACATGTTAGCTTGGAGGGAACGCAAAATTTCTGTGTGTTCCTGTGTCCAGTTTTTGATTGAAAAATCAGGTTTGATTAATGCGTAGAGAGGTTTAACCCTTTCTGCATAGTTTAGTATGTATGTTCTGCCAAAATTGAGGAAACCCAGGATGGATTGTAAGTGTTTTAGCGTCTTTGGAGGTTGGAGCAGCGCACATTTCTCTAGAAAGTTAGCTGCCAAGCTCTTGCCTTCACTTGAAAGCTCATATCCCAAAAATAGGACATTGAGATGGGCAATTCGGGACTTTTTAAAGTTGAATTTGTAGCCCTCAGAGACGAATCCCAGTATAATGGTGCTCACCCTGTTCAAGTGTTTTTCCAAGTCATCGTCTGTCAGATAGATATCATCGACATAGGACAATGCCTCGTTGTCATAAATTTGTAATAACTCCGTTACTCTCGCTGAGAATAAACCTGGGCTGTTCTTGAACCCTTGTGGGAGTCGACAAAAGTGACGCTGGGTCCCCATTATGGAGAATGCCGTTAAGTACCTACTTTCAGGTGCTATATTTTGACAAAAGAAACCATTTGAGATGTCTAATGTTGTTTTGTATTTTTTACGCACAATGTTATTCATTAATGCTGTGCTATGTGCATTTTGCACTGCAAAAGTTTTAGAACAAGTGTTTAAATGCCTGTAGTCCAAAACTAGACGATATGTATTGTCTGGTTTGGAGACAGGAAACAAAGGATTGTTCATGGAGGAGGTGCATGTTTCAATCACCCCTTGGTATTCAAGTTGATCTAAGATCTCCCTGACCTGTTTTTTAGCTTCTTGCTTAATAGGATACTGCCTCTGTGCAGTTGGTTCATGTTTCAGATTTATTTTATGGTGAGGTGAGTCCTCATCCCATCCTACATGATTTTTATATAATGCTGGAGCCTGGGCCACTGCCCATTTTCTGGCATATGTATATTTTAGGTGAATTGGTATGTGATTGGAGAAGGCAGGCATAATAATGTCCTCGCCGTGTGGGCACTCCCTGACAAATTGTGGTGGCCAGTCCTTTTCTCCTAGAAGTATGTCATAACCCTTTGATAGTCTTTCCCAAAAGAGTGCTTTAACCTGTCTAGGTTTGTCTCCCTCCATCCGGAGTGTTATGTCAAATAACTTTTGTGGAGTACTAACCCTGGTGTCTACAGTCTCTACTGTAATGTACTCATTCAAGCCCACTATCTCCAGAAGTTCCATCAGGTTCTGGCGAGCTATTGTGACTTCTGCTGCACTGTCCAGCATTGTCTGAGCCCATTCTCCGTTCTTGAGTTGCGTTCTCAGTATTCTCTGCATGTCTTACTTTCAGACCTGCTACTTTCTTTTTGGAGAATTGAGGTTTTGCTTTAGTTTTTGGAGCGTGTTTGTCGTATTTCGATTTCACGCGTTCTTCTCTATGTTCTGTTCATCCTCTTCTTTCCGAAGTCTGTGATGAGACCTGAAAGGGACGAGAGGAACGTGTATCAGTATCTTGATACCTATCAGGTTTTCTCAAATTATCCCTATTCCTGAGGTTATACCTCCTTTCAGAGGGCTCCTTTTGAGGAGATCTACCTCGGGATTGAGAACCTTTCTCATTTGAATTTTGTTTATTAGACTCCCACTTCTTTTTAGAGGATGTAGGAGTTTGTTTAATTGAGTCCTTCTCAGGACTTTCAGATAGTTTTGGTTTAACTGGTCTCCCACCCAAACTATCTCTGCCTAATTCTGCATAGGATTGTTCTATAATTCTGGGTAGCTCTGTTTGATGTTCTGTAACATCAAATTCCCTTAATTTTTGTCGGATCGCCACTGCTGCTGCCTCCCCTTTAATATTAGATAATATTATTGTTGAGACCTGGTCGAAATTTTTCAGTAATTTCATACCTAAATTTAAAGCAGGCTCTGCCCCGTATTCGTTTTGAATTTGTTTTAGGACATCAGGTATTACCTCAATTGACGGAATGCCATGTGTTTTAGTGTAGATGGCAGCAAAGACTGAGCCCCAAGTGGTGCAGTCTTCCAGTTGTGGTGTGATCCCCATTGGTAAACTAATGGTTAGGATTCTGTGTTTCTCATGCGGGCTAGTATTTGAAAATACTGCTTCGATTTGAGTAATTTTTTGAGCTATCCAAAATGGTATTTGCTCACGCTTAGTGGGCATTTTACCCATGACTGCGTATAGAGTCTGTGGTGTAATTTTTAGAGTATTCCCCTGGTGAGGGGTTTGATTTGGAAGTGTTAATGGTGGTTGGACTGTGAAAGTCCGCATGACATATTGAACCAATTGTCTGTAGATTTTTATTAACTCTGTGAGTTGAGTAAGTAGTTCCTCATCTGACATTATTTCTATGTCGGGATGTGGTGTATAGCCGGCTAGAATCGGCCATGTTGCTCCTGGTCTAACTAGTGGACCGAGCCTGGTTATATTTTTGTGATGTTTTAGGGCGCCTTTAAACCAGAGCTGGTGCTCTTGGTATGTTAATGGAATTTCAATATCCTCGAAAGGAATGTATTCCTCTGGTGGTTCATCTTCTTTGTAGAAGTGAAACATGTGTGTCACTGAATTGGATTCAGGAAATATTACCCATGAATAGAATACCTCTGTCTGAAAGGATTCATGTGCCTCTATCACGAAAACTGCTCTACCTCCTCTCGGTGGTAGGCCATGTTTTATAAGTTTTAGAGTAATGGCTCTTCTTAAGTTTGGAGCGATGTCAATGACACCCTCCTCGGTTTCATTTAAACCGGTATTGTTAAAAAATGCTGGTTGGGCTGGATCAGCCGCAGCTCCACCGTTTCCGGCGTCAGTGTCGGAGCCAGGCATTTTGTTTTTTGAAAAATGTAGAACAAGTTTCAAGGAAACAAAGATAAGGTGCACAATATTGTGGGACACTGTATCCTTCAACGTTGAACAAACCAAACAGCTAATATATAGGGTACTGCCCTATGTAGCCGTGGCGGATACTAACCCTGCCCACTCCAGACGTCTTTTGGAGTATATGGGTAGGGGTCTCTGAGAGAGAAAAAAGAAGCACAGCTGAGTTACTCAGTATCTAACGTTGAATTACTGCCTTACCAAACCGTTGGGCGCCATGTAGTGTAGCTCCTATTTCCCTTATAGGCTCTGCGCATTGGAATAATATATCCTATAGGTTTGACATAGGACTAAGGCCGGTATGTCCCTATCGAGTATATTAAACTTAATTAATTGTGCCAGCTAGCTCAGAGGCCACTAGAAACTTCTTGACGACAAGAAGGGAGTAGTTTCTGGCAGACGCAAAACATGACCACTGTGTTTCCCTTACAGAATCAGGACGTGTCCCAGAGTCGTAGAAACAATAGATAACTATTTCACTCAGCTCAGTCGTGCATGTTTTAGTTACTCTCAAAGTTACACAGAAATAACAGACGGGCGTTTCAATAAAAGATTTATTGAACAGTCTTGTTTCTGTTGTAAGTTAGATGTGCTGTTACGATCACAAGACAGTATGCGAGATAAATAATGTACAGAGTGAGCAGTAGAAATAAATAATACTGCGTTAGCATTATCTTTTCAGCATATATGCATTTACATAAAATGACACAGCCTAAAAATGCGAGTACTCATACGATGCGTTTCTAGCCTAGTTCTACCCCAGTGTACCTAACCTGTCCTAGGTGTAGGGAGAAGTAGAAGTAGGTGATGTAGTCCGGACTAGAGTATACTAAGAGTATGTTACGAATAGTATGCCAAGAGTCTAGTATGCCAAGAGTCCCTCTAGGTTCTAGTCTGCTCCATACCTGAAGAATGAGAGAGGTAGGAATCTCTTTCCGGACTCGAACTCCAACACCCCGCAAGGGAAGTTAGATCACTGGAAGCTGGACTCTCTGCGTGCAGGAATGACAGCGTCTCCTCAGTGCGTCCGGCCGGGAATCGGGCTCCTCTGAAGTCGAGGTCTCCTCTGATTTACAGGAGTTTGGGAAGGTATATTTATACCTGAAAATGTTAGCATTGACATGAGTTGGGCAGCGAAAGACGTCATAAATGAACCCCTAAGGAATAATGGTTCATGCATAATATATGAGTCCTTGAAGAAATCAATAGTCCTGGGCAAGGGAAACTCCCGCAGCCTAAGGGTCTGTTTTTTTCATGAACTCGTTGTGAGGCTAGGGTGGACGGATGTCGGAATCCATGCCTGTATTTGGAGTGCATGGTTTATGCCTAAATAAGGTCTGGGATTTTATGCCTATATAAGGGCAAGGCGAATTGTGCCTATATAAGGACATGAGTCTGGAAAGCCCGTTTATGGACACCCTAGGAAATATACAACACCACATCCGCCTAAAACAGCCGTGACAAGAAAAAGCAAGTCGAGGGGAACCCTATCCACGGTTGCTGACCAATTCCTCAACTGACCAGGAGGCATAAAAAAGGGTGGCCTCCAGAAGTCAGTACCACAGGACCATCATCGACAGGTGTGTAAGGGACCACTCAGTTACAATCGCATCCTCCTGACACATCTTTTTGGCGACAGCCTTTAACTCACTCACTGCTGATCTGTCTTATCTCACCAACTTTCCCAAACACCCTTTCAGAGGCTCGATCCCCAGCCTATAGAATTCACACAATGGCCCTGGACACACCAACTCACCCCAACCAATCCTTACCGACCCACCTGAAACCTCACAGCGCGAACGCATACACTATTAACTTCCCCCAACCTCTCTTCTAAAGCGAGACGAACTTTCAAGCAGAAACTGATCAGACAGTACAGAGAAACCCTATTTACAGACATATACCACTGCTCATCTAGAGGACTGATTAAGATGGACTTAATCTTCCACACTGAGAGACCAGAAAACTGGAACACCGCTCTCAGAGCACAACTCTGCATCTCCAAAACCACAACCACACACTTGCAAATTAACATCCTTGCTCCCTAATCGTTCGTCAAGAAGAGGGATCACGTCCGTGACCATCTACACTAACGGCACTGTCCTCATTCAGGCAAATAACGAGAACCTAGAGGCTTTCGACTCCCTCTTCCCCACACTACGATCCGCTCTCCCCCACCTGCCTCAACCCGCCCTAACCCAGCTCCCACCTACAGCTAAATGGCCCCAACAGGAACCACAAACCATCGCCACCCCGCCCCGCGCCCCCGCCGCCCGCCTCCCACGAGTCACCTCCCACCACAGAGCCTCCACAAAGCGTGTTCTCCAACTCCCTAAGGAAAGTATAAATCCACTTCCTAATGGGACCCACCCTCCGCAACCCCACGAACCAGCTCGGCCGACAGAGACCTTTAATCACACTAGTTCCCGCACAGATCTTGGAAATCCGAATTCATACCATGACCCAACACACCCCCCTCCCAGGATCCCAAAAGGTGTCAGCATGTCCTACACAATGAGTAAGAGACAAAATTCCATAAACCCGGCCTGCAACACACAGGGCGAATCCCCCCAAGATGCCCTTACTCCCTCCCACGACTCCATGGCACAGCATCTCGCATCACTAGAAAGCCAGATAGACTCGATTTCCCGGGGCTTGTCCGAAATCCTCACCAATCTTGACAAGGAACGCAGGCCCCACCAATCCCCTCCCTGGATACCCACTACATCCAACACCAACCACCACAAGTGCCCTACCTGGCCCACAGCAACCCCCGTGGCACGGTCACAGAGACTCTCAAGATCGGACGCCGAAGCCTGGCCACAAAAATCCCTAAGAAACTCTGCCTTCCCCATTAGGGCTCAGAGACGCGCTAATACCGAGATCGAACCTCGGGCCTCAAGACCCACCAGGGCAAAAGCAGCAATGTCGGACAAAGAAGCAGCCGATCTAGCCTCATCATATGACACACCTCCCACAGACTCCCCAAAATCCAAGTGATCACGGGTTTCAGAAAAGACCTTCCTTGCACAAAACCACCTAGACTGCCCTTCCTCACCACCCTACCTAGGGCGCCCAAAGGAATGATCCCCAGCAACAAAGAGCTTTCCACCAACTGCTTGCTCATCAACTGTAGGTCGGCGTCTATGCATGCAACTGAACTAGCAGAAGCCATCCTCTCACAGGACATCGACATCGCATTCTGCACGGAAACCTGGCTCAACGAGCTCTCCTCACCATGCCTAGACATGCTTGTGGCCCCAGGTTTTTCCATCATTAACAAAGACAGAAAAGACCAGCGAGGGGGAGGGGTAGCTATCATTCACAAAAACAACTTGGTCATCACGGAAATAGAATCATGCAATTACAACTCATTTGAATGCCTTTCAACGAACATAAAGACCAAAGACAAAGGAACTTTGCTCTGCCACCTTCTCTATCACCCGCCAGGCAACACATCCGCATTTGGGGAACACTTAGCTGACCTGATAGCTCAATGTGCACTTGGAGATGCCAATAATCTAATTCTTGGCGACCTCAACCTGCGGTGGAATGAAACTAACAACCCGCTAATTCAAACGCTATCCAATCTACTCTGTGACAATAATCTAACCCAACACTGCACGGAGGAAACGCACCACAAAGGAGCCACCTTGGATGCCATCATCGCTCAACGAAACGCAATTACAATCAACCACATACTCCCCGTGGACTGGTCAGACCACCACATGATACTATTTCATATCAACCAACAAACTCTCTCTCAAACACCTATGCAAGACCCCCCCAAATGGACCAGAAACTTCTCTCAGATGCCCATGGCAGTCCTCGAAGAACGGATAAGCTCGCTTCTTCCCCACACCAACTACCACCTCTCCACAACCGAACTCACCGAGCGGTACAACGCAAAGCTAGTGACCATGCTTGACCAGCTAGCTCCCCTAAAGCTGAAAAAAAGCCGAACCATTCCATCCAGGTCATGGTTCAACTCCGACCTCAATTCTGAAAGGAGAAAACTAAGAGCCAAAGAAAGAAGCTGGAGGAATAATCCTACCTCCATCCTCCGCGAATAACTCAAAACAGCCCGTAGGAAGTACAACAATCACATTAAAAACAAGAAATCCAGCTTTTTCCGCTCGGCGCTGGACAGCGCAAAAAATCGACCCAAGGAGCTCTATAACATCATCAGGCAACAAACCTCCAAGCCCGCGACCTCCTCTTTACAGGCATCCAAAGAACTCTGCGATAACTTCGCCAACTTCTTCAATGATAAGATCACTAAGATCGAACTCTCACTGGACGTCAGCATTACGCACCCCACTAAGGTCATCACATCCGGGACGCCTGATTTCTATCCCTGTACCTCTTCCAATTCCTGGCTAAGCTTCCGCCCCATTCAAGAATCTGAGATAGTCACGCTGATCTCCACCTCCAAACCCTCAGCTCATGTCCTAGACCCCATTCCTCCCCTACTGACCAAAAAACTGAAGCACGCCCTAGCTCCACTTTGGTGCGAGATCATAAATAGCTCCTTGAAAAATGGAGTCGTTCCAGACTGCCTTAAAATGGGACAAGTCACACCGTTACTGAAAAAACCCGGCCTCGACATTACGGAGCTGAATAACTTTAGACCTGTATCGAACCTCCCCTTCTGTCCAAAACCCTAGAAAGATGTGTACTCCAACAACTAACCCAACACCTGGACAACATCAACCTCCTGGACCCCCACCAATCTGGCTTCAGAAAAGGCTGTAGCACAGAAACCGCGATCCTCAACATCATTGACGATATCCACAGATCACTAGACTCTGACCAATGCTGCCTCCTCATTCTCCTTGACCTCTCGGCAGCATTTGACACGGTAGACCACAAACTTCTCCTTAGGGCTCTCCAAGAAAGAGCCGGTCTTGGCGAGATGGTCCTCCAATGGTTCTCCTCCTTCCTGCACAACCGCACGCAAAAAATAAAAATCAGAAACTTCACTTCCGACCTCCACCAAGTCAACAAGGGTGTCCCTCAAGGCTCGGTGCTATCCCGCAACTTTTTAACATTTACATGGAACCTCTCTCCAAACTACTCAAAAAGCCAACATCCGCTTTCACCTCTACGCTGATGATACTCAGATCTATTTGGAAACTACCTCCGTCAAAGACATTCAAAGACTCAATGACGTATTGAGAGATGTCCAACACTGGCTGTCATGCAACCACCTTAAACTAAACCCTGACAAGACTGAGACACTCCTCATCTCGAACAAGGAAGAGAACCCCCAAACTGCCGAATGGTTAAAAGCCATTGATGCACTCAACGGGAATCTCACTCTAGCAGACTCTGTCAAATCACTAGGCATCACTCTAGACCCGAAACTGAACATGACCAGACACATCAAGAATTCGGCCAAGAGCGCTTTCCTTAACCTTAGACTACTGAACAAAATAAAACCCTTCATCCCGCCCAGTGATCTCAAACAAGCCACCCAAACTCTGGTACTGTCAAGACTGGACTATGGGAACGCAGTCCTCTCAGGAATCCTAAAATCACATCTGGCTCTCATCAAAACAACGCTGCATGCGGCAGCCAGAATGATCACCGGTATCAAGAAATTCGACCACATTTCTCCTGCTCTCAGGGAACTTAAGTGGCTTCCAGTAGAAATGTGGATTAGCTTCAGAACAGCCTGCCTCACGCATAAAGCCCTACCACCGGCAAACCCGAATATCTGGCGAAAAAACTCAAAAAGCCGGCCAGGCCAGGAACCTCAGAAGCTCAAACTCCCTCCTACTCATCCCACCAAAGACTCAAAAACAAAAAACTGCGGATCGATCCTTCGCCGGAAGCGCCCCAAAAACTGGAACTCTATTCCCCCTCACATCAGAACCATTCCCTCCTTTGTAAAATTCTAAAGTCAACTCAAAATCCTGTTCCTCAACCGCTCCCTAGGGGGTTGGATAGGATCAATCGGAGCAGCTAGCTGACATCGCGCACTGCTCTAACTCCAAGGTTTCGAAGGACTCCGAAGACTGAGACTGTTCCGACTCTATTAATGTGTTGCTCTTCTGTTTTGTGTTTTATGACTCTATTCAATGTATCTGCTGTAAAGCGCTCCGATACCCTAGGGTCAAGGCCAGCGCTATATAAAACTCCCTAAATAAAATAAATAAATAAATAAACAACATGGCTCTTACTCCCTGGCACCTCATAAACACAACACACAAAAGAGGACATACAAGCAGGCCAGCTGGTAAACTGTGGATCTCCATGCAACAAAACAACACTGCAAACAAATGGAATGAAAATTGAGAAGGAACCACAAGGAAAAGGACTGAGAGAGAAAAATAGTTGCCCAAATACGCTTCTACCAGCACATGAAAGAAACTAGGAAGAAAGTGTAGACAACATCTTCAATAGCAGCAAATTAATATTTGGAATGATCAAAGACTTCACCTCACGAGCTTCCATCACGAATAGAAACACCCACTTTCTCGGACTTCATCAGAAAACAAAATTCTAACCCATCTATAACAACTTTAACCCCCAACCGGACCGCTGCTCTCCCACCATAACCATAACCATGCATGAAAAAATCCTGACTGCCTGGGAAACTTTAATCGCGGAAGAAACAGCCAACATCATGTGCACCATCGGCTCTGAGTCTCCAACGTACCCCTGCCCCCACCAGATTTCCAATATGTGCATCTGCCCTATCAGCGAAGTCCTCACCCACATACTGAACAACTCCATCACATCCGAGGCGTTCTGAAATGGCAGACCCCACTCAACTAACAAACTACTGTCCAATCTTCCTTCTATCCTACCCAGCCAAGGTCATGGAGAAATCCATCAACAAGTAGCATGCTCTCTATCTCAATGCACACCAGCTCCTAGACACCATGTAATCCAGTTTCCATCCCAAACACAGTAACAATATCACCCTCCTCGCAGCCACAGATGACATCATACTGATCCTAGACTGTGGAGCTACTGCAACCCTCATACTGCACGACCCCTCAGTGGCCTTCAACACCATCTCCCATTCCACCCTGTTCAGAAGACTACACCAAGCAGGCATCCAAGGACCTGTCCTAAACTGGATCCGCTCCTTCCTCACAGGAAGAACCCAAAAGTCAACCTGCCACCCTACACATCGGAGGCCAAGAATCTCATATGCGGCATCCCCCTAAAGATCTTCCCTCAGCCCGACTCTTTTAAACATCTATAGGACCCCACTGGCGAATCTTATCAGATCACACAACAACAACATGTTCTTCTACTTAGACAACACCTAACAGATATCCTCCCTATCGGACAAGACCCTCACAACGAAAGCCAACTTTGTCACCTACATTACCGCGGTGGCCACTTGGACGAAATCCAAACATCTCAAACTCAACACAGAAAAAACTGAAGTGGCGATCTTCGGAAGAAAAGCCTCTGCCTGGGATTCCACCTGGTGGCCAATGGACCTTGGCCCCAAACCCACCTCCACCACCAACACCAGAAATCTTGAAATCATCCTAGACAATAAGCTTGAAATGCTGAAGACCTGGCTTTTTAAATAGTCACTCCAAGGAGGCAGCTGACATTTTCACCTACAAAGTGCCTTGATACCCTCACAGGTGATTAGTGCTCTATACAAATACACAAAACATACATTACTGTGCAAAAGTAAAAGAACATGTCTATACATCCAGGGGTTGTCCCCAGAAATATCACAAAGTTTGGGATCAATGGTAGGAAGCTGTGCACTAACAAGCCTCTCCACATTGTTCATGATTGTCTAATATGAACTACTTTGGAAATGTCATTGATATGCATTGTTTTGCTCTGAACATTCACCCTGCGAACAAGAGTTTTAAAAAAAACTATACCGGCATACCAATATCAGCACCTCATTAAACATTTCCAACTTGTAGGTTGACTTTCGTCATGAGCAGTAGGCATACCATCATAGTTTTGAGGTCAAGAGAAAGCTACAGGGATTGACCAGACATAACTCTTGGTATGCATCAGCGTAATCAGAGGTAAAGCAGCAACTATAGCATTTGAAGAGAAACTACTCAACGTTTAAGTGTCTGTAGATATGTTATGTTTGGCTAGTCTTTTATGAAAGAAACATTACTATTGTGCAACCTTGTTTTGTACTCTACACTTTGCAAATTATGATGGCTCTCTAGTTTGGAAGTCTATGCCAACAAGGTGCCAATAATAAGTAGGTCTTGCATGTACAATAATAACTGTTTTTCAGTGTATTGTCAGATAACTCGTAGCATATGTTCTTTCTATTTTCATATTTTTAGTCTCTGCTCCATTATGTATTTAATTTGCATACTATGCGATTGGATCAATATTTAAGGCGTATAATAGATCCATTCCAAATATACACTAGATATGTAATTTTAGACATTTATGTAAATATCAAAACTATTAGTTTTAATTAGGAGGCTTTCCCATCCAAATATTGTAAGGCTCATGGCAACTACTAAAACTAGTTCTTCTGTTCTGATAGCCTCAGAATACATACATGGTGCAAGCTTGAATACAATGCTATACAAAGCAGAATGCTCTGTTAAGTGTGTTAAAGTTATATGATAAGTTAAAGAAATATTTGTCATAGTATTCCAGCTATATAGTACATATATAGTTCTAGTATTGATGGTACTAGATGCATCTCGTTTGTGTGGACCTATGTTAAATTATATAGGCCACATGCTTACACTATGTAAATTATAGAGTCAGGTTTAGCTACTCCAACCTTATCTAAAAAGTACATTTATATAGCAGGAGTTTGTTGCATTGAGACAATTCAATTGTCACATGTCTTCTATGATACAAAACCAAGCATAGGAAATAATTCAGACAATTAAATATTGCTATTACTTATTACTACTAGTGACACATTTCATGCTACCACTAGCACTGTCAATAGAAACCTATCCAAATGGCCTACTATTAATAGTTCTCAAGTTGTACTAATGGTATTATCTTGGGTATTGCAAGCACTACTATTTTTCCCAGCTCTGTTATTTTTTATGTTATAATATCCTTTATTGGCATTTTTAGTAAAGCATAAGGCAAAGCATGTTTCACTACATACTTTCTCAGTCAGAGGTCTTGAATTAATCACTATTGACACATATGTCCTCATCATTTACTAAATGATGGCATTTTAATCCAGAATATCTTCTTGTTTTTGTTCCTCGGAATGCCCTCCTTATATGCCTTTCATTGTTTTGGGAGCTTCAATTCAGTCTGCTTGCAGGTTAATTATCAGATCCCCCACATTTTATGGTGGTTCTACAGGCAGGCCTTGGGCACTATACGCAAAAATCTGAAATGTCATGCAATAATCAAGGCAATATGCATGGGTGTATCTGTTTGCATCTATATCCAGTCGGATGTTAAGTAGGGCTATTTTAGGTGTGCATTTTAGGTCTTCCCAGTGCAAGCAATAATAAATGGACTATCCCTCGCCAGACGCTCTATATCATTAGACAGAGCCATGTAATGTGCATGAAGTCTCTGGCCGAGACTGCACATCCCAAGCTTGAAAGGGAAGTATCTGTTGGAATCTCCATATTTATTTTACATATAAGGTACACCCAGTGGAGAATTGGAAGATATGTTCATTGCCTGTGGTCTAATATGGGTCACACCACTATTCCTCTTCAACTAACCAAATTATGACTTCCTCTTCTCACGTAAATATAGAAGGAGTCAGGGGTATTCATCAAAGGAAGGACTCTGGGACTTTAGGAGCAAACAACCCCAACTCCCAAGGTTGAGGCCAAGTAACCGCTACTTGCCCATGGCCTTCTGAATGGGAATTAACAACCTTTAAACAATGCTTTGTGGAAATCAGAAGTATAGCTTAAATGTCTAAAGATATAAATGAATAGACGCTATAGTTAAGTTTGATGTATTTGTAATTTACAAATGTGTGTCAAATTTCTAACTTCATGTACGAAATACATCTTTAGGCTGTCTTCCATCATTTTTTCACAATTAGCATTTGGTATTTTTAACCTTTGAAATCATTGAGGCCTGCCGATCAGGCGTTTGTTACATGTGTTCTGCTTAAAAGGGGCAACCATTTTTTTGTATCTAAACTGACATACATATATTATGTTAAATCATCTTATATGGGCTTAAATGGTAAGCATAGTTCTTGTGTAAAATAGTGAAGAAACACATTTGCCACTTGCACATCAAATATAACAAGTACCTTCAACAGTGCATTTTATCAAGAGTGAGCCAGAAATTCTTCACAGGAATAAGTTTACCTATTATGAGTCAGATTGGCTCAAGTACATTGAAGTGACCTTAACGAGCATGGGGAGAGGTGATCTTTTTATTAACCCGGACCGGACAACTAAGAGAGACCTGACCCTTATAAAGGCAAGTTTCTATGAGCGGAGGGTTATGGCAAGGGAAGAGAGGGAGCTCCTAAAGCCTAGTGTACGCCGCTTTGTCATGTTAAAAACTGTCAAGACGACGGTGCCTTATTTACTGGGATTCATAAACTCATACAGAGTCCTGCTAACGAGGTTTTGGTTCGACCTTTTTCAGCTCCTTCTTGCTCATCCTAGGGGCTGTAGTAAGGGATCACTGACAGAATATCGATGACAAGAATATCGACCTACAACAATATCGAGGTAAAAATATAGAATGCCAAAATATCGAATCCCTATCTACAAACGGGTAAGTACAAAAATATCGAATCCAAAATATAGTTGTAAGAAATATAGTTAGTCAAAATTTCGAATTTTTTAAATATCTTAAAAGTAATGTAAAATTAATGAAATAATATATATAATTAACTAAATCATACTTAAAAATACTTAAATAACTTTAAAATTAATAAATAATGTAAGTAAAAAATAAATAAACATACATTTTTATTTTTTAATACACATATATATTAACGTAATATTTATAAAAAATATTCAATATTTTTAGCGTAGGATAGCGGGAGGGTAAAATTTACTATTACCACTCCAGTGAGTGCAACAGTAGGGAAAGCATTGAATAGCGGGAGGGTAAAAATTACTATTCCCACTCCAGTGAGTGCAACAGTAGGGAAAGCGTTGGATAGCGGGAGGGTAAAAATTACTATTCCCACTCCAGAGAGTGCAACAGTAGGAAAGCGTTGGATAGCGGGAGGGTAAAATTACTATTTCCACTCCAGTGAGTGCAACAGTAGGGAAAGCGTTGGATAGCGGGAGGGTAAAAATTACTATTCCCACTCCAGAGAATGCAACAGTAGGGAAAGCGTTGGATAGCGTAGGGGTATAAATTACTATTCCCACTCCAGAGAGTGCAACAGTAGGGAAAGAGTTGGATAGCGTAGGGGTAAAAATTACTATTCCCACTCCAGTGAGTGCAACAGTAGGGAAAGCGTTGGATAGCATAGGGGTAAAAATTACTATTCCCACTCCAAAGAGTGCAACAGTAGGGAAAATGATTTAATATTTTAATAAAAATAAAATAATTATCAATACCAATAAAAAATTAATTACAATTACAAAATATTTAATAATTAATTCTAAATACCAATAAATATTATTTCTTAAAAATTAATTACCTATTAATAAAAATTAATTACCAATTAATAAAAATTAATTACCAAATAAGAATGAATTAACAATAAATTAATAATTAATACCAATAAATAAAAATAAATAATTACTGAATTACAATTAAATTACTTCCCACCCTATTCCCCTATAAACCCACAACCCGCTCTGAATAATAAATTAATACAATTAATATAATTATCAATTAAAAACTTAATAAAATTTAATTACCAATTAATAAAAATTAATTACCAATTAATAAAAATTAATTACCAAATAAGAATTAACAATAAATTAATAATCAATACCAATAAATAAAAATAAATAATTACTGAATTACAATTAAATTACTTCCCACCCTATTCCCCTATAAACCCACAACCCGCTCTGAATAATAAATTAATACAATTAATATAATTATCAATTAAAAAATTAATAAAAATTAATAAAAATTAATTACCAAATAAGAATTAATTAAAAATAAATTAATAATCAATACCAATAAATAAAAATAAATAATTACTGAATTACAATTAAATTACTTCCCACCCTATTCCCCTATAAACCCACAACCCGCTCTGAATAATAAATTAATACAATTAATATAATTATCAATTAAATAATTATTAAAAATTAATTACCAATTAATAAAAATTAATCACCAATTAATATAAATTAATTACCAATTAATAATTAACAATGAATTATTTATCAATACCAATAAATAAAATTAAATAATTACTTAATTACATTTAAATTACTTCCCACCCTATTCCCCTATAAACCCACAACCCGCTACAGAACTAAAACGCAAAATTAAATTAAATATAATTAATAATTCCTAAAAATTAATATTTAATTTACTATAATTAAATTACTTCCCACCCTATTCCCCTATAAACCCACAACCCGCTACAGAATTAAATTACGCAAAAATTAAATAACATAAAATTCATTACTTTAAAAAAATTAAAACATACATTACAAAAATAATACATACTTTTAACACATATACTAACACTTAAAACACAATAAAAAAATTCAATATTTTTAACAACTATATTATGACTGTCGATATTTTGACAATCAATATTTCTTACCTGAATTTCGATATTCTTAACCACTATATTTTGGCAATTCGATATTCTGTCCATTCTATATTTAAAACTCGATATTTTGGCAATTCGATATTAAAAATTCGATATTATGTCTGTTTACCGTAGTAAGGGCCAAACCTTGCTGTCCTGTGACTGCGATGGTCAAGCTCCACAGGACATGATCCATTTTATGATGCTTTGTAGTTATTATGAATATCCCAGAAAGTCTTTTATAATTCCAATTCTGAAAAAGGCTAACGTTAGGCAAGTGCGCCCAGCTTTTATCTATCTACAATTGCGGACAGGTAGCACTGTTTTATGTACTTGAATTTTTAAAATCCAGTATTAGACTTAGAGCCAGTTGTGATTAATCAGCCTGCTCTCTCCAATCGTATTTACTGTATTGACCCCAGTTGAATTGTTTTTATTGGTGTAGCATGTATGAGCTTGAAGTCAGTGATTTTCTTGCATCCCCATTGGTACAAGTTATTTTAATTCGCCGGTCGATCCCTTTGAGGATTGTTTTTTACTAGACACATTATTGTATTTTATATTTAATATGTGCTTTTATGGTTTTATATCTGAAACCGAATAAAGATTATTTGAATTGAATCAGATTGTTTGTGCTATGTGGAAGCTATGTCAGAGTTCCTATTCAAACTGCAGCCTTTCTCCCATTACATAAATTTACATTTATTATAACCAATTTATAAAAGATACTGTTACATGTGATACTAACAATGTTTGCCTTACAGCTGTTGAGTGCAGATACATTTTATGTTGGATTAGAAATCTCAATGGCCATTAAATATATACATTCCAAGAGCATTATCCATCAAGACATAAAACCGGCAAACATTTTGGTGAGCCTTGTTGAATGCAAAAAGAACAATTGATGGACAGAATGCAGAACAATGTCATTCATTCACCCAGTACAGAGATCTGGGCCTAAATCCATTGTTGTTTTGCTCACCATGCCATTCCAGTTTGAACCCAGCCATATGCAAATCAGTCTTGACCCTGTGTCGACTGGGAACAGTCCAGCCCAAACTGCCAGGCAAGGTCCTCCAGGGACTGGAAACAAGCATCCTAGGACCGGTTTTGGGATTTCACCCCTCATCAACCAGGATAGCTTGACTCCAGTGGCATGGAGAGCACAGGACCCACGTCTGGGCATACCCGTCCCACTCGGGGTGACAAACGCAAAAAGAACAATTGATGGACAAAATGCAGAACAATGTCATACATTCACCCCAGTACAAAGATCTGGGCCTAAATCCATCGTTTTTTTTGCTCACCATGCCATTCCAGTTTGAACCCAGCCATATGCAAATCAGTCTTGACCCTGTGCCCAATGGGAACAGTCCAGCCCGAACAGCCAGGTCAGGTCCTCCCTGGACTGGAAACAAGCATCCTAGGACCGGTTTTGGGGTTTCACCCCTCATCAGCCAGGATAGCTTGACTCCAGTGGCATGGAGAGCACGGGACCCACGTCTGGGCCTACCCATCCCACTCGGGGTGACAAACGCAAAAAGAACAATTGATGGACAGAATGCAGAACAATGTCATACATTCACCCCAGTACAGAGATCTGGGCCTAAATCCATTGTTTTTTTGCTCACCATGCCATTCCAGTCTAAACCCAGCTATTTGCAAATCAGCCTTGACCCTGTGCCCAATGAGAACAGTCCAGCCTGAACTGCTAGGCCAGGTCCTCCCTGAACTGGAAACAAGCATCCTAGGACTGGCTTCGGGGTTTCATCCCTCATCAGCCAAGATAGCTTGACTCCAGTGGCATGGAGAGCACGGGACCCACGTCCATCATTTGTTCCTTTTGCTTTTGTCGCCCTATGTGGGAAGGGTATGCCCAGACGTGAGTCCCGTGCTCACTGCGCCACTGGATTCAAGCTAGCCTGGCTGATGAGGGGTGATGCCCCAAAACCAGTCCCAGGCTGCTTGTTTCCAGTCCAGAGAGGACCAGGCTTGGCAGTTCGGGCTGGACTGTTCCCATGAGGTACAGGGTCAAAACTGATTTGCATATGGCTGGGTCCAAACTGGGGTGGCGTGGTGAGCAAAAGTACAATGGATTAAACCCAGATCTTTGTGACTGGGGGTGAATGTTTGCATTGTTCAGCATTCCGTCCATCATTTGTTCCTTTTGCTTTTGTCGCCCTAAGTGGGAAGGGTATGCCCAGAAGTGGGTCCCATGCTCACTGCGCCACTGGATTCAAGCTAGCCTGGCTGATGAGGGGTGATGCCCTGAACCCGGGCCCAGGATGCTTGTTTCCAGTCCAGAGAGGACCTGGCTTGGCAGTTCGGGCTGGACTGTTCCCATGAGGTACAGGGTTAAAGAACAAGTTACTTACCTTCGGTAATGCTTTTTCTGGTGGATACAGTATCTGCCTGTGGATTCCTCACCTTTTGAATTCTACCCTGCGCCAGCATTCCACTGAAACTTTTTTTCTAGCTCTCCCACGTCGACGAGGACGGCATAATGGCACGGCTCCGCTCGCGACTCCGTATGACATCACCGGAGCCACAAGTAGACCTCGTCGGCGTGCTGACGTCAGTTCCACCCATTTTTTCCGTGCCTCCGAGGCGAACGGGTGGACCGACAACATAATTGGAGTATACACAGTATACAATATATACACAAATACACACAGTATAAAAAAAAATGGAAAAGCTAAAGAAACAAAGCATTTCCTATACACCAATAGCAAGGCAATCAAAAGACATAGGGAAACAACCATGTCAAATAACCAATAAGTCCTTTGGTATACGAAGGTGGACAACGGGGAGGCGGGTGGGTCAGTGAGGAATCCACAGGCAGATACTGTATCCACCAGAAAAAGCGTTACCGAAGGTAAGTAACTTGTTCTTCTGATGGATACTTCTGCCTGTGGATTCCTCACCTTTTGAATTGAATACCACAGCAGTCCCACTCCCGGAGGAGGGTGTCCACCAACCTATACCAAAAAATCCTGAAGCACAGAGCGTGCAAAATGTCCATCCCTCCTAACCTCCGAATCCAAGCAGTAATGCTTCGCAAAGGTGTGGAGGGAGGCCCAAGTTGCAGCCTTACAAATGTCAACAACAGGAACACCTCTAGCCAAAGCAGAAGAAGAAGACTTAGCTCTGTTGGAATGAGCTCTAATACCTTCAGGCGGTTCCTTCTTGGCCAAGGCGTAGCAGATCTTGATGCACAAGACGATCCACCTGGAGAGAGTCCGCTTGTGAACAGCCTTGCCCTTCATATGTCCAACATAGCCCACAAAGAGCTGATCGTCCAGTCTCAGATCCTTGGTTCTGTCCAGATAGAAACTGACAGTTCTCTTAGGATCCAGGCGATGAAGTCTCTCCTCCTCCTTGGAAGGGTGAGGGGGAGGATAGAAGGTAGGTAAGGTAATGGATTGCCCAAGATGAAAAGGAGTAACCACCTTAGGCAGGAAAGCAGCCCTGGTCCTAAGAACCATCTTTTCTGCATGAATGGTCAAAAACGGAGGTTTGGAACTAAGAGCCTGAAGCTCACTTACCTCCTGGCCGAGGTAATAGCGATCAGAAGGACCGTTTTGAAAGACAGAAGCCTCAATGGACAACTATGAAGAGGCTCAAACGGAGAACCCATAAGGAAAGGGAGTACAAGATTTAAATCCCACTGAGGCATAAGGAAGGGAATAGAAGGGAACCTATTGGTGAGGCCCTTAATGAACCTCATAACAACTGGAGATTTAAACAAAGACGGCTGGTCCGGCAAACAAAGGAAAGCTGGCAAAGCCGACAAGTAACCTTTAACTGTAGCCGCAGCACAACCCTGCTTGGCCAAGGAAGGAGAGAAACTCAGCACATCAGACAAACATGCCTTCAAAGGATCAATAGACCTCTCTCCACACCATTTCACAAATTTGGACTACCTGGAGGAATAAATAGATTTGGTGGAGTGTCTCCTGGAAGATAAAATAACGTCCACCACATCCGGTGGGAGAGAGAAAGTACTCAGGTTGCCCCGTTCAATCTCCAGGCATGAAGGTGCAGGCTCTGGAGGTGGGGGTGTAGAACCTGCCCCTGCGACTGCGAGAGGAGATCTGCCCTCAGAGGGAGACGGAGCGGAGGGTACGATGAGAGGTGAAGTAGATCTGTGTACCACACCCTTCTTGGCCAATCCGGGGTGATCTATATGACTTGGGCCCGGTCTTGGCGAATCTTCCTCAGAACTTGAGGAATCAAGGGTATGGGGGGAAATGTGTAAAGGAGCTGCGAACTCCATTCCAACTGAAACGCGTCCCCCATCGCTTCCTGCATCGGAAACTGGAGACTGCAGAACGACGGGCAGTGCGCGTTCTCCCGAGTGGCAAAGAGGTCCAACCGAGGAAATCCCCACATCGTGAAGATGAGATGGACCACCTCCGGATGAAGCCGCCACTGGTGATCGGCCGAAAAGCGCCGACTGAGACTGTCCGCACGAACATTTAACACTCCTGACAGATGATTTGCCATAACACAAATCTGATGGTCCAGAGCCCAGGACCAGAGTCGCAGAGCCTCTCTGCAGAGACGATACAACCCTACTCCTCCCTGCTTGTTTATATACCACATCGCGGTAGTGTTGTCCGTCAAGACCTGAACCGACCGACCGCGAAGGGAGGGAAGAAAGGCCTTGAGAGCTAAATGTATCGTCCGCAATTCCGGCAGGTTGATGTGAAACAACCTTTCCTCCAGAGACCAAAGGCCCTTGATCTCCAGATCCCCCAGATGAGCACCCCACACTAGAGTGGAGGCGTCCGTAATTACTGTGGCCACCGGTGAAGGAAGATGAAAGGGCTTTCCTTGCGACAGATTGCCCTCCACACTCCACCAAGACAGATCCGCTGCAGTGTCTCTGGAGATCCTGACCGACTCCCTGAGATCTCCGTTGTGCTGATACCACTGCCCGGGGAGGCACCACTGGAGAGCCCTCATGTGCCAGCGTGCATGGTTGACCGACAGAATGCAGGAAGCGAATAGACCGAGCAGGCGAAGGACCTTCAGGACTGGAACAACCGCTCCATCGTGAAACAAAGGAATCATCTCAATGTCGAGAATCCTCTGCGGAGGCGGGAAAGCTCGACATACAACCGTGTCCAGTACTGCCCCTATGAACAGGTTGTGCTGTGAGGGTACCAGGTAAGATTTGGGCACATTTATCGAGAAGCCCATGCCGAACAACAGCCGTACTGTCACGTGCAAATGATGAAGCACCATCTCCGACGACTTTGCTTTGAGCAGCCAGTCGTCCAGATAGGGGAAAACAGGAATCCCCGACTTCCTGAGATGAGCTGCCACCACCGCCATCACCTTTGTGAAGACTTGAGGTGCAGAAGTAAGGCCGAATGGAAACTGCAAACTGATAGTGCTGAGACCCTACCGTAAAACGGAGATACTTCCTGTGTGACTTCAGGATGGGAATGTGAAAATAAGCATCCTGCAAGTCGATAAACACCATCCAGTCCTCTTGTTGCAGAGCTTGAAAAACCTGAGCTAGGGTCAACATCTTGAGTTTTTCCAGTTTGAGGTAAAAATTCAAGACCCTGAGGTCCAGGATAGGCCTTAATCTGCCGTCCTTCTTGGGAATCAGGAAATACCAGGAGTAGCATCCCTGACACCCCTTTCCTGCTCCGGAACCACGTCTATCACACCTCTCTGCAATAAGGCAAGAACTTCCTGCTGCAGAAGCAACAAATGATCCTCTGAACACCAGCCCTGGCGATGAGGGTAAGGAGGAGGAAACTCCCGGAAGGGAAGGGCGTACCCATTTTCCACAAGATTCAAAACCCAAAGGTCTGAAGTGATAGATTTCCAATCTTGAAGAAAATGGGACACCCGACCCCCTACAGGACCAGCATGCTCCAAGATGGGGGATCTAGAGCTGCTTTCCTGTGGTACCAGTGGTGGGGGAAGGAGAGGAAGAAGAGGAGGAGGAGAGTTGACGGGATGCACCTCGCAGATGACCTCTGCCTTTTCCTCTGTAAGATCTGTACAGAGGATTCTGTTGCTGTTGAGGCTGCTGCCGGCCACGAAAGGAAGCCGCCTTACCAAAACCACAGTATCTTTTATATCCAAAACACCTGGTTTGAGACAGAAGGCCCAAAGATTTTGCAGTGGCTCTACTGTCTTTAAACCTCTGCAGCGCAGAATTGGCTTTCTCTCCAAACAGCTTGGACCCATCGAACGGCAGATCGAGGAGAGTAGCCTGCACATCTGGCGAAAATCCTGAAGACCTGAGCCAAGCATGCCTCCTGGTGGCACTAGAGGAGCCCATCACCCTGGCCACCGAATCAGCAGTATCCAGACCAGACTGGATGACCTGACGAGCTGCAGCCTGCGTATCCGCCAGCACCTCCAAAAAAGAGCCACAATCACCATCCGGCAATTTGGGAGCCAACTGCTTTGCCGAATCCATTAGGGCATGAATATATCTCCCCAACAAGCACGTAGCATTGGTGGATTTCAACGCCATACTGGATGAAGAGAAGACCTTCTTGGCAGACTGTTCCAATTTTTTTTAGAGTCTCTGTCCGCAGGAGCCTGAGGAAATGATCCTGTTGACTGTTTAGAACAGGAAGCTTGCACAACTAAACTTTCCGGAGTAGGATGTGCAGAAAGAAAAGCAGGATCACCAGGAGCGGGCCTGTACCTCCTTGCCACCGACCTTGAAACGGCAGGAGCAGAAAGGGGCTTCCGCCATACCTCAAGAATAGGCTCAGTCAAAGCCTCATTAAAAGGCAAAAGAGGCCCAGCCACAGAAGACGGGGAATGCAAAACTTCTGTAAGAATATTAGGCCTGAACTCAGCCGTGGGCAACTGAAGGTCTAAAAGTTCAGCAGCCTTTCTGATCACAGCGTGATAAGGCACCACATCATGAGAAAGAGAGGCCTTTGGAGAAGAAAGCTCCCACTGTGGGGAGGTGTCCAGACCACTAGCCTCTTTAAGGCCCTCAAACTCATCCACAGTCTCATCAATTTCACCCTCTTCAGCTTCCCCCCGCTGAAACTCTTCCTCTTCTAACAGCCTCTGAGCCTCTCTTCTAGACCGCAACGTTGGGACTGGCGCCAAGCGCGGCGCTGGAGACACCGGCGCAGGCGTTGATGGAAGAGCCTCCGATGAAGGCATCGGCGCCGATCGAAGCCGAGAGGAAGAAGGTCCACCAGATGGAGCCGGAGACTGAGAAAATGGCGTTGAGAACCTCGGAGCAGGAAACTGCCAAGACGGTGCCGTCAGCATAAAAGGCATGACGCCAAAAGCAGCAGATTTCTTTCCTTGGGCAGTAGCGAGGGGGACAACGCCGCTATAACGCCGCCGTGAGCGGAACGGCCAACGCTGTAGAATCTTTCCTTACCTGCCGTGAGGGGAACGGCTCTCCCGGACTACATTTCCCAGCAACTCTTGCCCCGTCGCCCGCTTTGACACTGTGCAGCGCGCCTGGAGGCGCGATATAATCGCTGCTAGCCTCCCGCAGCGCGGGACGCCAAAAGCAGCAGATTTCTTTCCTTGGGCAGTAGCGAGGGGGACAACGCCGCTATAACGCCGCCGTGAGGGGAACGGCCAACGCTGTAGAATCTTTCCTTACCTGCCGTGAGGGGAACGGCTCTCCCGGACTACATTTCCCAGCAACTCTTGCCCTGTCGCCCGCTTTGACGCTGTGCAGCGCGCCTAGAGGCGCGATAAAATCGCTGCTAGCCTCCCGCAGCGCGGGACGCGCACGGGCAGCGCCCGGGCGAAGCCCGGGCCAAGGGCGGGCCCATCCTTGCCCGTCCGTGACAGGAAGAGGCAGGGCTGGGCCACACCCTTTGATTCTGTAGTGGATGCAGTAAAGCAAGGTACTGTACATTCCGGGCTTTCCAACCCGATGCTAATTTCTGATCACTTAGCAATTCTTGGGCATTGTCTCTGATGGTGTTTGACCCCCTTGTTTTATAGGGGATTATATAGCGGTTTTTTTGTTCTTTCCTCGTCTTATTGCTTTGTATTTTTTGCCTTTTGTTACCATTTGCAGGGGCTTACACGAATATTTATTGGTTGGCCTGATAGAACCGTGGGCACCTATTAGCATCACTATTGGAGTTATCTGGTGATTTTGGATGGGGAAGCGAAAAACTATGGAAGGAACTGGGGGAAGCGGGGTAGGTAGGCCAATTAAAGGGAAAAGGGCTAGAAAGTCCCTTAAACATCCAGGCAGTAATTGCGTACTCAATAGGATAGATATCCTAATAAACGAGTGTGAGGAAATCTTGGAATGCAATCAACCGATACCCCCAATTCATGAGGGCTCGGATGAGAGACCACTTCCAAGTTTAAGCTCAAGAACGGCCTGTCCCCCTGTTATCCCAATGATGTTCCAAAAGCCACATTTAAAAAAGACATCAATTAAGTCCAATGAGTCTGTCTTTCCTGCTCAAGGTTCAGCCCAACCTTCTATTACTTCCCCTGCCAATATTAGCACTAACGCATCCTTAGAAGCCTACGAACTAGAACCTACTATCCCTTGCTTGAATAGATTCCTACCTCTCCAGGTAATTGAGGACGAATCTAGTGATAAATCCCCCCAGCCATCGCCGTTTGGCACGCTTGATACTATTGGGGTGTGTAGTATAGTTAACCAAATTAAGCCTACAGATACAGCTCTTGACATTAATTTACTAAGAACAGAGATTGGTGTATTGAAAAGGATGATAGAGGACCTCACAACCTTAGTTACTTCTATAGCGAGGAAGGTTGTGCCTCATAAAGAGGATGTTACTGCTGTTCAATATCATTGCCCACAGATCACCAATAGTGGCCCTAAACAATTAACCCCATTAATTTCGAGTACAAAAAACTCTACCCACGATCCCAATGTTTATCAACTAGCCACTTTTGTACCTCCGACTTGTAAATATGTTTCTAACGAACCTAGGAACCAGGGTATTAATAGGCCTAATAGCCATATACAAGAAAGGCTCCAGAGGTTGGCAGTCCTGCAGACCTTACAGGCCCCCGAAACGAATTATATTGCACAGCCACGACAGGCACAATTATCTACTCAACATCTTATTCATGGCAATCGAGACCTGCAGACCTCTTTAGCCGCTACAATTAATAGCAATGGATCTCAATCTAGGAAAATTTATATGACTAATGTCCCAAGATTGAAAACTGCTACTAATGGTACCGTTGAGAATGAAGAATCCTTAATTAATAAAGTGATTTATTGGATCCGTTACACTAGGGGTTGCCAATCGGTGATCAGGGACGATATACTTAGAGCACGAAGATGTCCCGCACCCTTTACTCAATTGGATGATATTGAAATCACCTTGAAGGGAAGTGAGATTGCGGGGAATCTCCTGGCCCTGGAGTTTCGCACCTGCTCTCCGGATGGTTCTTCCATTCAGTTTAGACATCAGCCTTTGCACGAACAGGGCAGATTACAACACGCGCAGGCAATAATACATCTAGCAGGTACCTCCTCCCTGGAGTCCAACGATTGACTACAAGAACCATTGTATCTGATGTCCCCTAACTGCTCAAACCACTCTATGCAAAGTTCCCAATGTTCGGTGGGCATAAGTGGGGCTAATATTAACACAGATGGAAAGCTTGCCATTGATATGCACTTATCTATAGACTTGCCATCTCCAGTTTCTTTGCAAGAAAATATTCCTACCTCTCTACAATGTATAGCCCCTACGCTGAGCCAACAGTTGAAGATCGTATCTTGGAATGTGGCGGGATTGAATAGCAAACTCCCTCTTCCTCACTGGAACGATTTTGTAGGGAACTTTGACATTTGTATTTTCCAGGAGACGTGGAGTCTGGTTCCCTTATATAAACCTGGTTACACCTGTCATTTTATCCCTGCAATATCTGCTGGAAGAGGTCGCCCCTCAGGGGCTTGATTGTTTGGATGAGTATTGCTCTCGATTGTCGAGTTATTCTCCAGTCAAGCCCTAATCCAGATATCCTGTGGCTCAGTATTAGGGGCCCAAGGGGTGGTAGTCAAATTGAGCTTTTCAATGTCTATGCAAGAGGGACAAAATATGGCAGGCCCTCGAATATAATTTCTGCACTAGAGGATTGCCTAGATAAATGCACACCATATGCAAGAACAATAGTGCAGGTGACTTTAATTGCACCTACGAACCCCTGGCTACAGAGGAATTGATGGAAATCGAACCTCAAGATGTTAGGTGGGCAATACCCCAGCTTGATCTTCCCCCGATTAAAAAATGGACCCAGCAGGTTCTCCAATTGAATTCCATTACTATGGAATATGGCCTAAGAGCAACTAATGGTAGGTCATTTTCTGACAAGGGTGGGGCCAATACTTATAACAGGGCTAGTTGCCCATCCCGGATCGATTACATTCTCCTCGATATCAGGTTATGGGGGCATTTGATTGACATGCTAGTGGGCTCAACTACAGAAAGCGACCACAATCCTCTGTGTTTAACTTTGAAACCCCTCTGGGAAGCAGATTGTTACGAGCAGAATACCCAACCTCAGGTAGTCGCTAGAGAGATAGTGCAGTCAAACTGTAAAAGGACCCTGAAGTGGAAAAGGGTAGCACTAAATGAGGGGAAGATCGATGGCATAAGACAAGAGTTAGCATTTGGCACGGCTAAGCTTCAAGCTGCGGCATATAGTGTAACAAGATCATTGGATGTATCCAGGGTTCATGAGCGTACATTCACTCAGATTACTGCATATTTCCAGACCCCAATTCAAAAAGTAAAACCTCGTGACTCTATCAGGGACCCATACTCTTGGTTCGATAAAGAATGTAGGGAAAAAAGGTCAGCTCTAATCAAGGCGATTAAGGGGAAAGACAAAATACAAATAAAAATCGCAAGAAATTTCTATAAAGTGGCCCAACGAGAGGCAAAGGCATCTTGGGATGAATTAAGATGGGAGCAATTAAAAGATGCATGCACATCTAAAGATAATAATCTTTTCTGGAAATTGGTTACTTGGGGTAGCAGGTCAGGTCCATGCCCACCCCCGAACCACATCACTAGCCAAGCTTGGTTTAACCATTTTAAAGGGCTCTACTCTGTTGAAGGGGACATTCAAGAGGGGGAAGCAGTAGAGCATTTTGGGCACCCGCAAGAGGAGGAGTATTTTACAATCTCGGAGGTAGAAGCTGCAATTAACAAAATAGTCCCCGCGAAAGCTGCCGGCCCGGACGGCCTGCCCGGTGATCTATTTTTGGCTGACTGCACCCAATGGGCACGTTATATTTTATTGCTAATAAATGCCATAGCCGAGGGAGCACCAGTCCCGTTGTCTTGGAAATCTGCTGAAATAGTCCCCATCTACAAAAAGGGAGCAAGAGACGATCCCGCCAATTACAGACCAACAAGTCTGATTGATGCTGTGCAAAAGGTCCTTGGCCGGATGCTTCTGCACAGGATCCAGACATGGTCTGAGGATGGGGATATCCTTTCACAATTTCAGGCAGGCTTTAGAACAAAGACAGGGACAATGGACCAAGTATTCAGATTCCTTCTAATATATTGGAAGGTCATGGTGATAGGCAGAGGCAGTCTCTATCTAGCATTTATTGATTTGAAGACTGCCTTTGATCTGGTTCCTAGGTCCAGGTTATGGGATACGCTTGGTGAGATGGGTATACCCCATTTTGTTCTTAATTTACTAGTTCGGCTGCACGAGGGGAATTTTGCCCAGGTCAGGTGGGGTGAGCAGGGTCAACTTACAGAGCGCATCCCTGTCAATAGAGGAGTAAGGCAGGGATGCGTTTTGGCACCAACACTCTTCTCCCTATACGTGAATGGAGTAGTGGACTTCCTCTTGGAGGAGCCGGCTGATTCTCCTGTCCTGGGGGGTAAAAAGATACCGACCCTGTTGTTTGCGGACGACACGTTATTGATATCTAAGACCCCGGCTGGGTTGCGGCGTCTAACTGATAGATTTCATCTTTTTTGTGAGAACCGGGGCTTGGTTATAAATGCCAACAAAACCAAATTTATGGCTTTTAACCCTCATAGAACATGTAGGAATGGCCCTCTCTTAGGTGGGACTCCCCTTGAAAAGGTCGCCTTTATTGATTACCTAGGTGTAAGATTCTCTGATAAAATGTCATGGAAACCCCACCTAGGTAAGATGCTGATGGCCCACAAACGCTTGGCTGGTGCAATAGCAAGAGAACATCGTCTTTCCCACACTAGGCCTGTTGCTCCAGCCCTCCAGATATATGACACCAAGGCTGTTAGCGCTTCTCTTTACGGAGCTGAGGTCTGGGGGTTCAATAATCTTGACGAGCTCCAGAGATCAGAATATAAATTTTTAAGAGATCTAGTTACAGCACCAAAATATATCCCCCTCACGCCGCTATTAATGGATATGGGCAGGCGATCAATAAGTGATGTAGCTAGGCTGCGTCCCCTGCTCTTTTGGGTTCGCATTAGGAGGACCCCTGAGCTTTCTCCCTATGCAGAGGCCCTTACTGAGGTTATTAGCCTCGACACTGGGGGGGAAAATAGGTTGGATATGTGATATCAAGAAAACGTTATCTGCTATTGGGCTTTGTGGTTGTTGGACTAGCCAGGAGCCCCCAAGGAGAGAAGACCTTAAACGTCTGTACTGGGAATGGGTGGACCAACGAGCGATCAGCAGACTTAATGTGGGTAGACTGACAACTGAGTTTTACTACCACAAACAATGCAGATACTATGAGCCTTACCTTGACCTGATCACAGTACCCAGAGACAGAATACTCTATATGCATTTTAGGTATGGCTCTCTTCCAGTGGGCGAAGTGGTAGCAAAATGGTCCGTCACCAATGGAAAACATTGTCCTAGCTGCCAAGCCCCTGTGGAAAGTATTGCCCATTTATTGTTTGTTTGTCCAGCGTACAAAACATTACGGAGAAAATGGCTGAGTCCGATTTGCCGACAACTTGGTACACGGGAGCACCAAGTTGCACTCCGTATTTTTAAGTCAGATCCCAGACCTCTTTTATCTTGTTGCATAGCAAAGTATTTGGGGCAAGCATGGCTGATTCGGTGGAAAGCGCTTGCGAGAAAGACATAGCCTCCATGCACTGATAAATTGTCAAGATCTAAAAGTTTTAATAGTATTTTGTTAAAATCACTATGCACAAGCATCTTATTCTTTTTAATTCTTGAAGTCCCCCCTTGTATTGCACTGTTTGTAAACAAAAGGATGAAATGCTGCTTGTTTTCTAAACAAATTTTAGGATGACTGAGTGTATATTTATCAATGTATCTTTTTTACTCATACTAATTTTATTAGTTATGTCACTATTGTTCTATGTTGCTTTTATGATTTTTTATGTCGAAATAAAGCTTGTGATTGATTGATAAAAGGCATGAAGGGTGCCTGGGCATATTGTTGTGGAACACCCAAATTGAAAACAAGCGGACCCACGGGGCTCAACGGCGCACCGGTAGGGTAGGCTGCTCTGCAAACATGCCATACATCGCATTCAGAAAATGCGAAGGATCCAACCCAGGACCAGGAAAAGGTGGATAAGAGGCCGAGTCAGAATCCACTCGAGGCCGAGTCGGTGTCGGGGCCGCCGGATCCAAAACAGGTGAGGTCGTAGGCACAGGCGAAGACGACCTAGGCTCCTGAGTATCTCTCGGCGCCAGAGATAACCTTGGCGCCGGAGAACCCCTCGGCATCGGTGACTGCGCTGGAGAACCCCTCGGCAACGGAGAGTGTGCCGGAGTCGCTTGAGGAGAAGGAGAAGGCGATGGTGAGATGAAGTCCTTAGAACGACGTCATGAAGCCGGAGAAGGCGACCTTGAAGCTCTATCCTTCGATGAACGACGCCGGGCACCGTGCCTTCTCTTCTTCTTATGCTTCCTCCACTTCGAAGTATGCGAAGTCGACGACTTCGATTTAGACTTCGACCTCTTTCGGCCCCTCTTCTCCTTTCTCGCCTTCGCCATAAAGAGCTTTGCCTCACGCTCCTTCAAAGCCTTCGGATTCATCTTCCGACAACTGGAGCAGCCTCCGACGTCGTGGTCCGAAGAAAGACACCACAAACAGTCTTCATGAGGGTCAGTGATCGACATATGACCCCCACACTCTCTGCAGGGCTTGAAACCCGACTTCTTTGATGTCGCCATAGCACTGCAACACCAAGAGAAACAGCAGATTCCAAAGTAACTGTAAAGAAAATGGAGAGTCCCAGAAAACCGTTACGCGTCGACGGCGCAGAAAATAGGGAACTGACGTCAGCACGCCGACGAGGTCTACTTTTGGCTCCGGTGACGTCATACGGAGTCGCAAGCGGTGCCGTGCCATTATGACGTCCTCGTTGACGTGTGAGAGCTAGAAAAAACATTTCCGTGGAATGCTGGCGCAGGGGAGAATTCAAAAAGTGAGGAATCCACAGGCAGATGTATCCATCAGAAACTGATTTGCATATGGCTGGGTCCAAACTGGGGTGGCGTGGTGAGCAAAAGAACGATGGATTAAACCCAGATCTTTGTGACTGGGGGTGAATGTTTGCATTGTTCAGCATTCCGTCCATCATTTGTTCCTTTTGCTTTTGTCGCCCTAAGTGGGAAGGTATGCCCATATGTGGGTCCCGTGCTCACTGCACCACTGGATTCAAGCTAGCCTGGCTGATGAGGGGTGATGCCCCGAAACCAGTCCCAGGCTGCTTGTTTCCAGTCCAGAGAGGACCTGGCTTGGCAGTTCGGCCTTGACTGTTCCCATGAGGTACAGGGTCAAAACTGATTTGCATATGGCTGGGTCCAAACTGGGTTGGCGTGGTAAGCAAAAGAACGATGGATTAAACCCAGATCTTTGTGACTGGGGGTGAATGTTTGCATTGCTCAGCATTCCATCCATCATTTGTTCCTTTTGCTTGAGTCTTGTTGAATACCAGATTAATAAAATATTTATTTCTCTTCTACCACCGTCTATAAGAATGGTCACATAAATTTATAAATCTGTGAGTCTTGACCATAGGTATTTTTCTTTTTTCATGTCTGTTTGAAGAGTTGTATTTGCCGTAAAATAAGTTTTACGTTATTTTTGATGTGTACGATGAGCTTTTAATTAGGCATGTGAATAAGTAGCTCAGTATAAAATCTTGGCATGGTGCAGAATGGCAGGACCTTGGCAATATGATAAAGTACCATCTGCATCTGAAGCACATGCCAGGTCGGGGTGGACCTTTCTGCTTCCTTTGGTAAAAAGTAATTTGGGTGCCCTTTGTTACTTGCACCCCTTGCCATCACATGTGCCCCACACCTTTACATGCTTGCATGGCCACTCCTGTATCACATAACATGCCCACATTTTGTATTTTTGTTAAACTGTCTTTTAATTATGTGTTACAGTAAAAAATGCTATTAATCGTTTGGTATGTTGTATTTAGTTTTTTTTTGTCATTTCTCCCATGCTCTCCCCTCACCTTTGAAATCCTATCATCGCATGAAGCTGCACACAAAGCATGTGGCACATTTTAGTAGAAACAACTGAAATAATACCCCACTGTATATGTACATGCATTTTCTGGCAGTATCACATAACTCACAGTCAGAGTAACATCATAGGCAAACCCATCTTTTCATGATTCTGATCTTAACAAAGAAATTTAATACTGAGAGCTCTATTTCTTAACATTCAAGTAATGCACTTCTAGCGTGGCAGCTTCCCTACCTGCACACAGTGTTGCAAAATCATACACATAGGAAGTGCATGTTGTGCTGTTGTTGCTTTGCTCTAACAACTACATGACACTACTCCAATCTTGCCTGCATTGGTTTCTTTTGTCACTTGCATCCCTTTGTATGCTTAATGTAGTGTTCCACTATATACTGGCATCTTCATAGATCCTACTAAAAGCTTGTCACTCTTCTATTAAATGGTTTTTAATGTTATCAATGCCTTCAGAATAATCTATAGGGTATTGTAATAGGTGTGATGGTTCACAATTTGGCTTATGTGAGCTCTTGTAATATGGCAGATCCTCTCACAAGTCCTGACAAAGCCTCTGCTGTTTAGTATGAAATAACTTGAATATATGTTTAAATGTTCATAGGGAAGAGAAAAACAATGTATATTATGTGGGTACTCAGTGTGTGGAGTGGCTCATAGTGCCAACTCCCTCTCTCATCGTTTGACCCATCTCTTGAAATAAATATTTTGGTGTTGACCATTTTCATTGTTTCAAAATAGGTGGAAGTAATTGTGGGCTGTATTTCAGAAGGCGGGGAGGCATGCACTGTATGGCTGCTCATGTGACACCAAGCCAACAAAAAATCATAGGGGAACATAAATCACTGTGATTTGAAGGGGTGTATGACCACATCCCCAGATATCATTGCTGCTCTCCCTGGGGACTTCGATGTCCTTTGGCATAACAGACAAGAGAAGACTAGAGGGGGAGGTGTAGCCATTTTCTACAATAAACGGCTCCTGGTAACTAAAATTGTGGCAGAGAGCGCAGATAGCACAGACATCCTAGGGATAACAATCTCCTCTAAATCTTCCTGTCTAGCCCTCGTGGTGGCATATCGTCCCCCGCGAGCAACGCCGAGGTTCAATGAGGCGTTCTCGGAGATCATTAGCGATCTCTACTCCCGGTACCAACGCCTCCTAGTGGTTGGAGATTTCAACTACCATTGGGATGTATTTCCAAGAGAGCTACCGGCTAGTCAATTTGAGGGAGCCTTGAGCTCGATGGGACTCTCCCAGCTGGTGGACTCCCCCACTCATGTTAAAGGTCATATCCTGGACTTCGTCTGGACTTCTGTGCCACAGGCAACCCTCACAGACATCAGCCTTTGCACCTGGTCAGATCATTCCTTAATCAGCTGCTGGGTTCTGCTGGATAGCCAACTGCTATGTCCACCTCCCGAGTGGAGAGTGGTGCGCAGCTGGAATAAGATTGAGGCCGACAACCTAATTGGTGCCTTGCTTAGTATCTCCCCCAAAAAATCTATAAAAGATAACCTTGATCAGGAGAGTGAGGCTCTAATGGGAAACTTAAGCAGTGCCATAGATCAGGTGGCACCGGCCCGGAGGGAAAGAATTAGAGATAAGGGTAAGGGAGCCCCCTGGTTTAATGAAGACCTGCGGAAGAGGAAGCAAACTCTTCGTCAAGCTGAGAGATCATGGCGCAAACTATACCATCCAGTGGTGCTTGCAAGCTACAAAGCCCTGCTAACCCTATACAAAAAGGCCATTATAGCCAGAAAGGGTGAATATTATGAGGCCAGAATCACAGAGGCCACCAATAAACAGAGGGAAACATTTAGAATTCTCAAAGAGCTTAGCCAGAAGTCAGAACAGAAATTGGCAGCCGAGTCGACGGACTGCAATAAATTTCAGGACTTCTTTCTCCAGAAAGTCAGGGATATTCTCACTGAGATAGATAACAGTCCAACTAATCAGGCGGCCCTGGACCAGACTCTAGCCCCCCGCAACCCAGGTGCAAAGCTCACCGTCTTTCCGAACTTCGACTTAGCTCGCTTAGCATGCCTGATGAACCGCATCAAATCGGGCTCCCCTGCAGATCTCTGTCCTCCAAGGATCTTTCGTATGGCCCTTCCTGGGCTAGAAAGAGAGATCCTCTCTCCACTTAATCACTCCTTGGAGACAGGCTACCTGCCTATTAGCATGAAGGAAGCCAGTGTCACCCCACAGTTGAAGAAGCCAGGGCCTGATGCGGCCAATCTTAAAAACTATAGACCCATCTCCCAGCTCCCTTTTTTAGCAAAGGTTATGGAGCAACATGTCCTCACAATACTTTCATCTTTCATAGAGGAACACCAACTACTCCAAGTGAGGCAGGCCGGCTTCAGGGCTCATCACAGTACTGACTTAGTGATGCTGGCTGTGCTCGATGAGCTCAGAGTCAGAGTCGACAACAAAGATGCGAGCGCCCTGATTTTATTAGATCTGTCAGTGGCGTTCGATGCGGTCAACCATGCACAACTCCTGTTTCGGATTGCCAATCTGGGCATTTGTGGGTTGGCTCATCAGTGGATTGAGTCCTTTTTGCTAGGGCGGTCCCAAAGGATCCAACTGGGCGATCAAACGTCAAACAGTGGTGATCTCACCTGTGGGGTCCCCCAGGGCTCAGCTCTATCTCCTCTCCTTTTCAACGTGTATCTCCAGCCATTAGTGGCAGCCCTAGCCGCTATGGACTGTCAAGTATTTAATTATGCAGACGACACCCAACTTATTCTGCAGATTAATAACTCCCTGCAAGCTCAGTCTTGCGTGCAGAACATCCTTAGATACACTGTGAATTGGATGAGAGCCAATTCATTAAAAGTCAATCCGGAGAAAACAGAGGTCCTTGTAATCTCTTCTAAAGGTAACCCCTGGAATGACCTTTTTTGGCCACATGAGCTCGGCACTGCCCCTACGCCAGTGCCTGTCGTTAAAAGCCTGGGCATTAAGATCGACGCCAACCTTTCCCTGACCAATCAAGTGTCCTCGGTGGTTGGCACTTGCCTGGGCATAATGCGACAGCTGCGGAAACTTGCCCCCCTGCTCTCGCCTACTACTCTACAGATGGTCGTGTCGACCATGATCGTGTCCAGGTTGGACTATGGCAATGCCCTTTATATTGGCCTTCCTGAGAAACTAATCAGCAAGCTGCAGGTGATCATGAACGATGCAGCTAGGCTAATTTTCAGGCTCCCTAGAAGGGCCCATGCCAGCCCTTTGCTGCTTAAGTTGCACTGGCTCCCGGTCAAACAGAGAGCCAAGTTCAAGGGCCTTTGCATTGCCCACAAAGCCATCTTTGGCCAGGCTCCTGGTTATATCAAGGAGCGCCTGATGAAATATGCACCGGAACGCACACTGCGGTCGTCCACGGCGGGCCTCTTGGCCCCCTCACGAGCCAAAATGGCATTGAAAGGTGGCAGAGCTTTCTCTGTCTTAATTCCCCAACTCTGGAATGAATTACCGGAAAACCTCCGTAAGGAACCCGCCCTCCTCCCTTTCAGGAAGTGTCTTAAGACTTATCTGTTTAGGGAAGCCCTGGCTATAGTCTAATACTTTTGTTTGGTGCTCTTCTGGGATGGTAGAAGCTACCTGAGCTTTCTCTACAAGCGCTGAGAGACCTGTAGGTGATTACGCGCTATATAAGCTACAATTAACATAACATAACATCGATTCTGTGTTACAGGTACTTTATTGGGTCTTGCAGGTCAACACAAACTGCAGCGGTTTCTGCGCAACACTTATTATTTTATACTGAAAGTATTGACGGTGAAATGTAAATATTTAAATGTGGGATTCATTTTTTTTTTCCAGATCGAAGGCTGCACCAAAAAGTCCTTTCTGATTGGGTAATGAGTAATATCTGGGATTCAGTATGCTTGAAGATTGCGAGGCAACTTGTTTTGCAAACAATTGGACCACTGGGAGGTACTGCAAAGTACTTGGCTCCAGAGACCATGCTACATTATCAAGCTCCTACAAGAGAATCTGACATGTGGTCACCAGGCACGACTTTCCTGGCAATGTATGCATTATCACTGATGTGGAATGCAAACTCTGCCTTTGATATCTGCAGTCATGAAAAACGAGTCTGAGCCGCGCTCTTTAAACATGTTACCTCCTTTGGAGAATTCATTGGTGGTCACTTGCTTCTCGTATATTCCTTATAATCGGCCAAGTGCTGCTGATATGGTGAGGACAAATAAGGCTTAGCCACAAATTCAATTAGAAGTACATTATGGCTACCAAAGTTAGCTAGGATTAAACATTTGAAAATAGAACATTACCTCAAGTTTGAAGAAAGATGTCCTGTCATACAGTTGTACATTTTCCCTATCTTGACATTAAAAGGCATCCAATAATATTTATATCTTTTTAGCTACATAAACTCAAACATAATAGTAGAAAAGGAATTTTATTTTTCACCAAGTGCCAAATTATTAATGGGTGAAGTATTATTTTATTTTTGACCAAGTATCAGACTTCCAGTGGTGTTTACATATAGCTATACTATACAATAAGATTCTTACTCTTGATGAGTGAAAAAAAACCTGACGTGAAGTAAATTTGAAAGGATTCAAAATTTATGTTTCATATATAGTTACCAAGTTAAAATGAATTAAAAAGTATCACCAACTAATGAGTCAAAAATAGTAATAACTTCATTAAAAGTGGGTTTGAATTTGTAAAATATTAAGTGCAGGTGCTCAGATTTATTTTTAGGAGGCCACCCTCACTTCCCCCAGCTCCGCCCACTTCCTCTGCTGGCTCCACCCATTTCCTTTATTGGCCCTGCCCACATCCACAATCCTCAACACATCAGAGCCTTCTCTTCACTTTTTGAGTTTCACAAGATGCTGAATACTTGGCTCTTCATATATGCACCACGGGGTCCTCACAACTACACACCTGCTCAAGCGCCTGAATACCCTCTCAGGTGATTAGTGCACTATACAAATCAATATAACATAATATATCCTATGGAAAGCCTATGAAAACAACTCAAAAGTGAACTCAAATTAGAGAATGTGTGTACACCTCAAAATGTAGCTTTAGGAAAAGTCATTTGAGGACTTGAGGCAACTTGGCAAACTGAAGAGAATGCGCTTGTATAGTGCTGTTTAAAAGAGGGAAAAGATGAAGGAAGGAATACATTAAAGAAGGCATCAACAAATGCAGGCAGGAAGGGAGTAAAGGAGTGAGGAAATAAATAAGTAATCGATGAAAGATGGAGGAAATACGAAAATAATGTGAAAGGAAGAAATTAAGGGCTAAAGGAAGAAAGGAAGTAAACTGTGTGATGGAAGAATAGAAAGAAGAAAGGATTGGATGAAGACAAGCAGAAGGAAGGGTTGAGGATAAGAGAGGGAGACATTAAAGAAGGGATGAAGGAAGGATCAAGAAAAAAGAAAGTAAGGAACAAATGGAGGAAGAAAGAAGATATGCACCAAAGGAGGAAGGGTGGGGAATGAATGAGGATGTAAGGCAGCAAGAATGGAAAGAAGAAAGGAGCATGGCTTGAGGTGCTGAGGAAGAGAAAAATAAAAAGATGAGAAGAAGGAAAGAAAGGAGGTCAGGGGAATGGATACAAGCAGAAAGGTACTGGGTCAAGGATGGACAAAGGAAATAATGACCGAGTAATATTGCAAATAAATTGAAAGAAAAAAAAGATTAAAATACATTTCTGTGTCCTTAACACACCATGTATGTTTGTAAATCGCATATTCGCAAGAGGAGGCCTTGCAACCGAATTCAAAATGCTGTTATCCAACTCAAAGGCCCTAATTTTATCCACCTCAGAAAGATGAAAGGCTGAGTGGCCACACCAAGATTTAAATTTATGGCCCTGAGATCAAACATTTCACCAAGAATTGTTACATACACCCAGACAAAAATGCACACACAACCTCTCTCTCTCTGTTTTGAAACTCTTTAAAAATATTGAGTATTTTACAAATTATTGTAATTTATCTCACTTAGTCCCCTACCAGTCTACATTCCTTTCCTTCTCCACTGCCCCTTAAACCCTCTCATGCACCCTGCTTTCCGTATATTGTGTTTTAACATTATATGGCAGTGTGATTGTTGGGAAACCTGAAGCTCACCCCACCAATCTTACTGACCAAGCTACCCCCTGGTTCATGGGTATCATGGGCTACAAGTCCAAAAGGCGATGGCGTTTAAGCGAGTGGACAAATTAATGTATGCAAGGTAGAAGAATGAGAAGGAAAAGAGGGGGTAAAAACAGGGGAGAAGGGGTCCACTCCTGCAAACAGGAAAAAAACAATTTTAACAATTGGTAGATATTTTGATGGTCGGTAACATTTGATGGAATCTTTCAGCTTTGGTGTGACCTAAAACTCTTTGACCTAAACCTTTTATATCAATAGAGCAGCATGCCTTCTTCACCTGTGACTTTCAGCACTCTGTTGTTTTAAGGCTTGGTCATCTTTTGAGACATACTCTTTAGGGACCCCAGGGGCGTGGGCTGTCAATTGTGCAGCAACTGCAGTGGCTGTGAGGGCCACTATGAACTACAATAATTGCTGTTTTTACTGCCCAACAGGAACGTTTAGGCCCAATTTTCTTTGCAAGCATTAGAGCCCACCAATATAGTGGGATGTGAGAAATAAAAAACAGACCATAAAAACACAGTGTAATTCGGCGCAGTGGTGGTGTTAAATTATGTTCCCAAATTGAGAGAGGGAAGCAAGGTAAATATCCGAGAACAGAGCAGATTGAAGTTTTTACAGAATATTTTGAGAAAACAATAGGTTGGAAATATATGTTTTGAAAGAAATTCCGATTGTACTTCTTAAGGTTGAGTGTGTCTTTATATTTGTTCCATTGGTGAAAATTATCTCATGCACATAAGTAAATAATTTGCCAAATTTGTACAGTGACCAAAGAAGTACTTTTTCTTTTTGCACACATGGTTGCCTGCCTCTCTGGCTTAAGGGGTAAATAATGAGAGGTGAAATAGTTGAGTTGCAACCAGACACATAAATTATGTAATAAAAGCAAAATAAGCTTTCAGCTTTAATATACATTTATGTAAAATGCTAAGATTCAATCATTTGTCAGCTGATGGTTTCGATGATGGCATAGAAATACAAATGAAATGAAAAGATATGTGGCCACCTGGAAGAAAAGCCATGTGACACTTCTATATAGGGAAATGGAAACACATAGTGCCGCCATCCAGATAAACCATGCATGTACCTCTCCATCCTGGTTAAGTCTACTTTTTATAATGACCTGGTACATACTTTCCTCTACAGCCCGTCCTCTAAATTTACACCTGACTATTTCATGCACCACTCTATTTCCCCAGCAACTTTCTGCTTCCACTAGCTAAGCGCCCAACAGAATGATGCTTCAATATTTTTAGATGCCAAGTGCCTTCGTAAAGAAAGTAATCAGTATGGTTAAAAAAGTAAAGTGCATGTCTAGGCCAAAAAATAACATCAGCGATCAGAGTGCATGTCTTCCATACAATATATTAATTTACCTGTTGCTGCAAGTTTCCTTTTCCCTCGGTATGATGACTTTATTTCACGTCAAGGAAAGGTGAGCCTGCGCCTGTGTTCCTAAGTCAGAGACTACACCGATGACGACAGCTTTGCATCATCTTTTGGCTTTAAAAAGCTATCAGGTGTCCGAGCGCACACGCATTTGCAAGCAATTTCGAATGGAGGAAGAAGCATTACTGGATATGAACAAGAAAAACACATCCAATCACTATGTGCCTTCATAATGAAGCTGCGCTGTGATTGGAGAGACTATGGGTGCTTCCACCTTCGCGCTGCCTGTCATTTCCTGATTGTGCACGTGTTTACAGTTTTTTGCACCGAGGCAGGCCTCCCATCCAATCCTGAAACCACTCTCCTCTTTAGTACAATAAAAAACTTTAAAGGGGCATCTAGATTGGCTGGGACACGTAATTCAAGCACTCCATCAAAGAACAGGGAGCTGCTTTCTCTCTTTCCTCCGGCTCCTCCTAGACAGTGCAGCTGGGAAACCTCAAAGTGTGCAGAGAAAATGTGAATCTGTCTTGCGCTGCTGCTGCAGTTTAATCAACAGCAGCAACAGCCTTTTCAATCGTGACTAGGAGTAGAACAGGAAACGTGCACCACAGGCAAGAAATAATTACTGGGCTCACCGCCGAGGGTTGAAAAATTCTATAGACCCGGCCCTGGGAAATAAGTGCCGGTGCTAAGCACCGGAAAGCACCGGCACAAATTAAGCACTGGAGCTAGGTAACCCATTTAAAAAAAAAAACCATCCATATGAGTATTTAGAATCAGCAATAAACACTCCAGATCAAAATGTGTAATTTGTATATTTGCATCACTTATTTTCATTATAGATATAGTGAAAATCTGTTAAAACATGTTATCAAGTGGTGAGCTTATAGCCTAAGCTCTACTTGTAACAGTATGCGTCTGCCACTGTTTCTTTTCATAAATCAACACATTTTAGTAATTTCTAGAAAACATTTTTAAATCAACAGTTTGCAATAGAAATAAAGCCCATTCTCCTTGTTCAGCCACCAGTGGAGGTGATTGTGGACTAACTAATCTTTCCCATTGTCTGGATGTTGGTTCTGTGCCTGAATGAGGTGGCTCAATTTCTGATTGGTGAATGTGTTCATCGTTAACAGGTTTGTCAAATCTTCCAAAACTACGCTTTTCAGATTTTAACTCCTAAAAAGGTACAAAATCATGAATCACCAGTTCAGCCAACACACAAAGAATATATTGAATTTGTTACAACCATTCACGCAGAAAATCTTTTTAAATTACATGTGGACTTCACCTCTATCAAAGTCGGTGGAACCATTGAATCTAGATCTTTATCTTCAATACTTATGTATTACCTAACTGGTGACATTTTAAAAACAATTTATAGGGAGAGTTCCATACACACAAAATAGAAACTGTGCCCATGAATACCTCCTAAAAATAGACTGATTAAACGTAAAACATACTGTGAGACATGCTCCTTGGCTAGGAGTAGAACAGTTATTGTTTCTGTGGTTGTATATCAATAACCATCTAACAACTGCATTAAGCTGTATAGTTTCATAGCTTAGCAATATTTTAAATGTTGGATCTAATTATTTTCCGCTCGTTCTTAAACATTATATGTCCCAATTGTTGGGGTCTGCACAATGTACAGCAAATTTTTATACATGTCTTCTGTCTTTTTAGGACCCTAGCTTTGACCTTGACCAGTCATTAGGAACTGGTACAGTATGTTTGCCTGTGCACTGAGTGGGTGTTGACGCTTGTGACATGGAATTAAAAAGGGACATACAAGATGTTAGTTCTGAAGAAAGCCCCAGAGCCATCTGGAGGCCCTTGTTGGGCTGAAAATACAGACCTAGATAGGACACAAGTCGCATAATGATGTCTCAAGTGTCCAATACTTATTTTTAATCACCCCTACACCACCCATTAATAAATGATAGAATTTAAAACACGTTTTTTTAGCTATTAGGATCACGCACTCCTCACGAACATCCCTGAACAGTCCCTCTATATACGAAGGCCGCTCACCACTAGAGCATTCTCTGGTGAGCGCAGGATGGCCAATGATGAAGCATGACACCCAGGGTGTGTGTGAGGTTATCATGTTCTTTTTTGGAAATCCCCCCACCAAGGTCCTTACTCCAGTCATTGGGACATATATCATCCTAAAATGAGTAAAAAGCCTCATTAATGTGGATGTCTGGTTCCCATATTTAACAGCCTGTCCTGGGTACATTTGTTTTATTGTGGTTATCTTATTATTTTACACCTCGATTACTGCAAAGTCATATACCTAGGAGCTAAAAATGCTGTCACGAAAAGACAGATTGCCCAAAATGCCACAGCAAGGGTTCTCCTCCCAAAATTTATCTCCACCCTGTGGATCACCCACAAGATTTTTCACTCCCTGGGGGCTCCCATCCTCAACAATCTTATATCCCCTTATATACCATCCAGACTGCTCCAATCGGCTGACCTTAACTTGGCCATTGTTCCTCGAGTCAAGAAGGCAAGAGCTGGAGGCAGCTCTTTCCAGGCTTTCATCCTCTGTTTTGTGGAACAAACTACCTTTTTCCCCTCAGGAAAACCCAGAACCATCTGCACTATAGGACATTGTTTAAGACCTGGCTATTTTCCAATTAGATTTCCTCTTTACCCTTTTCCATTTGGTGTATGTAGTTGATGTACATCTGTGACGGGTTAAATGCTGGGGAGCCTTGTGGCTGGTGCAGCTATGCGCTATATAAGCTCTCTTAACATAACATTTGCATACCACAGGATGATCAGATATATTGAACGGCAGCTGCTGAACATGTCAGATAATCTGAACCCAAAATGTACTTTTCTTGTTATTAGTCAGTTCAATGACCATTTGGCACATGGCATGGTCCTAACTCAGGGTAAACATTTTTTTCCAAGCAATTCTTGTGTCATAGGTATGAGGTATAACAAATCAGAGAGCACAATACTTTGAAGTCATAAGCCTTTTTAAGGTGCATAATGTAATGCCTAGGACACTGAGATAATTGAGTTAGTTTATAAAAATAGCGTACCCTAGTAGGGTCCGTCCCCCTTAGCACTACCAGGTCCCCAATTTCCGGGGTTGATTCGTTTTTCAATGTTGGACATGAATAAAACACAACATGTTTTTCAATGAGTAGACTATATTTAATCGTTTTTCTTTCCTTTGAATTCAATTTTCATTCATTGCTTAGTTTCAGCAATAATGTGTACATCCATTATATTGTTAGATACAATCCTCTTTCCTTTTTCTCCATCCCTCCCGATGCATTTCGGGCATTTGCCCTTCGTCAGGGGATAGTTCTAGAGGAATACATATGTTCAAAAAATGAGGAAAACCAAAACATCATACAATCCGTGGTCATCCGGCATACACAGGTGTGGTGATCGATTATTCCGGGCTAACGTGGTGATGTAATTGTAGACCTTGAATGTTAAGCATAAGGGCCTACTCCATGCAGTGCATATACTAGTTTGTCCATGTCGACGCAGTGAATTCAGATGCTAACGATGATACTGTGACTGAATAATGCCGTATCCCCAATCATGCAACAGATAGCAAAAAACAATGTCTTAAAGCGTAATGGTGCTGGTGGTACCTGCAAAGTGCCTAACAGACTAAACATTATGGTGGCGTATACGAGTGAATAATATCATCATAACCGTGAGGCTGGACATGTGTAACATACTGATACAACACAGTATGTTACACAGGTATAGCATCCATGACTATGGTAAAAGTATACTGAATTCATGCAATAAGTGTATCAAGGGTGAAATAGTAAAATATAGAACCGGTGATTGCGAGTGTAAATAAATAAAGCCTTCATCGTACGGAAAGAAACAACCTCCGTGTCAGGAAAAGAGACGTGCTGAAAACAAGCCTTAAGCCGTTTATCTCGAGTTGTCTAAATCGAAACATATTAGTCATGCAGCAATTAAGTCCATTAACAAATAACAGGATTGACTCAAAAAGGCATTGTATTCAGGTATCAAATGGCGCCTGGGCTTGCGTTAATCAATTGTGGTTACTAACGAAGATCGGCTTGAGATCGGCTCTGCCTCTGCTGGGGAATAGTTTGTACGGAGCTCAATGGGCTCAATAGGGTCATGACGCCAATGCTGTGAACAGCGATGGCGGACTGCAAGCATTGCACAGCTATTGGTAAAGCGATGTGCGGGGGCCATGTTGGAGGATGGTAAATTAAAAGCAAAAATAGTAAAGCGAGTCTTAAAGTTTATTAAAATGAAATGAATATAGGTAAAAAAGTGATTCAGCACCGTAAAGGCAGTCTGTCTAGCATGAGTGATATTGAACAGTGTTCACAAGCTGAGTAAAAGTAACAGCCTGGTGAAGGAAATATGAGTGGGGGCCATCTTGGAATGTGTAAAAAGCAATCAAAACCAACGGAACCGGTGAGTAGATAGCAAAGTCACCGTGTTCATCAACCTTAGGGGTCATAGGTCAGTTGGCTGCGATGACAGCACACAATGTCGGGGTGCTGTAAGTGTAAACAACATTCTCATCTGGACATACAACTGGTATGTGGTTAAGGGACCAGGATTATCATGGATCTCAAGAAACAATAAACATAAAAAATGCAGGAATCAATCAACAAGTTATGCAAGACAATCTACAGGTAACATGAAAATTCCATCCTGTCATTCAGCCCATTGGGCTTCAAGGCATCAAGGCATTTGATCCAGAAATTTTCTTCTGGAGCCAGGTGTTGTTGTTGGCTCTCCCTTCTTTTTTCTCTATGGTCTCTAAAATCAGAAATTTGAGTTGGCTCACACTGTGGTTGCTTTCCACGAAGTGGCTAGCTACAACAGACTTAATGTTTTTAGTGCGGATGCTGCTCTTGTGCTCATTGACTCTTATTTTGATTTTTCTTTTGGTTTTGCCTACATATACCAGCACACAGTGGCATTTCAACAGGTATACAACATTCTTTGTGTCGCAATTGCCAAAAACGTTGAGGTCGATTTTGGTGCCCTTCATGGGGTGGGTGATCCAAATGTCTTTAATAATGTTGTTGCAATTGTAACAGGGAGTGGAATCCGAGGGGACTACGGATTCCATTGAAACCATTTCTATGCAAAAACATCCCCAAATTCGTAGAAAAAAGGTATGCAATACTGAATAAATGTTCTCTAGATTTAATACTTTTGATTATTGAATAACTATCCAAAGTCCTAGAAGACCTCTCAAAAGAGATTACACAAATTAAAACTGAATTGAATAACACCATGGAAGCTGAAGACTGGTCTAAAACATTGGCGGACATCAACATCCAACTAACTAAGTACACACAGGAGATCAATGAGAGGAAGATCCGCAAATTTAAGCGAGACACCATTGATTATAAGTTGGGTGAGGTATACAATTGGGCAGAAATATACGCCAAACGGCAACAGAACAGACCATATAACCAAAACACGGAGACTGAAACATCCTCCTCGGACCGTGAAGCCACTGGTCAACACCGCAGGAAACAAACTGAACAGCCTTCCACCCAGACAACAATTGAACAACCTCAAACATCTGGTGTCTCTTTTTTAGAGACAGGTCCAGGAGACACAAACGACCCAGGAAGGGGAAAGGAAAAAGAAAAAGAGAATTTAGAGACAAGGAACATACCGACCAGAGGGAAGAAAACGAAGGGGATTAAAACATAGAACACAATAACCTAGTGATCAACATCTCCTCTTATGAATTTAGCCCCGTAGAAATCAGGAAACTTCAAAAGGAACTTCTTTTGTCTCAACTTGTCAAACTAACAGCCTTGAACTAGAGATCAGTTTATTCAAATTGATGCGCAACTTGCGCTTGAGGAACTTTTTCGAAAACGTTTTTGATGAACGCAACAAAGATGAAGAAGATTTACTAAAAGGCCTGAAAATCAAAAGTATATACATGGCCCCAGTCAGCCATAAGAGCTTGGACACCTTTGAGAGCCTAGTAAAACATGACATTCAAAAATTCAACTTCCAAAGATAATCCAGAAATAGAAATGTAACCAATAAAGAATTTGGCATTTTGAGGAAAATAGCAGACAACTCCACCATCGTTTGTCAAAAAGCGGACAAGGGAGGTTCATTAGTTGTGATGGACACCAGTTTTTACAAACAACAAGTTGAGGCTCGTGTGTCAGACCCTGAGACGTACGCCAGATTAGATCATAATCCTACAGAACAATTCCTGGATCTATTAAAAAACATACTGGAAAGGGCTTTAAACAATGGCACCATTACTGAAAAAGTGAGGAGATTTCTCATTCAAAACCCCCCCAGAAGTCCACAGATGTACATGCTACCTAAGATACATAAATGTTTACGAAACCCACCATTCAGACCCATTGTGTCTACCAGAGGGAGTCTGCACGAACCCGTTGGGAAGTTTCTTGATAAACATCTCCAACCGTTTGTACTGAGGATGAACACTTACATTAAGGACATGACCGAATTCCTTTCCAAGATTAACCAGATCACATTCACTGAGGATGATTAAATATTATTTTGTACGATAGACGTGAAATCATTGTATACGTCTGTACCCCACAACTTAGAGATTGAAGCAATTGAACAAGTGCTAGTCAACTCTAACCTGGATCAAGACCTACAAGCATTCCTAATGGAACTGTTGCATTTCACCTTGTATCAGAGTTACTTCAAACGGGACGACTAATGGTTTTTACAACTTACGGGTACTTCCATGGGCAATTGCGCCGCTCCGGCGTACGCCAATTTGTTCATGAGTAAGTTTGAGGAAGATAATATTTTGGCCACTACTACTTGGAAGACACACGCTATCCTATTTTTAAGATACATTGATGATATTTTCATCCTGTGGAATGGATCCCAAGTTGAGCTTACTGCAGCCCTGACTACACTGAACACAATAAATGACAGAATACAATTTACTTTTAACATTGATGAGAATTCTATCACTTTTCTAGATGTACAAGTCAGCAAAGCAAATAACAGATTGGAAACCAACATCTTCAGAAAACCCACTGATAGAAACAATATGCTACACTACAACAGCTTTGATCAGAAGTCGTTGAAAAATCATCTTCCATATTCCCAATTACTCAGAGTCAAGAGGATAGTTTCCAATCCAGATACATCAGATAAACAAATATAGATAATGCTGAAAAGATTCAACGATCGAGGCTACCCTAAATAAAATTTGGAACAGGCCAAAGCACGAAGCACGACCAAAACCAGAAATGAACTGCTAACAAAAGCACAGAAAAAAGAAAGCAAACGCATGGTAGTGGTATCCAAGTTCTCCACGATGAGTGGCCAATTCAAGAAATCCATCATTCGTAATTGGTCTATACTATCTATGGAACCTGACTTAAAAAGGCATTTTCGCAGAAACACCTATCTTTGCGTATCAAAGAGGGAAAAACATCAAAGAAATACATTCGCAGAAGAAAGGCGATTCGCAGAGAACAGGATACAAAGGCACGACTCCCTGTTACAATTGCAACAACTGCCACATTATTAAAGGCATTTGGATCACGCACTCCATGAAGGGCACCAAAATCGACCTTAAAGTTTCCGGCAATTGCGACACAAAGAATGTTGTATACCTGTTGAAATGCCCCTGTGGGCTGGTATATGTAGTCAAAACCGAAAGAAAAATCAAAATAAGAGTCAATGAGCACAAGAGCAGCATCTGCACTAAAAACATTTAGTCTGTTGTAGCCAGCCACTTCGTGGAAAGCAACCACAATGTGAGCCAACTCAAATTTCTGATTTTAGAGACCATAGAGAAAAAAGAAGGCAGAGACAACAACACCACCTTGCTCCAGAGGGAAAATTTCTGGATAAAACGCCTTGACTCCTTGAATCCCGACGGGCTGAATGACAGGATGGAATTTTCATGTTACCTGTAGATTGTCTTGCATAACTTGTTGATTGATTCCTGCATTTTTTGTTTATTGTTTCTTGAGATCCATGATAATCCTGGTCCCTTAACCACATACCAGTTGTATGTCCAGATGAGAATGTTGTTTACACCTACAGCACCCCAACATTGTGTGCTGTCATTGCAGCCGACTGACCTATGACCCCTAAGGTTGATGAACACGGTGACTTTGCTATCTACTCACCGGTTCCGTCGGTTTTGATTGCTTTTTACATATTCCAAGATGGCCCCCACTCATATTTCCTTCACCAGGCTGTTACTTTTACTCAGCTTGTGAACACCGTTCAATATCACTCATGCTAGACAGACTGCCTTTACGGTGCTCAATCACTTTTTACCTATATTCATTTCATTTTAATACACTTTAAGACTCGCTTTACTGATTTTGCCTTTAATTTACCATCCTCCAACATGGCCCCCGCACATCGCTTTACCAATAGCTGTGCAATGCTTGCAGTCCGCCATCGCTGTTTACAGCATTGGCGTCATAACCCCATTGAGCCCATTGAGCTCCGTACAAACTATTCCCCGGCAGAGCTGATCTCAAGCCGATCTTCGTAAGTAACCACAATTAATTAACGCATGCCTACACGCCATGTGAAACCTGAATACAATGCATTTTTGAGTCAATCCTGTTATTTGTTAATGAACTTCATTGCCGCATGACTAATATGTTTCGATTTAGACACCACGAGAAAAACGGCTTAAGGCTTGTTACGCTTGTTTTCAGCACGTCTCTTTTCCTGACACGGAGGTTGTTTCTTTCCGTACGATGAAGGCTTTATTTATTTACACTCGCAATCACTGGTTCTATATTTTACTATTTCACCCGTGATACACTTATTGCATGAGTTCAGTATACTTTTACCATAGTCATGGATGCCATACCTGTGTAACATACTGTGCTGTATCAGTACGTTACACACGTCCAGCCTCACGGTTATGATGATATTATTCACTCGTATACGCCACCATAATGATTAGTCAGTTAGGCACTTTGCAGGTACCACCAGCACCATTACGCTATAAGACATTGTTTTTTGCAATCTGTTGCATGATTGGGGATACGGCATTGTTCAGTCACAGTATCATCGTTAGCATCTGAATTCACTGCGTCGACATGGACAAACTAGTACATGCACTGCATGGAGTAGGCCCTTATGCTTAACATTCAAGGTCTACAATTACATCACCACGTTAGCACGGAATCATCGATCACCACACCCGTGTATGCCGGATGCCCACGGATTGTATGTTGTTTTGGTTTTCCTCATTTTTTGAACATACGTATTCCTCTAGAACTATCCCCTGACGAAGGGCGCATGCCCAAAATGCATCGGGAGGGATGGAGAAAAAGGAAAGAGGATTGTATCTAACAATATAATGGATCTACACATTATTGCTGAAACTAAGCAATGAATGAAAATTGAATTCAAAGGAAAGAAAAACGACTAAATATCGTCTACTCATTGAGAAACATTTTGTGTTTTATTCATGTCCAACATTGAAAAACTAATCAACCCCGGAAATTGGGGACCTGGTGGTGCTATGGGGACGGACCCTACTATGGTACGCTATTTCTACATTGGACACCACACTCTTGGATCAGAGAGTGATACCCCGTGAGCACACTACAAACTGAGCAAATTGAATATCACAGAGAAAAAGTTGTGCGTGTTCTCCCACTTCATTCTTGTTAATTTATAAAAGTCATAACCTTGAGCGGAGGTACAGGAGTTTTGAAGTGGCATATGCCAATTCTTGGACATGGAAGTCTCAATTTGCAAAGCAGATGTGGGCAAAAACTATTATTAGCTACTGAAAACAATGCATAAATGAGAAATTTCCCAAATGATACACTTCATGTCAACCTGACCTCTCTGGACCACACTGGAAGTCACTTCTTCTATAGCGCAGATGTTTAGGCAATGTTTAAAGACTCCAACCACATCCTTCAAAAGACAGTCGATGCCAATGCTCTAAACAAGGCATGCACCATGAAAGCCAACCCTTTGAATCCATGTTGCAGTCTGAACCTAATGGACAGCAAATGTATCATTAGCTGACTGTAAGGAAGAGCGGTGTACACTAAAACAAGTCCCCTTGACTTACATTTCTTGTCACAGTCATCCTGCTGCAGCTCGGAACACTGACAACACCGTCCCTGGAAGGAAGAGAAATGAGGGGTTAAAATTATCGAAACGGACAACCAGGAAGATGGTGCACTTGAAGACGGAGTGCAGAGCTGGGGAATCCAGGAAGACGCCGAGGAGAATGAACCAGGGAAAACACTGTCTTGCTGGAGAAGAGAAGTCGACTGAAGAAGCATGGTCAGGGGAAACAGAAGATGACGCCGAAGCTCCAGAGAACCAGAGTGAAGAGTGGTGGATGGCTACGGGGGATGCTTACACGCCACCACAACTCAGGAGAGCTACGGATTTTCTGTATGTGCTCCGGATAGGGGAGGGAGTCTAAGGGAGGGTCGGAGTGAGTGTGGACCTGAGTACAGGCCATAAGGGAAGTGCAGCAAGAGTGCCGTGTGAGGCTCTTAAAGAAAAGTAGGTTTTTTTGTATGATGCTGCGGGTGCACAATCCTTAGTGTTTAGTGCTATGCTAAGACCCCCTAAGTGGCATGTTTAGCCATTAAAGCATAAGAAAGAGGATAGCGCACCACCTGAGACGGATGTAAAAATGGGTTATATGTGCCTTATAACAAGCATTTTTTCTCTTCTTCCTTCTCGTGTGTGCTTCCGACTCACTTCCATTGGGAAGGGGGGAGAGGGTAAAAGGGGAGAAACACAATAAACCCAAAGACAGTATAGTTATCAACCCAGCTATCAGAGACCTCACCACTCTATTATACAAGCCTAAAGCTTGGGTGTTTTCTTAAAACTGAGATACTTACCACAACTTTCTTCTCTTTCCCGAGCCTCCTGGGGACATCCTCCTAGAAGAAGACAACCCTAGAAGAAAAGAAGAAGGGAAGGAGTAACCTAGAGGAAGAAAACCAAGACTCTTATCGACAAACTCAAACTGTCCACCCCCTCCCAAAATAAAGTGCACCAAGATTGAGAAGCACATTAAGCTGCCTCAATTCTTTTTCCGCCTATCCCTCCCACACTGATGTAAGAATAAGTGGAGGAGAATGCAGAGGCAAGGAGATCTGACAATTTTAAAAAGTCTCTGTGCCATTGTCAGAGAGCTAAAGTGCCCTGCTTTCCTTACTGTAAGGAAAAGATCAACAAATTCCAACAACATTTCAGTGACTCTAGACATCTTTTGGGGTTGTCTTCAACACCCCAAATTCACTATTTTCTCTGCCATCTCCAATGATGACTTGGCTGTTTTCTTCCATTTCCTTTTATACACATCATATAGAAGCAATGTAATTCCAAACTAATTTGTGAAGAACAATACTAGAGAGGTCTTGTACCGTTACCGAACTTCCTCAGGGCATCTATAAGAAACAAGTTGAAGTACAACTGCTAGAAGTACAACTATGTCTCTCTAAGAGAAATATGGAAACATGAGTAGATTCCAGTCTTTCCAAGGAAAAGAAAAAAGACGTCACCATATTTAAAGAATGTGATGAAAGTAAAATAAAGACCATAGATAACAGAGTCGGTACTGCAGTACATGACTCTTCAGATTATAAGCATAGGATTCAAAATCAGCTAGTGAGAACAAACTTCAAGAATTGAAATATTGGTCCAATAGTTAATGAAAATAGCTTTAGACCTTGGAGAGCTATGTCAACAAGAATTTAGGTCCTGATTTAGATCTTGGCGGACTGGTTACTTTGCCACAATGGTGACGGATATCCCGTCTTCCGAAATATAAATCTCATAAAATATAATGGGATTTCTATTTTGGCAGACGGGATATCCGTCACCATTGTGATGGAGTTACCCGCCCGCCAAGATCTAAATCACCCCTTAATTTTCAAAGTGTTATGGATCCAACTATCTTGGCCATCTATGGTTTGCTGAAAATATTTAAAGATATAGGAAACCCCAAGACCAACAGTTACTAGTATTAATTGTATAACACAACCACTGTCTAAATATTTTAAACATTTACTGACACTATTAGTGAAGCAGATTCTGTCATACATCGGAGATAATATAATAGAGAAAGTGGATGGGTAACAATACAGACGTGACGGATAGGTCATAGTCAATATTTAAGCATTGCATATTAATATCAGTAAGTGCCAGGCTATAACAGCAGCTGAAGAATTTTTGACTGACGAAAGGTTTGCTTGCTTAATTGAGTCTTCGTAGAATTTTATTAGAGACCTATGATTGGTCCTCATTAAAAATATCTTGATTATTTAGGACCAGCTGTATGTCCAAAGGAAAGGGATGAGTATAGGAGTGACTTGTCCATCCTCCCCTTGTATAGCAAATATTTAGGTGGCTGCTTTAAGCAAAAAAACATACTTATAGCAAAAAGATCCATTTTTGAAACTGTACATTATTGGCTACATAATATATTAATGCCATCTTTTTATATGGTAAGGGACACATTGAAAGAATGTATAGGTTGTTTGTACTTATGAGGTCTCAATCTTATGTTTGTGTCTAATGTGAGCATTGAGGAAGTACCTGTCCTGCTTCGCACTCACAAATAAAAGAAATACAGCACTCCCACACAGAGGCACACACACGGCAAAGCAAGAAAATACCTGAAAAGGGGTTTCACTCTCATAAAATGAGGCACATCAAAAGACAGTTTTCAGAATAAAGCAATAAAGGGTGGGGTTTTATTTGTGCAACAGTCTCCAACAGAAAGTGCTTTCCAAGATGTCAAAGGAAACAATATGCAAATGTTTATATATATATGATCAAGACAGTAATTGTCGAAACGCGTAACGAGCAATAAATGAGCTTCCTGCTTGGCATCCAAGACTTTGAGAGTGCGTTTTACTTGGAAAATTGTGGATATTAATAGCCGGTTTTGGGTTTTCCGGCAGCACGCACCACCTAACAATGGGCTCGTTCCCGGAATGACCCTTCTTCGTAGATCAAAATATATATATATATATATATATATATATATAGATATATATATATCTATGCATGTGTGTGTGTGTGTGTGTCGAACACCTACACTTCCAGATCAACACGGACCCCAACACCACCCTCAGAGGAACGCTGGTCTACAGACCACCCGGACCCCAGCCTCAGTTCAGTGACTCCATCGCCGACTTCGTCAGCACGCACGCCATGGCCTCCACAGACTACATCCTCCTCAGAGACCTGAACTTCCACCTCGAGAACACCAACGACACCAACTCCACCACCCTGATCGACAATCTCGCCAACCTCGGACTCAGACAGCTCGTCACAACGCCCACCCACTCTGCCGGCCACACGCTCGACCCCATCTTCTTCGCAAGCTCCCACGTCTCTTTCAGTCACACCACCGAACTCCACTGGACCGACCATCGCTGCATCCACTTCACCTTCCGGAAACCCACCACGCACCACCGCACTCAACAGATCCCCCGCCGCAGCTGGAGCAAAGTCACCGATGTCCAGCTTAACACCAGCCTCGCCCGGAGCCCACCCGCCGACCCTACCGACACCGACACCGCCGCCCGCGACCTCAGGCGATGGATCGACGACTGCACCAACACTCTCGCCCCGATCAAGAAACCCTCCAACAGACACACCGACAAGAAAGCCAGCTGGTTCACCGCGGACCTCCAAGCCTCCAAGCAAGCCTGCCAGAAACTAGAGAAGAAATGGCACCGCGAACAGACACCGGACAGCCATGAGGCCCACAAGAACGCCATCCACAGACACCGTCACCTCATCAGAACTGCCAAAAGGGCCTCCTTCAAGGACCGCCTCGACAACAACGCACACAACAGCAAAGAGCTCTTCAACATCGTGAAGGAACTCTCCAACCCCAGCTCCAACGCCAACGACATCCCACCATCGCAAGACCTGTGCGGCTCCCTTGCCACCTTCTTCCACCGCAAGATCGCAGACATCCACGACAGCTTCAACAACCTGACCGCCTCGACAGCCAACCGCGTGCTTAAACATAGCAATAATGTAAGATGGCGGCCAGTTTACAAAATGGCTGCCACCCGTCCAAGACTAACCTGTTCTATAAAACATCATCCTTCTTATTATAGCTCAGTGGGTTGTCTATATAGTTGACTACCACTGCTATATTTAGCTATATGAGGCTAATCTAAATAGCGTAACATAAGGGGCATAGCCCTATGATTATTTTGAAACCTACAGGCATGTCAAAGTCAATAATAAAAACTTCATAAAACATCCCAATGTACAACATAATACACATTTGAGCACCACTGCATATAACACTACACTCCAAGACAGACAAGTACATTCCACACCTTTCTCTCTCTCTGCTTTCAAACGCACATCCCACATGTTCTGTTCTTGGCAAGGCTGTTCTACTCTGTGAAACACTCCCACTCTGCAGCTTTAAGAGACACAAAAGAAAGAACAAGTCCATGCAAGTGCAGAAAACATGTACTGCATACAAGCTAGAGTGAACAAAAACACACAAAATCAATTAAAACAATGGTAGTCAAAGGTCATCATGTGGTCCCATAGTTTTTTTTTTTAAATGATATTTTTATTGCCATTTTCACGTATCCATACATTGAGTGCAATCAGGATGGACAAAGAAACAACACATGGTGCATCATCAATCTTTGACTACTTTCTGGAGTATATGCTCCATCCAACCGTTTACATCTAGATAGGTGTTTGGGAAGTCGTCCAACTATAGTTCAACGTATATATAGTTAATTGAAAATGTAAACATTACATGCCATGAACAATGCTCAAAACCGAAAACCAATAAACAGAAGAAAAATAGGGAAAAAGAAAGAAGAACAAAAAGGGGAAGAAAAAAGGAGAAGAGGAAAAAAGGATAGTGGAAACAAAGGAACTCGTGCAGAGGAGTGGTGCGAGCATGTCCGGGCCTTAACATCAGTTGGAAATTTGAAACCATGAAATCTTCCGTGGGTGGGACTAATTGGGGGACCCCCTCCCGAAACTGACGACACTCTCGTGCCTGGACCAATACAGTCATGAGCTACTCAGGCCCAAGCATCCCTTTACAAAGGTCCATCCCCTGGGGCACCGGGACATCCCGCACTCGAGGCACTAGGCATGGCGGCTATATGTGGCTCACTTTCCGACTCTCCCCCCTCACTGCTGGCTCCCATCGGTTTCTCCCATTCAGCTAGTGACTCTCTCCATTGTTCAGCAATTGGGCGCAGTCTCACTCCTTTGGCTTCCTCCCATGCTAACGCTCTGCCCTCCGCCCCAGCCCATGCAATAACATCCCTATTCCAGACCGCAATCTGTGGCCCCCTAGAGGATTTCCACTCCATTGCTATCCTACGCTTAGCTAGGCCCAGTGCAAGGTTAAGCAAACGATTCCCCATTTTACGTTTAGGTGGCCTGGGGAATAGACCCAAAAAGCACGTCTGAATCGTTAAGGCCAGCTCCCTCCCAAGAACGTCCTTGATCTTGGCCAATATCGCCTCCCAGTAAGGACGCACCCATTGGCAATCCCAGGTCATATCAGCATGTGGGTGAGCACATCTGGGACACAGTCGCACCTCCCCTCCGTACGTCACATTAAGCCGGTGGGGTGTCATGTAGGTCATGTAAATGTAGTTGAATTGGATGTATTTCAACCGAGTATTCCGGGAGACCTTCCCTGAGTAACGTAGAACCTTGCGCCACTCAGCGTCAGTGAGGGCTCTGCCACCGATCCTTTCCCAACGCGCCCGCAATCCGTCGAGGGGGGCGGTGGAAGCCTCCACTAGTGCGATACAGAGTCATTCAGAGACATTAGGCCCTAGAACCAATGTGTCAGAGACCCTGTACCGTTATCTATATGTATTTCAGAGGCTAACCTATGGAGTTTCTGAATAGCTGAATAAACGGTAGGGGCGTGGTCTGGTATGTAAACGCAGCAGCTCCTACCAATCACACGACAGGCTCCACCCCTGTCTGCAAGAATGACGTCAAGGACAATCCGGTTTTGAAGAGCAACAAGACTGGTCGCCTGAAGCTCAGCTGTAATATTCGTGAGTATACCAGCAGTAGTGTTAATGACCGCATCCACTACTCTAGTAAGATGGCGAATTTGCCTACTTTTATACATACGTCCCCATAGAGGCAACAATCCCTTCATAGCATCAGCAAATTGCTGCATCGTGGTATCTGTCTGATCAACATCTTCAGTGTTGATGGTCCTCTTTACTCGTGACAATGAGGTACTCCTTTGCTGCAACTTATGATCCTTATGATAATTGGATGGGGCTAAGTAAACTGGGGGTAGAAGGAAAGAAACATAACAGCGTCCTGCCCACCCCCTAAGGAGCCATAAATGAGCATGTGTCCCACAGACAAAATATACATTTGGGGGTGTAAGCAAGGGTGGACTACTAGTCGTGTTCAATGTAAACGTATAATTACAATGACTCTTCCCCAAAGGAACACTCCCAAACTCTTCTACACAAAATGGGGCTGGTGTATCAATTATTGGAATGGGTAGGACCTCACTATCTGGGATATTTCTCTCATGAAAGGATCTAAAATACTCTGTTATATTAAACCCTTGGAACTCTATCATCTCATCTTTTACCCAAGAAATGTTTGCACTTTGCTCATAAACATTCATACAGGCATCTGGATGCAAAGTACCTGCCTTCCCTCCTTTTCCCGGAGTGTATCCCTGGTGCATCACTATGTATTCCAACACTGCTTCATAATCTTCTTTAGTCAGTTGGGCAGTATCTGCATGTGAGTGGGTATACACTACAGTAAGGAGCTGGAACCATGCTTCACAACTCCCTAGATATGACAGAGGCAAGGATATAAGAAGATCATTCTTATGAGTCATAGAAGGAAGTAAACCACAGATCCAACACTTTGTCGCATTAGTCGTTTGGTGTACTTCATGGAGCATCTGAAGAAAAGCATTTCCAAAATACGTCTACCTATGTCTTTCTTTATGTGGAGCTAGGGAAACAAACGAATGCTCAGGCGGATCAGGAGTAGTCCCTATCAGAACATGCATTGGATGCTTATTTTCTAAATAAAATATCACACCAAACAATATAATCATAACAACAAAAATGCAGAATATAACCACAACTTTGTTTTTAGTGGTCCAACTAGGCCATCCAGGATTATTTTGACCTAAGGGCGGGGCCGCCAGAGGCTGCTCCTCTTGCGCGACAACTCACCCAAACGGGAACATATCTAACACCTACTTTCTACAATAATGATGGAGTCACTTGCGACCTTCTTCAATCAATGATCAACTACGCCAAAGTCCGTTCTAAGCATCTTTGGTAGGCTTCTATTGTCCATCATACTGTAACAGGTGACTTCCTCCGCGTGGGGCCTCACAGTCTAGGCCTACTCAGTAATCCAATCCTTCTTTGTGTCGGTTGGGGTGCCCTCCTGGAAAACACCCACAGCTCACTCGGAAGTCTAAATGTTTCACAGCAGTGCACCAGTGTCTCTCTTTTGTGGCAGGCACTACAGATATTGTGCTCTTACCATACACTGAAATCCATAACTCTCTATTTCACTCTGGTGCTCTTCTTTTGTCGTGGACGTAGATCATATCTTACAGACCCAGGCACTGTTTGATCAGAAAAAAGCAATGGAAGCTCAGGCTCAACAAAGCTCCCAGACTCCAACACTCGTTGTTCAGTGTCAGAGGACTCTCGTGCTGCCCTTATTTTGGGTGGGACAGCTTCCAATAACACATCTTCGTTCTCTTTTTCTGTCTCCGTCCAAGTTAGCCGAGCATCCAAAAATGGGATGAACCTTGGTACGTGCTCACATTCATGATCTCCGATTCCTTCTTGGACCCATTGGTCATAAGGGAGTGGCAGCGGTGTTCTTTTGGTTTGGTGGGCATGTATCCAATTCTTTCTCCCATCCACCTTCACCGCAGTCCTCTTTGCAAGGAGGACTTGCTTCGGTTCATGCCAACGGGGCTCCAGAGCCTTTGTCCTCGCAAAGTTTTGAATCATAACCCAGTCACCGGGCTGCAACTTATGTCCGGGACTCTCTGGAAGTGGTCGCAGTGACTCTCCGATCTGCTGATGAATAGAACGAAGATTTTTAGTTAACTCATACAGGTAATCTATCATCATCGGATACTCGATTTTACTAAATCGTTTTGGCCTAGGGACACCCTATATATTGGCAGGGTGCCAGAAAACTACCTCCTAGGGAGATAGACCAGTCCTCGTGTGTGCGGTCATTCTTGTGGACAAAAGGGCTAATGGTAACGCATCCGGCCACTTCAGGCCTGTGCTCTCCTGGATCTTAGCTAGCTTCAACTTGAGCGTTCCATTATATTTCTCCACAAGACCTGCAGAATGGGGGTGATTTGCTGCATGAAACTTCTGATTTATGTGCAACCCTTCACACACCAACTGCATGACTCGGGCATTAAAATGGCTGCCGTTGTCACTCCAGATCACCCGAGGCAAACCGAAACGAGGGAAGAACTCTTTTATGAGTGCTTTCGCCGTTGCGTTAGCAGTATTTTCCTTCACAGTTTACGCCTCCACCCACTTGCTGAAAGCACACATGACCACTAGAACGTACTTCAAATTATTCACTTGTTCTAGCTCAATGAAGTCCATTTGGAGAACCTCAAAGGGAAATGAGGGTGGTGCGAAATTCCCAGAAGGCACAGAAGTACCTTTCCCAGGATTATGCTTTAAGCAAATCATACAATGTTTCACTAAATGGGCAGCTACCTTGGGAATGAGATCATTTCGCCACACTGGGTCTAACAATTTACAGATCCCTTTTGCGCTAATATGAGCGGGACCATGAGCCATAGTGACAACTGGGAAAACATATACATTGGGCAACAGTCATCTCCGGCTGTCAGACAAATCAGTCCAGCACCCATCCTCATCTAGAGTACCTGTCCTTTCATGCCATACAGCCACTTCATCTGTTGTGGCCTCATTCTGTATGTCCTTAACACTACTTACAGTGTTCTCATGCATCGCATTATCAGGTACCCACCTAGCAGGTCCTGCCACAAACATCTTACTCATCTTCGATCTAGCAGTTTCTCTAGCTGTTTGATCCGCAAATGCATTGCCCCTACCCACGTCATCTGTAACTACCTTATGGGCACTGCATTTTATTATTGCCAGCTTGTTGTTTAACATCAAAGCCGACAGCAATCTATGGATCAACGGGCCATGCTATATCTTCAACCCATGGGATGTCAGCAACCCCCTTTCCGCCCAGAGCCGCCCAAAATTATGAGCGACTCCAAACACGTACTGGCTGTCAGTGTAAATATTAACAGCCATCTCCTCACTTAACTCACAAGCTCTCAACAGGGCTACTAACTCAGCAGCCTGGGCATATTGATATGGGACGCGGGAAGTCTCTACGACTGTACGCAATGTGGTGATCGCATATACGGCAGAAGTAGTGCTATCTGGTAGCTTAAGGCAGGAGCCATCGACATATAGTTCCCCTTGGGGGTCAGATAAGGGAACATCAGTCAGGTCTACACGTCCCTTCGTTTCTTCCTCTGTTCTGTACATACAGTCATGCGCATCTGCATAATGACTCGTCGAAGGGAGGGGTAGTAATGTGGCTGGATTCAGAGTGACACATCGTTTAATGGTAACATGTGGAGCAAACAAAGTTAGCTCATATCCAGTCAGACACGCACTAGTAAGGTGCTGCGTCTGCGTTCTATTCAATAGAGTGTCTACAGAATGGGGTACCATGACCGTTAGGTCAGTGTCAAGAACGAGCCCTGCCGATTGTCTGATTGCAATTTCCACCGCAGCAGCGAAACTCAGACAGCTCGGGAGCACTCTAGCCACAATGTCAAGGACTGCAGAAAAATAAGCACAGGGCCGGTACTTACCACCGAAAGCCTGTGTCAAGATACTCAACGCACAACCATCCACTTCATGTACATACAAAACAAAGGGCTTCCTATAGTCAGGAGTACCAAGGACAGGAGCAGAACAAAGCGCATGCTGCAGTTGCTCGAAGACATGCTGACACTCAAGCGTCCACGGCAAGGGTTCACACACATCTTTCGTAGTTAAATAAAGGAGGGGTTTCACAATCAGAGAATAGTTGGGGATCCAATGTCGACAGTATGAGGTAATTCCAATGAAACCTCGCACTTCTCTCTGTGTCTTTGGCACGCCCATTTTATTGATTACAGAAATACGTTCAGGTGTCAATCTTCTACCCTCCTTCGATAGGAGGTGACCTAAATAGGTAACCTCCTGTCGACAATACTGAAACTTAGAAAGGGACGCTTTATGTCCATTTTGTGCCAGATGCATTAACAATTTGACCGTGGCTTCCTTACATCCTTCTTCAGTATCAGAAGCCACGAGGAGAACGTCAACATATTGCAACAATACATTACCAACCGGAAGTACTAGCGAGTCCAATTGCGCTTTCAAGGCTTGACTATATATACTAGGACTTTCAGTATACCCTTGAGAAGCGCCACAGAACACAAAGCTTCTGCCAGATAAATTGAACCCGAAAAGATACCTGGAATCTGGATGAATCGGAATACTAAAGAACGCGTTCTTCAAATCAATCACAGAGAAATACTGAGCTGTAGGAGGGATCATAGTCAAAATCGAAGTGATATCGGGAACAACAGGAAATTGTCGTACCACTATTTTATTAATTTCCCTAAGATCAATAATAAATCGGTACACATCAGAATGGGCATCAGGTGAATCTGTCGGGCCTTTTTAAGAATCGGAAGAATAGGACTGTTGCACACATTAGAAACTGTTTCCTCAACCACACCAGACGCAATTAAATCATTTATGATGTTCAACAAAGCAGTCTCTCCTGCCTGCGATATTTTATACTGTGGAATACGAGGCAGAGAAACATTGTCCTTAACCTGAATAGACACTGGCGGTACCTGCAACAGTCCTACGTCCGTGTCACCTGTAGCCCACAGCGTACTAGGCACGTCCTTGAACTCATCGGGGAGAGGGGCGTCTTTGGCAAAGTGTTGCTTCGCCCGTGCCACATCATTTCCAATCGTCATGTAAACACCGTCTGGGGAACAGAAAATGGTTGCATGCAGCCGTTTCAACAGATCAAGCCCCATTACATTTTCCCCACAATTTGAAGTCAAAAGGAACGAGGATTTAACTGAAAACGGACCAATTGTCAAAGCAAGGGGCTTAGAGATGGGACTAATAACCGGCGTACCTGAAAATCCCACCGAAACATTATTCTTGCCAGACAGAGCTGCCCCAGGGACCAGCGAACAGGAAACGGAGCTGTTCATAGCACCCGTGTCAATCAAAAACTTTTGAACGGTACCAAGCAAACCCGCAGCAACATAGGGTCCGCGTTGATCTACATTCACCGAAACTGGTCCCCCACCCTGTCCGTCGCTGTCCTAGCTGTGGATGGACATCCCTGTTCCTTCATCTACATCATAATCCTCGCGACAATACTGTCGTCCTCTAGGATCATCAAAGTAATTCTGATTCTTTTCAACATTCTCAGTTCGTTCTGGTCTTCTCTCACCCTGACTTCCTGTTACTCTACCACGTCCCCAAAACTCCCTCTTCTAGGGATCCCACCAGCCTGTAGCAATTCAGGGGACTCATTTCGCCAATGCCCCTCTTTCCGACAATATGCACATTGATTAGGTCCCACAGGTACATATGGAGCACTCGTTCCACCACCTCGCGGTACGGACCATCGCTGCTGCACTTGCGGCTGACCCCTTCCTCTTCCACTACTTCCCTGCACCTGCTGCAACAACACCTTTGTCTTCAATTCCTTCCATTTCTTCTCTACAACCTGCCTCTGAATGTTCTCTCGATGTTCATAATATTGCGCCATACTCAATATTCCCGAGGGAGTGGACGTGGACCAGGTACTTTCCGCTGCCTTCATCCGGGCTGCAATATCAGGAAGCAAATTATTAACAAACCTATCGACAAACAGCCAGACTCCACCATCCACTGACAAATCCTGACCACTGAAATCGAAAAACACCCCCTCATACCTAGTAAAGAAATCTGACACACTCTCCTCTTTCTTTTGACAACATGCTGTAAGTTTATCCCAATCCACTTTCTTGGGAGCAATAAACGAATGCATGTACGTAATAATTCGGCCAGGTAAAGCTAACACTTCCACTCTTGGATTCTCACCTGGCTTACGTTCTTGATCCCACAGCTTTATCTGATCCCATGTTGCTCCTAACTCTACCACGTGATCCACCAAGTGCACCTGCCTCCATATATCAATCGGCACCAGGAACCCAAAAAACAACATAATGTCAGCTAACGTCATAACTGTCGAATCAGCCGCTTCTGTCAGTTCTTTATAATAAGCAGTCGGATTCTTTCTGGGATCTGGCAACTGATTTTTAAGAGAAAGTACTTCGCTTCTCTTCCAGAGGGTATAAACCCATTGTTCTTGAAACCGTGCCCCCTCCCGGGGCCGAACAATGTCACCCACTGCATTTATTTCTGCTGGTGTCTCGGGATGATATATGGGGTGAACTTCTCTCATAGGGAACTGTGCTAATGCTGTGGAACCCTCTTTAAGCATCCTACCTCGATATTTTAACAAAGTAGTAACTTTATTCAACACAGCAGCAGGATCCATACCGGAACCATACACTTCATCTCATATCTCAGAAACCTCCCTTGGGACCTCAGCATTAAAGCGCTGCTCCCACAAACTCATCAGCATTGTACACATATGCTTAAGCGCAAGTTGTTGCATAAGCGGTTCATACTGTCTCATCACACTCCATACATCCTCAACCATATAGATTGGATTTTGAATCCACTGCGCAGCCTGATTCGCCATCATCTCCTTTTCTTGATTACTTACTGCAGAACGCACCAACACCCTACTCACACGTTCTTACACTTTCGCTCGACTTCCCGGGGACATTCCACTCACAGGTGTTCTGTCAAATTGCATCATGGGAAGTGAAACATCCGCCGGTGTAAAAGTGGATGAAGAGACAGGTACCATCAATGAACGATCTTGACTAGGAGGAGTAAAGAAAGTCGAACCAGAAAATGCAGAAACAGGTGCCACAGACGGAGAGCTATCACCCTCCAACCCGGACATTCGATAAAGCAGTATATACCCAGAAGGCGTCAAATGTAGACCCGGAATGTTAGGAGGAGGAGGAGGACTGGTGGGGCCAAGAACTGGAAGCTGGAACAATAGGATATGTTCGTAGAGGAGCATAAGGTGGTGGGGGTTGGGTGTCTAACAAATCTTCAACAAAAGCATCACCTTCATTCTGAACGACATAACTCTTCTCAGCTTGCAGCCGAAACGCCCTATCTGCGCACTCAACACCTTTGTTTACTGTCGCTTTATCATAAGCAATGGCTTTCTGCGCGATCGTTAGCGCCTGTCTTTTCCTCGTATTTTTTTCCTCTCTAATTCGCCGCTGCTTTGCCTCCTTCTGCCAAACCCTCAACATATCAAACATTGACTGCCTAGTCTTCTTAGCAAACAGCTTTCCTTCCAGAAAATTCAACTTTTGTTCATCGAACGAGCCAACAAGTGGCCACTGCAAATCAGCATTGTCCTTCGTATATTTATGCCATAAGGTGCTAAATATAATAAGGCCAATACCGTGCTTTATGTACATATCAAAATTCGGGGTACCCTCTGGAGGAGCAGGTTGTCTTTCCTCCAGTCGATCACTTGAACAACAACATCGACATACAAAACATCCAAGTTTACAAAAACACGGCATCTTAATATAAAATACTTACACAATTCCCACTGCGCAAGCGCAAAGCAAATCCACTTCTCTGTCCGAAAATCGTACACAAAATACACTAAAAAATCTGCACGAACAGACCTCTTAAGGTATGCGATACAAAACGGCCCAAACAGCCTTTCACTAAGCACCACCTAAGAATCTCTGTTATGTGTATGGATAGCCCAGCTCGACCCTGTTGTGATTAGAAATGATCTAAAGCCTATCCCGCATCTTGTAGCTCGTAGAGCCGTTAACGACTCTCAAACCACCATGAGATTCAGCCCCAGCACTCGTTCACACAATACAGTTCAAACTCGCTATTAAAGCACAGCCCAAGTAGCTTGTCCACAATACTTAAGGGTACAACACAAGGTTCTGCCTTGTCAAACGCGGTCCGGCACTGCCCGTGAGGTTCACCACTAAGGCTCATCTCATCTGTGGCTCAAGACCACTGAGATACAGCTCGATGGGCGACCTCACCCTCACAGTCCGGTACCACTTATGGAGCACAGACCGATCAGTTCTGTCTCCCTCAAGTCGGTAGTGTGGCTCCATCCACGAAACACGCCCCGAAGGCCCTGCCCCTCCCGGTGCTACCCGAGAACCACTATGAGACGGGTCTCAAAAACCCGAATCACCCGGAGCAGTTCAAGTTCACACCAAAAGGCAGTCAATGGTCTGCCTCGCACAGTTCAGTCCAATACCACCTGAGGACTGGCGCCAGTACATTTTCAGGTACTAAAACGTACACAAAGTCACTCACCTGTCAACCGCAGGTTTCACACGTGATTCTCTACCGCACACTCTCCAGACCAATCTAGTCAGCTCCAAGGTCTCGCCATCTCTGGACCCCGGCGTATCACCACTAGGCAGGGCACCCTCGATCAGACGGGCGGGGCAAGCCACAGAAACAGAGCTCTATCTTGTGGGGGCCCCCGATCCGCCCGCTAGACCAGCCTGCACCCCGAACTCACGAGCCCGTTTACGGGTGTGATGGGTGATTAATCGCGGGGTCCCTGTTCGGGCGCCAACTGAAGGAAGTGACCCGTATAGGGTCACTCGGGTTACTAAACCACCTCTCGGCCTTACATATATCAATGAAGAGTCGGTCAACCAGGAGAGAATGCAAACAAGCAGTTTATTATCTATACTCTGCAGAGGAGCCCAAATAAACATGCACCATGCAATGCTTGCTAATGGACTGCCTCAATAATCATGCGCAACATAGTATGATGCATCAAACACGTCATAAACATCTAGAGCATGCCTACAAGGGAAAGTTACAGGTTTAGGGATGCGTATTTTAGGGAGGCAGAGGGGCGTACATCACCAGCCCAAGGCAGGCACACGGTATCTCTTAGCCAAGGTCAGCCAGCTGCATCCCTGCTCCTCCCAACGTAGGAGAGGTGCTGCAAATAGAATATTACTTACGCACACAGAAAGGCCTATTCATAAAGAAACGAAACTGGGCGTATACTTATCAGGTGAACAACAAGTGTCATGGCGCAGCTGTTTGGGCCTACCTCGTTCACAGTTTACAGCTCACCGCGTGCTTAAACATAGCAATAATGAAAGATGGCGGCCAGTATACAAAATGGCTGCCACCCGTCCAAGACTAACCTGTTCTATAAAACATCATCCTTCTTATTATAGCTCAGTGGGTTGTCAATATAGATGACTACCACTGCTATATTTAGCTATATAAGGCTAATCTAAATAGCGTAACATAAGGGGCATAGCCCTATGATTATTTTGAAACCTACAGGCATGTCAAAGTCAATAATAAAAACTTCATAAAACATCCCAATGTACAACATAATACACATTTGAGCACCACTGCATATAACACTACACTCCAAGACAGACAAGTACATTCCACACCTTTCTCTCTCTCTGCTTTCAAACGCACATCGCACATGTTCTGTTCCTGGCAAGGCTGTTCTACTCTGTGAAACACTCCCACTCTGCAGCTTTAAGAGACACAAAAGAAAGAACAAGTCCATGCAAGTGCAGAAAACATGTACTGCATACAAGCTAGAGTGAACTAAAACACATAAAATCAATTAAAACAATGGTAGTCAAAGGTCATCATGTGGTCCCGTAGTTTTTTTTTTTAAATGATATTTTTATTGGCATTTTCACGTATCCATACATTGAGTGCAATCAGGATGGACAAAGAAACAACACATGGTGCATCATCAATCTTTGACTACTTTCTGGAGTATATGCTCCATCCAACCGTTTACATCTAGATAGGTGTTTGGGAAGTCGTCCAACTATAGTTCAACGTATATATAGTTAATTGAAAATGTAAACATTACATGCCATGAACAATGCTCAAAACCGAAAACCAATAAACAGAAGAAAAATAGGGAAAAAGAAAGAAGAACAAAAAGGGGAAGAAAAAAGGAGAAGAGGAAAAAAGGATAGTGGAAACAAAGGAACTCGTGCAGAGGAGTGGTGCGAGCATCAGTTGGAAATTTGAAACCATGAAATCTTCCGTGGGTGGGACTAATTGGGGGACCCCCTCCCGAAACTGACGACACTCTCGTGCCTGGACCAATACAGTCATGAGCTACTCAGGCCCAAGCATCCCTTTACAAAGGTCCATCCCCCGGGGCAACGGGACATCCCACACTCGAGGCACTAGGCATGGCGGCTATATGTGGCTCACTTTCCGACTCTCCCCCCTCACTGCTGGCTCCCATCGGTTTCTCCCATTCAGCTAGTGACTCTCTCCATTGTTCAGCAATTGGGCGCAGTCTCACTCCTTTGGCTTCCTCCCATGCTAATGCTCTGCCCTCCGCCCCAGCCCATGCAATAACATCCCTATTCCAGACCGCAATCTGTGGCCCCCTAGAGGATTTCCACTCCATTGCTATCCTACGCTTAGCTAGGCCCAGTGCAAGGTCAATCAAACGATTCCCCACTTTACGTTTAGGTGGCCTGGGGAAAAGACCCAAAAAGCACGTCTGAATCGTTAAGGCCAGCTCCCTCCCAAGCACGTCCTTGATCTTGGCCAATATCGCCTCCCAGTAAGGACGCACCCATTGGCAATCCCAGGTCATATGACCAAAATCAGCATGTGGGTGAGCACATCTGGGACACAGTCGCACCTCCCCTCCGTACGTCACATTAAGCCGGTGGGTGGTCATGTAGGTCATGTAAATGTAGTTGAATTGGATATATTTCAACCGAGTATTCCGGGAAACCTTCCCTGAGTAACGTAGAACCTTGCACCACTCAGCGTCAGTGAGGGCTCTGCCACCGATCCTTTCCCAACGCGCCCGCAATCCGTCGAGGGGGGCGGTGGAAGCCTCCACTAGTGCGATACAGAGTCATTCAGAGACATTAGGCCCCAGAACCAATGTGTCAGAGACCCTGTACCGTTATCTATATGTATTTCAGAGGCTAACCTATGGAGTTTCTGAATACCTGAATAAACGGGAGGGGCGTGGTCTGGTATGTAAACGCAGCAGCTCCTACCAATCACACGACAGGCTCCACCCCTGTCTGCAAGAATGACGTCAAGGACAATCCGGTTTTGAAGAGCAACGAGACTGGTCGCCTGAAGCTCAGCTGTAATATTCGTGAGTATACCAGCAGTAGTGTTAATGACCGCATCCACTACTCTAGTAAGATGGCGAATTTGCCTACTATTATACATAGGTCCTCATAGAGGCAACAATCCCTTCATAGCATCAGCAAATTGCTGCATCGTGGTATCTGTCTGATCAACATCTTCAGTGTTGATAATCCTCTTTACTCGTGACAATGAGGTACCCCTTTGCTGCAACTTATGATCCTTATGATAATTGGATGGGGCTAAGTAAACTGGGGGTAGAAGGAAAGAAACATAACAGCGTCCTGCCCACCACCTAGGGAGCCATAAATGAGCATGTGTCCCACAGACAAAATATACATTTGGGGGTGTAAGCAAGGGTGGACTACTTGTCGTATTCAATGTAAGCGTATAATTACAATGACTCTTCCCCAAAGGAACACTCCCAAACCCTTCTACACAAAATGGGGCTGGTGTATCAATTATTGGAATGGGTAGGACCTCACTATCTGGGATATTTCTCTCATGAAAGGATCTAAAATACTCTGTTATATTAAACCCTTGGAACTCTATCATCTCATCTTTTACCCAAGAAATGTTTGCACTTTGCTCATAAACATTCATACAGGCATCTGGATGCAAAGTACCTGCCTTCCCTCCTTTTCCCGGAGTGTATCCCTGGTGCATCACTATGTATTCCAACACTGCTTCATAATCTTCTTTAGTCAGTTGGGCAGTATCTGCATGTGAGTGGGTATACACTACAGTAAGGAGCTGGAACCATGCTTCACAACTCCCTAGATATGACAGAGGCAAGGATATAAGAAGATCATTCTTATGAGTCATAGAAGGAAGTAAACCACAGATCCAACACTTTGTCGCATTAGTCGTTTGGTGTACTTCATGGAGCATCTGAAGAAAAGCATTTCCAAAATACGTCTGCCTATGTCTTTATGTGGAGCTAGGGAAAGAAACGAATGCTCAGGCGGATCAGGAGTAGTCCCTATCAGAACATGCATTGGATGCTTATTTTCTAAATAAAATATCACACATCAAATATCATAACAACAAAAATGCAGAATAAAACCACAACTTTGGTTTTAGTGGTTCAACTAGGCCATCCAGGATTATTTTGACCTAAGGGCGGGGCTGCCAGAGGCTGCTCCTCTTGCGCGACAACTCACCCAAACGGGAACATATCTAACACCTACTTTCTACAATAATGATGGAGTCACTTGCGACCTTCTTCAATCAATGATCAACTACGCCAAAGTCCGTTCTAAGCCTCTTTGGTAGGCTTCTATTGTCCATCATACTGTAACAGGTGAGTTCCTCCGCGTGGGGCCTCACAGTCTAAGCCTACTCAGTAATCCAATCCTTCTTTGTGTCGGTTGGGGTGCCCTCCTGGCAAACACCCAAAGCTCACTCGGAAGTCTAAATGTTTCACAGCAGTGCACCAGTGTCTCTCTTTTGTGGCAGGCACTACAGATATTGTGCTCTTACCATAAACTGAAATCCATAACTCTCTATTTCCCTCTGGTGCTCTTCTTTTGTCGTGGACGTAGATCATATCTTACAGACCCAGGCACTGTTTGATCAGAAAAAAGCAATGGAGGCTCAGGCTCAACAAAGCTCCCAGACTCCAACACTCGTTGTTCAGTGTCAGAGGACTCTTGTGCTGCCCTTATTTTGGGAGGGACAGCTTCCAATAACACATCTTCGTTCTCTTTTTCTGTCTCCGTCCAAGTTAGCCGAGCATCCAAAAACGGGATGAACCTTGGTACGTGCTCACATTCATGATCTCCGATTCCTTCTTGGACACATTGGTCATAAGGGAGTGGCAGCGGTATTCTTTTGGTATGGTGGGCATGTATCCAATTCTTTCTCCCATCCACCTTCACCGCAGTCCTCCTTGCAAGGAGGACTTGTTTCGGTTCATGCCAACGGGGCTCCAGAGCCTTTGTCCTCGCAAAGTTTCGAATCAGAACCCAGTCACCGGGCTGCAACTTATGTCCGGGACTCTCTGGAAGTGGTCGCAGTGACTCTCCGATCTGCTGATGAATAGAACGAAGATTTTTAGTTAACTCATACAGGTAATCTATCATCATTGGATACTCGATTTCACTAAATCGTTTTGGCCTAGGGACACCCCATATATTGGCAGGGCGCCCGAAAACTACCTCATAGGGAGATAGACCAGTCCTCGTGTGTGCGGTCATTCTTGTGGACAAAAGGGCTAATGGTAACGCATCCGGCCACTTCAGGCCTGTGCTCTCCTGGATCTTAACTAGCTTCAACTTGAGCGTTCCATTATATTTCTCCACAAGACCTGCAGATTGGGGGTGATTTGCTGCATGAAACTTCTGATTTATGTGCAACCCTTCACACACCAACTGCATGACTCGGGCATTAAAATGGCTGCCCTTGTCACTCCAGATCACCCGAGGCAAACCGAAACGAGGGAAGAACTCTTTTATGAGTGCTTTTGCCGTTGCGTTAGCAGTATTTTCCTTCACAGGGTACGCCTCCACCCACTTACTGAAAGCACACACGACCAATAGAACGTACTTCAAATTATTCACTCGTTCTAGCTCAATGAAGTCCATTTGGAGAACCTCAAAGGGAAATGAGGGTGGTGCGAAATTCCCAGAAGGCACAGGAGTACCTTTCCCAGGATTATGCTTTAAGCAAATCATACAATGTTTCACTAAATGGGCAGCTACCTTGGGAATGAGATAATTTCGCCACACTGGGTCTAACAATTTACAGATCCCTTTTGCGCTCATATGAGCGGGACCATGAGCCATAGTGACAACTGGGAAAACATATGCATTGGGCAACAGCCATCTCCGGCTGTCAGACAAATCAGTCCAGCACCCATCCTCATCAAGAGTACCTGTCCTTTCCTGCCATACAGCCACTTCATCTGTTGTGGCCTCATTCTGCATGTCCTTAACACTACTTACAGTGTCCTCATGCATCGCATTATCAGGTACCCACCTAGCAGGTCCTGCCACAAACATCTTACTCATCTTCGATCTAGCAGTTTCTCTAGCTGTTTCATCCGCAAATGCATTGCCCCTACCCACGTCATCTGTAACTACCTTATGGGCACTGCATTTTATTATTGCCAGCTTGTTGTGTAACATCAAAGCCGACAGCAATCTATGGATCAACGGGCCATGCTGTATCTTCAACCCATGGGATGTCAGGAACCCCCTTTCCGCCCAGAGCCGCCCAAAATTATGAGCGACTCCAAACGCGTACTGGCTGTCGGTGTAAATATTAACAGTCATCTCCTCACTTAACTCACAAGCTCTCAACAGGGCTACTAACTCAGCAGCCTGGGCAGATTGAATGGGACGCAGGAAGTCTCTACGATTGTGCGCAATGTGGTGATCGCATATGTGGCAGAAGTAGTGCCATCTGGTAGGTTAAGGCAGGAGCCATCGACATATAGTTTCCCTTGGGGGTCAGATAAGGGAACATCAGTCAGGTCTACACGTCCCTTCCTTTCTTCCTCTGTTCTGTACATACAGTCATGCGCATCTGCATAATGACTCGTCAAAGGGAGGGGTAGTAATGTGGCTGGATTCAGAGTGACACATCGTTTAATGGTAACATGTGGAGCAAACAAAGTTAGCTCATATCCAGTCAGACACGCACTAGTAAGGTGCTGCGTCTGCGTTCTATTCAATAGAGTGTCTACAGAATGGGGTACCATGACCGTTAGGTCAGTGTCAAGAACGAGCCCTGCCGATTGTCTGATTGCAATTGCCACCGCAGCAGCGGCTCTCAGACAGCTCGGGAGCGCTCTAACCACATTGTCAAGGACTGCAGAAAAATAAGCACAGGGCCGGTACTTACCACCGAAAGCCTGTGTCAAGACACTCAACGCACAACCATCCACTTCATGTACATACAAAACAAAGGGCTTCCTATAGTCAGGAGTACCAAGGACAGGAGCAGAACAAAGGGCATGCTTCAGTTGCTCGAAGGCATGCTGACACTCAAGCGTCCACGGCAAGGGTTCACACACATCTTTCATAGTTAAATAAAGGAGGGTTTCACAATCAGAGAATAGTTGGGGATCCAATGTCGACAGTATGAGGTAATTCCAATGAAACCTCGCACTTCTCTCTGTGTCTTTGGCACGCCCATTTTATTGATTACAGAAATACGTTCAGGTGTCAATCTTCTACCCTCCTTCGATAGGAGGTGACCTAAATAGGTAACCTCCTGTCGACAATACTGAAACTTAGAAAGGGACGCTTTATGTCCATTTTGTGCCAGATGCATTAACAATTTGACCGTGGCTTCCTTACATCCTTCTTCAGTATCAGAAGCCACGAGGAGATCGTCAACATATTGCAACAATACATTACCAACCGGAAGTACTAGCAAGTCCAATTGCGCTTTCAAGGCTTGACTATATATACTAGGACTTTCAGTATACCCTTGAGGAGCGCCACAGAACACAAAGCTTCGGCCAGATAAATTGAACCCGAAAAGATACCTGGAATCTGGATGAATCGGAATACTAAAGAACGCGTTCTTCAAATCAATCACAGAGAAATACTGAGCTGTAGGAGGGATCATAGTCAAAATCGAAGTGATATCGGGAACAACAGGAAATTGTGGTACCACTATTTTATTAATTTCCCTAAGATCAATAATAAATCGGTACACATCAGAATGGGCATCAGGTGAATCTGTCGGGGCCTTTTAAAGAATCGGAAGAATAGGACTGTTGCACACATTAGAAACTGTTTCCTCAACCACACCAGAAGCAATTAAATCATTTATGATGTTCAACAAAGCAGTATCTCCTGCCTGCGATATTTTATACTGTGGAATACGAGGCAGAGAAACATTGTCCTTAACCTGAATAGACACTGGCGGTACCTGCAACAGTCCTACGTCCGTGTCACCTGTAGCCCACAGCGTACTAGGCACGTCCTTGAACTCATCGGGGAGAGGGGCGTCTTTGGCAAAGTGTTCCTTCGGCCGTGCCACATCAGGTCCAATCGTCATGTAAACACCGTCTGGGGAACAGAAAATGGTTGCATGCAGCTGTTTCAACAGATCAAGCCCCATTAAATTTTCCCCACAATTTGAAGGCAAAAGGAACGAGGATTTAACTGAAAACGGACCAATTGTCAAAGCAAGGGACTTCGAGATGGGACTAATAACCGGCGTACCTGAAAATCCCACGAAACATTATTCTTGCCAGACAGAGCTGCCCCAGGGACTAGCGAACGGGAAACGGAGCTGTTCATAGCACCCGTGTCAATCAAAAACTTTTGAAAGGTACCAAGCAAACCCGCAGCAACATAGGGTCCGCGTTGATCTACATTCACCGAAACTGGTCCCCCACCCTCTCCGTCGCTGTCCTAGCTGTGGATGGACATCCCTGTTCCTTCATCTACATCATAATCCTCGCGACAATACTGTCGTCCTCTAGGATCATCAAAGTAATTCTGATCCTTTTCAACATTCTCAGTTCGTTCTGGTCTTCTCTCACCCTGACTTCCTGTTCCTCTACCACGTCCCCGAAAACCCCCTCTTCTAGGGATCCCACCAGCCTGTAGCAATTTAAGGCACTCATTTCGCCAATGCCCCTCCTTCTGACAATATGCACATTGATTAGGTTCCACAGGTACAAATGGAGCACTCGTTCCACCACCTCGCGGTACGGACCATCGCTGCTGCACTTGCGGCTGACCCCTTCCTCTTCCACTACTTCCCTGCACCTGCTGCAACAACACCTTTGTCTTCAATTCCTTCCCATTCTTCTCTACAACCTGCCTCTGTTCGTTCTCTCGATCTTCATAATATTGCGCCATACTCAATATTCCCGAGGGAGTGGACGTGGACCAGGTACTTTCCGCGGCCTTCATCCGGGCTGCAATCTCAGGAAGCAAATTATTAACAAACCTATTGACAAACAGCCGGACTCCACCATCCACTGACAAATCCGGACCACTAAAATCCAAAAACACCCCCTCATACCTAGTAAAGAAATCTGACACACTCTCCTCTTTCTTTTGACAACATGCTGTAAGTTTATCCCAATCCACTTTCTTGGGAGCAATAAACGAATGCATGTACGTAATAATTCGGCCAGGAAAAGCTAACACTTCCACTCTTGGCTTCTCACCTGGCTTAAGTTCTTGATCCCACAGCTTTATCTGATCCCATGTTGCTCCTAACTCTACCACGTGATCCACCAAGTGCACCTGCCTCCATATATCAATCGGCACCAGGAACCCAAAAAACAACATAATGTCAGCTAACGTCATAACTGTCGAATTGGCTGCTTCTGTCAGTTCTTTATAATAAGCAGTCGGATTCTTTCTGGGATCTGGCAACTGATTTTTAAGAGAAAGTACCTCGCTTCTCTTCCAGTGGGTATAAACCCATTGTTCTTGAAACCGTGCCCCCTCCCGGGGCCGAACAATGTCACCCACTGCATTTATTTCTGCTGGTGTCTCGGGATGATATATGGGGTGAACTTCTCTCACAGGGAACTGTGCAAATGCTGTGGAACCCTCTTTAAGCATCCTACCTCGATATTTTAACACAGTAGTAACTTTATTGAACACAGCAGCAGGATCCATACCGGAACCATACACTTCATCTCGTATCTCAGAAACCTCCCTTGGGACCTCAGCATTAAAGCGCTGCTCCCACAAACTCATCAGCATTGTACACATATGCTGAAGCGCAAGTTGTTGCATAAGCAGTTCATACTGTCTCATCACACTCCATACATCCTCAACCATATAGATTGGATTTCGAATCCACTGCGCAGCCTGATTCGCCACCATCTTCTTTTCTTGATTACTTACTGCAGAACGCACCAACACCCTACTCACGCGTTCTTGCACTTTCGCTCGACTTCCCGGGGACATTCCACTCACAGGCGTTCTGTCAAATTGCATCATGGGAAGTGAAACATCCGCCGGTGTAAGAGTGGATGAAGAGACAGGTACCATCAATGAACGATCTTGACTAGGAGGAGTAAAGAAAGTCGAACCAGAAAATGCAGAAACAGGTGCCACAGACGGAGAGCTATCACCCTCCAACCCGGACATTCGATAAAGTAGTATAATACCCAGAAGGCGTCACATGTAGACCCGGAATGTTAGGAGGAGGAGGACTGGTGGGGCCAAGAACTGGAGCCGGAGCCCTTGAAGCCGGGGCCTGGGAAGCTGGAACAATAGGATATATTCGTAGAGGAGCATAAGGTGGTGGGGGTTGGGTGTCTAACAAATCTTCAACAAAAGCATCACCTTCATTCTGAACGACATAACTCTTCTCAGGTTGCAGCCGAAACGCCCTATCTGCGCACTCAACACCTTTGTTTACTGTCGCTTTATCATAAGCAATGGCTTTCTGCGCAATCGTTAGCGCCTGTCTTTTCCTCGTATTTTTTTCCTCTCTAATTCGCTGCTGCTTTGCCTCCTTCTGCCAAACCCTCAACATATCAAACATTGACTGCCAACACTTCTTAGCAAACAGCTTTCTTTCTAGAAAATTCAACTTTTGTTCATCGAATGAGCCAACAAGTGGCCACTGCAAATCAGCATTGTCCTTCGTATATTTATGCCATAAGGTGCTAAATATAATAAGGCCAATACCGTGCTTTATGTACATATCAAAATTCGGGGTACCCTATGGAGGAGCAGGTTGTCTTTCCTCCAGTCGATCACTTGAACAACAACATCGACATACAAAACATCCAAGTTTACAAAAACAAGGCATCTTAATATAAAATACTCAGAAATCAGCACGAACAGACCTCTTAAGGTATGCGATACAAAACGGCCCAAACAGCCTTTCACTAAGCACCACCTAAGAATCTCTGTTACGTGTATGGATAGCCCAGCTCGACCCTGTTGTGATTAGACACGATCTAAAGCCTATCCCGCATCTTGTAGCTCGTAGAGCCGTTAACGACTCTCAAACCACCACGAGATTCAGCCCCAGCACTCGTTCACACAATACAGTTCAAACTCGCTATTAAAGCACAGCCCAAGTAGCTTGTCCACAATACTTAAGGGTACAACTCAAGGTTCTGCCTTGTCAAACGCGGTCCGGCACTGCCCGTGGGGTTCGCCACTAAGGCTCATCTCATCTGTGGCTCAAGACCACTGAGATACAGCTCGATGGGCGACCTCACCCTCACAGTCCGGTACCAATTATGGAGCACAGACCGATCGGTTCTGTCTCCCTCAAGTCGGTAGTGTGGCTCCGTCCACGAAACACGCCCGAAGGCCCTGCCCCTCCCGGTGCTACCCGAGAACCACTATGAGATGGGTCTCAAAAACCCGAATCACCCGGAGCAGTTCAAGTTCACACCGAAAGGCGGTCAACGGTCTGCCTCGCACAGTTCAGTCCAACACCACCTCAGGACTGGCGCCAGTACATTTTCAGGTACTAAAACGTACACAAAGTCACTCACCCATCAACCGCAGGTTTCACACGTGATTCTCTACCGCCGACTCTCCAGACCAATCTGGTCAGCTCCAAGGTCTCGCTGTCTCTGGACCCCGGCGTATCACCACTAGGCAGGGCACCCTCGATCAGACGGGCGGGGCAAGCCACAGAAACAGAGCTCTATCTTGTGGGGGAACCCGATCCGCCCGCTAGAAAAGCCTGCACCCCGACCTCACGACCCGTTTACGGGTGCGATGGGTGATTAATCGCGTTGTCCCTGTTCGGGCGCAAACTGAAGGAAGTGACCCGTATAGGGTCACTCGGGTTACTAAACCACCTCTCGGCCTTACCTATATCAATGAAGAGTCGGTCAACCAGTAGAGAATGCAAACAAGCAGTTTATTATCTATACTCTGCAGAGGAGCCCAAATACAACATGCACCATGCAATGCTTGCTAATGGACTGACTCAATAATCATGCGCAACATAGTATGATACATCAAACACGTCATAAACATCTAGAGCACGCCTACAAGGGAAAGTTACAGGTTTAGGGATGCTTATTTTAGGGAGGCAGAGGGGCGTACATCACCAGCCCAAGGCAGGCACACGGTATCTCTTAGCCAAGGTCAGCCATCTGCATCCCTGCTCCTCCCAACGTGGGAGAGGTGCTGCAAATAGAATATTACTTACGCACACAGAAAGGCCTATTCATAAAGAAACGAAACTGGGCGTATACTTATCAGGTGAACAACAAGTGTCATGGCGCAGCTGTCTGGGCCTACCTCGTTCGCAGTTTAGAGCTCACTGCGTGCTTAAACATAGCCATAATGTAAGATGGCGGCCAGTATACAAAATGGCTGCCACCCGTCCAAGACTAACCTGTTCTATAAAACATCATCCTTCTTATTATAGCTCAGTGGGTTGTCAATATAGATGACTACCACTGCTATATTTAGCTATATAAGGCTAATCTAAATAGCGTAAGATAAGGGGCATAGCCCTATGTTTATTTTGAAACCTACAGGCATGTCAAAGTCAATAATAAAAACTTCATAAAACATCCCAATGTACAACATAATACACATTTGAGCACCACTGCATATAACACTACACTCCAAGACAGAGAAGTACATTCCACACCTTTCTCTCTCTCTGCTTTCAAACGCACATCCCACATGTTCTGTGCCTGGCAAGGCTGTTCTACTCTGTGAAACACTCCCACTCTGCAGCTTTAAGGAGACACAAAAGAAAGAACAAGTCCATGCAAGTGCAGAAAACATGTTGTGCATACAAGCTAGAGTGAACTAAAACACATAAAATCAATTAAAACAATGGTAGTCAAAAGGTCATCATGTGGTCCCATAGTTTTTTTTTTTTTTTTAAATGATATTTTTATTGGCATTTTCACGTATTCGTACATTGAGTGCAATCAGGATGGACAAAGAAACAACACATGGTGCATCATCAATCTTTGACTACTTTCTGGAGTATATGCTCCATCCAACCGTTTACATCTAGATAGGTGTTTGGAAAGTCGTCCAACTATAGTTCAACGTATATATAGTTAATTGAAAATGTAAACATTGCATGCCATGAACAATGCTCAAAACCAAAAACCAATAAACAGAAGAAAAATAGGGAAAAAGAAAGAAGAACAAGAAGGGGAAGAAAAAAGGAGAAGAGGAAAAAAGGATAGTGGAAACAAAGGAACTCGTGCAGAGGAGTGGTTCGAGCATGTCCGGGCCTTAACATCAGTTGGAAATTTAAAACCATGAAATCTTCCGTGGGTGGGACTAATGGGGGGACCCCCTCCCGAAACTGACGACACTCTCGTGCCTGGACCAATACAGTCGTGAGCTACTCAGGCCCAAGCATCCCTTTACAAAGGTCCATCCCCCGGGGCACCGGGACATCCCGCACTCGAGGCACTAGGCATGGTGGCTCTATGTGGCTCACTTTCCGACTCTCCCCCCTCACTGCTGGCTCCCATCGGTTTCTCCCATTCAGCTAGTGACTCTCTCCATTGTTCAGCAATTGGGCGCAGTCTCACTCCTTTGGCTTCCTCCCATGCTAACGCTCTGCCCTCCGCCCCAGCCCATGCAATAACATCCCTATTCCAGACCGCAATCTGTGGCCCCATAGAGGATTTCCACTCCATTGCTATCCTACGCTTAGCTATGCCCAGTGCAAGGTCAATCAAACGATTCCCCACTTTACGTTTAGGTGGCCTGGGGAATAGACCCAACAAGCACGTCTGAATCGTTAAGGCCAGCTCCCTCCCAAGCACGTCCTTGATCTAGGCCAATATCGCCTCCCAGTAAGGATGCACCCATTGGCAATCCCAGGTCATATGACCAAAATCAGCATGTGGGTGAGCACATCTGGGACACGGTCGCACCTCCCCTCCGTATATCACATTAAGCTGGTGGGGTGTCATGTAGGTCATGTAAATGTAGTTGAATTGGATGTATTTCAACCGAGTATTCCGGGAGACCTTCCCTGAGTAACGTAGAACCTTGCGCCACTCAGCATCAGTGAGGTCTCTGCCACCGATCCTTTCCCAACGCTCCCGCAATCCGTCGAGGGGGGCGGTGGAAGCCTCCACTAGTGCGATACAGAGTCATTTCACCAGGTGGCCTGCGGTGCCAACGGTGAACAACGCATGGAGGACAGGGTGCGTATCAGGCTCCCCCCTCTCAGCACCCCATAATTGTGCAAAAGTACGTGTCAGCGCCTCATAGAGCAAAAACTGACCTGGGGTGAATTCACTACCATCCGCCAAATCTGTGAAAGGGATCAGTACTCTATCCAGATAGCAATCCCCAACATTATCCAGTCCAGCTTCCGACCATCTGGCCAGCTGGGCACTTGCGAATGTAGTTTGAGGGTTTCCGTGCGGCAACCCCGTCTGGAAAGCCGTGTTCTGGAGCAAGGAGCAGGAAGGGGTGGGCGTGACCGGCAGCAGGAGCTTCGCCGTTATCAGTCCGCGACTCAATGCCGGGTCTGACAGGCACGTGCCCTCCGCGTTCACTCCCTCCACCCACTGTGCCAACCACTGTTATTGGGCAGCCAACATGTGAAATTCAAAGTTAGGCACCCCGAGACCTCCCTCTGACACGGGATGGAAAACGGCCAATGGCTCCACAGCCAAGGCAAAAAGGAGCGGGGAAAGAGGACACCCCTGCCGGGATCCCCGGGAGATCTTATATGATCTAGATATGGTGCGGCCTGTCTTGACCCTCGCAGTAGGCAAAGCATAGAGAAGCCTTACCCAGTCATCTCCCAATCCCATGCGGCACATCACCTCGAAGAGATATTCCCAGCACACCGTGTCGAATGACTTCTCGAGGTCGACAGACAACAATGCTGCTTGCTGTAACGCCGGCGCATCCACGTGGTAGAGCACAGAGTAGAGCCTGCGGAGATTGAAGGAGGTGCTACGAGAGGTAATAAACCTGTTTTGATCCGGATGGATCAAAGATTTCATATGCGGAAGTAGCCTACCCGCCAACACCTTACTCAAGATCTTAAAGTCTAGGTTTAGCATGGAGAGAGGACGATATTCCCTGACTCCCGCGTCAGGCTGCTTGGACTTAGGAAGCGGAATCACAAGTGCCGATTGGATGGAATCCGGCAAGTCCCCTCCCTCCTCATACGCCTCCGCATATAGCGCGACCAGGCGCGGGGACAGTATATCAGTGAACATCTGATAAAACTCGGCCGGGAGGCCATCAGGCCCCGGAGTCTTACCAGGTGCCTACGCCGCTATTGCAACCTTAACTTCAGGTACAGTGATCAGACCTCCCAAGTCTTCCCTCGCATCATCCTCCAGTGTGCAGAGCCGCAGGGGGGTTAAGAAGCATTGTATATCCGGCAAGGGGGCCGTAGTCGGGGCCCTGTACAACCACTCATAGTACCTTAAGGAAGAGTCGTTGATGGCCTCTGGGTCATACACCACACCGCCCATGTCCAAGCCCAACCGTGTGATAGGTGTTCCCCCCAACTCAGGTTTGATCAGTCATACTAGTAATTGACCCACCCTCCCGTCCTCTCTTTGTACTTTGTCTAAGTAGTCTTTATAGCTGTAGCACCTTAGCCTGCCCAGTGCGTCATTATATTGTGTCCGCGCTTCTTGTAAGGACTCCTGGGCCGAGTCGTCTATACCCTGTAAATTGTCCAATCTACGGATAGTCCCTTCCAAGTCCAGAAGTTCCTTATTAAGTTCCCTGTGTGCCCCACTCGCCTGTGCCATGCAATGGCCTCTTACAACCACCTTAAACGCCTCCCATTCCACCTGTGAAGAGGAGGCGGTGCCGGCATTGGTAGGAAAGTATGCTTCAATTAGTGTTAGTAGGGAGGCTCGGAAGGGGACATCATCAAGTAGTAACGAGTTTAATTTCCAAGTAGGAATCGGAGGGCGCCGACCCAATGGTTGAAAAACCACGAGCAGTGGGCTGTGGTTCGACAGGGTGCGTCCCAAGTATTCAGTGTGAGAGACAGAACCAATGAAAGCTGGGGAACAGAGGAATGTATCCAGCCTGGTATGAAACTGGTGGACCGGCGAGAAGAAAGAGTACTCTCTATCTACCGCGTGCTGCAGTCTCCAGGTATCCTCCAGGCCCCAGTGGGATATCCAAGTCCTGAAGCCGGCCGCTGTATGATGTGGCTGCATCCCTGGTAGGGGAGGATGCAAACGGTCAATCATGACGTCCGCCACGCAGTTGAAATCACCCCCCAGTATAAGAGAACCTGTCTGGCAATGAGCCAAGGAGGTGGAGGAGGACTCCAGGAAGCCAATTTGGTCCTGGTTAGGTGCACAAACAGTGTCTAGTGTCACCTCCCGCCCGCCAATCAGCCCGCAAGCAGGGCATACCGCCCTTCCATGTCTAGCCATGAGTGGTCAAGGGCGAAGGTGACCCCAGGCCTCACCCAAATCAGAACCCCCTTGGCAAAAGTCGAAAAGGTGGTCGCAAAGATCTGGCCCGCCACCTCTTCTTCATCCTCCCAGCCTCCTCCTTGTTAAGATGCGTCTCCTGGAGGAACGCAATGTGGACGTCCCTGTGCTGCAGATAGGAGTATATATTATGTCGCTTAGCCATTGTGCCCATCCCACGTAAGAAACCTCAGTGTGTTAGGTGTACTCGTCATTTCTGCAAGGATTCGTCCCACAGCATCAATAGGGGGGATCCCCCCTCCCACTCCCCGCATGCGCACAACCACCCTCCCCTGCAAACAAATAACAACAAAGAAACCCCCAGTGTTGAACAACTCCCCGAACCCAGGGCAACCTGACAATGGTCAATCGCCCAAACAGCATATGGAACATAACCCATAGTGAGACCCTACACTAGTAAGGTACTCAAGGAGGGGTGGGCAAAGGAGCAGAGATAGGGAAAAAGACAGAGCTGACACACAAGCTGTCCAGAGCGCGCCGGCCCCATTAGAACAAGATGGCCCAAGACCGGGGTTCACCATCAGCAGTCTAGCATACCCCAAGGGACAAGCTCGGCCCCAAGTCCCAGCGGTCTCAGATGACTTCATCAGCCGTGCCAGGGGTCACCACCGGCATCTTCACACTGCCACCACGGGATGAGTCAGAATCATTGTCCCCAGTGTCCCTCGACGAGCGCGTCTCAGCCTCAGGGGTGGGGCTCCTGCCCCGCATAAGCGCCGCCACAGCCTGTAGGGCTTCAGCCCTCTCCTTCTCTGTTTGTGATGAGGACGGTTTCTTGGGGGCTCCCCTGCGGGGGCAGTGCCGTGGTCGCTTCCCCAGTTCAGCCTTGCTTCACCCCTAAGCTTTAGGGCCCGCAAGCTGGGAGGTTCCTGCCCTATATGCTGCGATCCAGGCATCGCCCAGGCTGCCACATAAATGAGTGCTGCCATCTTACTCAATCCGCAACCAGGCCGGAAACATCAGGGAGTACTGGAGGCCCTCTTCCCTCAGCGCCTTCTTGGCCTCTAGGAACGAGGCCCATTTCCGCTGGACCTCTAGGGTGTAGTCTGGAAAGAGGGAGACCTTACTATTGGTGACTGAGTAGGGGCCCTCCGCCCGCGCCCTCCGCAGGAGCAAATCCCTGTCCCTGAAGTGAAGCAGGTGGGCCACAACCGGACGCGGGGAACGCCCCGGCGCCGGGGACCGGGACAGGACCCAGTGAGCTCTCGAGAGAGTGTAGAAGGTTGTCAAGCCTTCAGGTGCCACCACCTCTCTCAGCCATCGTTCCAGGTAGGACACCATGTCGCTGCCATCGATTCCCTCCGGCAGGCCCAGAATCCGAACGTTGTTCATCTGTTGCGGCCCTCTGCATCTTCGGCTCTCCGCTCCAACATGCCCACCCTGTCTGTGAGGGCTCACATCTGCTGCTCCAGGGCTTTTTGGGGGGGCCAGTGCGGTGATGCCAGACTAGGTCTCCTTCACCCTCTCCGAAAGCTTCTTGTGCTCCTCTTGCAGGAGACCCAGCCCCACCACCACTGTACTGATGTCTTGGTGGAGGGTAGCCATTGTGTCCGCTATGGCCTCCAATATCTTGCCCAGCTGTTGTTGTAGCGGGGCCTCCAGGACGGGCTCTAATTGCTCCTGGGCACTATCTTCCGGGTCTTGTGCGGCTCCGGCCGGCCGGCCCCGTGGTTTGCCCATGGTAGGAAGCAGCCCCTTGGCTGCTAAATCTTGTCCGGGAGGGAGGTCCGGCTGACAACCGGTATCTTGACTCCGCCACTCGCACCAAGGCCCAGGCCCACTGCACACGGGTATACTCCAACTCCCCAGCCGCGGCTCTAGACCCACCACTAAGAATCCTACAATGGCTCACTCTTCTGTGCGCAATCGGAAGTCAGGTGGTCGCTCGGGGCTGGACCCGCGCTAATGTTCATGGCCCCACACAGCCCTCGACACCGGCACACCCACCGCCACATCCGGTACAGACAAGGGCACCACAGGTCCAGGCAGGGGGGCCCAACACTCACCAGGGCAACGTCCACCCCGCCGTACAGGCAGTAGGTCCACCAAGGCCCGGTCTCTTCTGCACTGCAGGGCGCAAACAGTGGTTCTGGAGGACCGCGGGCGGACCACCGCAGACTGCAGCCCGGGCCAGTCAGGGCGATGTGCACTCCTTTTACCCCCAGGAAGAAAAGGGGGGCCTATGGCAAGACCCACGCTCTGGTCCACTGAGCCACTGAGCCACTGAGCCCCAGTATGGGCCCCGAACACTTGCCCTGTTCAATGTCGCGCCCCCAGCGACCGCGGCTCCCAGCGAAGCCCAATGCTGCACGTGTGGGGGCATAGGCCCTGCAGTTCAGCTCCGTCCCATGGCTAGTGGGCTGGGGGGAAGCAGGCCTCAGCAATCCGCAGGCCTCCGCTGCGAGGAGGCACCCCCCTGACAGGAGCCGGTTTTTAAAGGGCCACAGTCTCTCCAGCAGTCCCCTCGCCCCCACCGCCCCCTCCTCCGGGCCGACCATGCAGCACGCCCACAGAACTCCGGCCCCGATCGGGCCCTCACTTCCCCGCCTCACCTTGCGCTCACTGATGTGGGCTCACCACTGCACAGTCGAAGGAATCGATCTCGCCCACCGGGCGTCCCCCACTGTGCTCCGCCGTGCACCACAGCCCTTTGTGCACGGGCCTCCGGACCCAGCCGGATCCCGGGGGGGCGATCCCCGCTCCGCCAGGCTAGGCAAGTCCGCACCGGGCCGAGATCTTGGAGCGCATCGGGCATCAGCGGCCGGCGGGGATCCGCTCTTCTCACCGCCTCCCACTCAGCCTCTCAATGTCCGGTACCAGCATCCAAGTAAAGCCGCACCGTGCAGGCAACCGCCACGGCGTTCCCCGGCCTCCAGCACTATCGATTAAGGCTGATAAGAGTCGGGCCGGCACGGAGCTCCGAGCTCACGCGTCCGCCATTCATTGCTCCTTAGCCACGCCCCCGCTATCACCCATACTTAACAAGGACTATCCTTTTTATTTGGTGCACATGGGGGATCAAAAAATTGAGTACTCGTGGGTTTCCCAAAATTTTCTGTATCTTTAAAGCTGAATCTGTTTTCATAACTTGGGATACCCAAATAAAATCCAGAGAAAGGATCACAGAAGAAGAAAGATTAGACTGTATCACTGCCTATTCTTATTGGAGAAATATGTTGAGAAATATAATTAATATAAATGTGCACATTATAAACAAAGAGCCACAGAAAAGGTTAGACAAACTTATCTTTGCTTTGAAGTTCAAATAGGAATAGTAGGGGTCAGATAGCGCATACGTGCAATGCAACAAAAGAAAATACTAAATAGAATAGACTTTTTGTGGAACCCCCAGTGGTAGAAAATCTTACAAGACTAAAGAGATTCTGTTCTGAGGCCAGAAGGCTTCTTTGCAAGGCATGAATGGTAGATCTTAGTATATTAAGTTCTCCTGTGTAAAATATATGTCAGAAACAAATCAGGTTGTTAAACAAAATATGGCACATTTTAATACAAAAAGGTCTGCCTTAATTGGTGTCTACAAATAAGACTGAAGAAGTATGGGTCAGCTATTCTTGAGAGGATGTATTGGTTTTCACATTTTGTTGCTAAAATGCCTCCCTCTGTATATTTGGATGCTCTTCCCAAAGATGATCATTTGGGGTTTGTGATCTCCAAATCCACTTGCAAATGATCTCTACGTTGTACCTTTCATCACATGTATTCTAAAATCATTACTATTGGTACGCAGATAAAACTTACTACAAACAGTTGGCGCAATACTCATCAGTCCCTTCATTGATATTCCATAGGTAGTTTTCCATAACCAATCAAGTTCAAATTAAAAAAGCTAGTTAGCAGTTCTTTCATATGAAGCCGATCTCATGACTGTTTTTAAGCCATGCAGATTTTTCCTTAAGCAATTTTATGAATCCAGCGCATGCTTGCTCTTTTTTTCTTCAGCATGAGGCAACAACACTTACCCTATTTACAGCCTTATTTCCATCCAAATTGCAGCCGTCATAAGAAAGAACACATTGACTCAAAATATCGCAGACCCTTCAGATTTGTAAATGCGTGTTTTGATATCCATACTGAAATAGTAGGTTATGTTATTTTAGTGGCTTTTCTATGTATTGGAGTGACTGCCAATTATTTCACCTGTTGGTGCTTCCCATTTCTGTGGGCAAGCTTATGTAAGTAATTGATGGTTTATCTGATAAAGGTTCTCTTTAGAGGTTTGGAGCTTTCACCCTTTCCCATTTATAAATAGCTCTTATTCCTTTGGGAGTGAGAGAAGACACTGCAACCAGTTAACCTAAGCAGAGTGAATCAGAGTTATAAAATGGTTTATCCCTTCAAATGTGTACTGCAGTGGTGAAGTTCTGGTCTTATGGCAAAGCACCTAAACAGTATTGTTCATGGCATTGCTGTTTGAACAATGGATCTTGTTACTTTCAAAACAATTTATACCGTTGATTGTCAAAGTGGTACAAGTGCAGTGTTTGTGAATCTTCTGTTGTAGTCTGAGGCCACATCATGTACAAGGGCTCTAGCGCAGCTCAGAGCTGGGCACCAGTTTATAAGAAAATGCACTGGCTAAAGCACATACACCTTATAATTTTGTCCCTTTTTTGCAATACTCATGTTATTGTTTGTTGCAATATCCATGTTGTGTTTGTTTTTCACTGACCCATGTGAAACCGCTCTGTCCCTTAATTGTGATTGCTGTGTGTGGTAAGTGAGGGATAGCTGTACTGTCTTCCAAGTGAGAAATAACTCCTCTGCCTTTACTGAGTGAGGGGCAAGTCACTTGAGTAAGAGATAACTCTGCTGTAAGAGGTAAATAAACATTTGTACTATTGTTTCATCTCTGGATGGGTGATATCTATGGGCTGTCACCTGCCCCTTGCTGGTATGCTCTTAGATCTCAAACCACTGGGAATACAGACAGGCTGCCTGGTTTATGTTTTTCTGAATCAAACTCTCACTTTGGGAAAAAGAAACGTTGAGTTAGGTCAAGAAACTCATGGCGCCCGCTCTGCACTCAGCTCACCTTTAGGGCTTTTTTAAATTTATTTATTTATTTATGGTTTTATATAGCGCTCTAGACCCATAGGTATCAGAGCGCTTTACATCGTGCCGAGCAAGGCAATAATAATTGGTTCAAGGTTACATACAACATTAAAATAATGGAAGTGAAAGTCAGTAGAGTAGCACACAATAATATATACAAAGAAACAATTGTAGGTACCGTAAGGGTGGAATGACTGAAATGAGGTAATAACAAATAACAATTGAGGGACCAATAAAGTGCTGGCAGGGCTGGATCTTGAGGTATTCGAGCGCTGTACCGAATCAAGAGCTAGGATTATAATCATAGGTTCAAGATTAAATATATAAGATAAGGGAAGTAAAAGCTGCAGAGGAGCACATATTTACTGCATACATGGAAACAACTATAGGGCTATGGAAGATGGAAAATTACTGAAATGAGCCTTCAGGGATCCTGGAAAGAAGGGCATCACGAACAACAAAGGTGTACACATGAGAAGAAAGGTCTACAGATTAACCGAGGTATGAACAGATCACAGGAGCCTAATAGAAATCAGTTTGATTCATGGGCTCCAGTATTTGTTGAGGAGATGGCGTTTCAAGTCTTTTTTGAAGCCAGGGTAGGAGGGGTTGCAGCGAATGTCCCTCGGGAGGGAGTTCCAGATGTTGGGAGCATTACCTGAAAAAGAGCGAGTCTAAGTGGATTTCCTTATTAGATTCGGAGGTACGAGGAGAAGAGCGGTTGAGCTTCTCAAAGGTCTGGCACTTCATGCTCTTGTGAGTTTGTAATCTAAATAGACAGGGGACTGAGAGTGAAGTGTTTTGTGTGTGATGCAGGCGGTCTTGTAGATGCACCTTCCTTTGATGGGAAGCCAGTTTATGGACTTTAGTGCAGGCGTGATGGGTTCGTACCGTTAGCAGACTGTTATAAGCCGGGCTGACATGTTAAGTACTGATCTGAGGGGGTGAGGTGAATTTTCGGGGTCCCGGTGAGTATAGCATTCCCGTAGTCCAGTTTAGGGAGGACCAGCGACTGAACGACCCATTTGAAATCGTCTGATGGCATGAAAGATTTGATTTTTCTGAGGTGTTTAAGTGTGTAGAGTGCTCCTTTGGCTGAGTTATTGATAAGGTCCTTCAGTGACAAATCTTTGTCTAGGGTGAAGCCTTGGGATTTAGCCGAGTCGGATAGAGTGAGCAAACAATTTAGGCCTTTGGGGTCAGAGATCCAGCCTTGGATTTGGAGGTGGTTACTTTTGGGGGAGAATAGAATGATTTCCGTTTTGTTGGGGTTCAGTTTTAGATGGTTGGGGTAGAACCAGGATTGAATCTTACTCAGTGTGATGTTAAGATGAAGGATGTTGCTGTGAGATTTGATTTTGTAGTAGAGTTGTGTGTCGTCCGCGTAGAGGTGATAATTGATCCCTGCTTGTTTCAGGATGATAGTAAGGGGTTCCATGAAGAGGCTGAAGAGAGAGGGGGAGAGAATTGAACCCTGGGGGACACCAAGAGAGACAGGAGTTGGGTTAGAGAGGCAAGATTTAATTTTGATTTGTTGTGTTCGATGTTGGAGTTAAGACGTGAACCATTTTAGGACTGTGCCATTGAAACCAGAGCCTGTTTTCAGAGATTCTAGTAAGGCTGAGTGGTTGACTGTATCGAAGGCCGCTGAGAGGTCCAGTAGGATGAGAAGGCAAGCATCTCTATTCTCTAAGGAACCATGTATGTCATCTGCAATGTTGAGCATGGCCATTTCTGTGCTGTAGCCTTTCCTGAAACCAGATTGGAAGGAGTCGAGTAGGTTGTAATCGTCTATGTGTCTGTCGAGTTATTGTAAAACACATTTCTCCATGGTTATCGCTAGGAACACGAGGTTAGAGCTAGGTTGGAGGTTGTTGGGGTCGTTAGGGTCTGCCTTGGGGTTTTTAAGTATAGGTGTGATTTGCCCTAATTGAAGGGACTCAGGTACACACCCTGAGGCAAGGGAGGTATTAATGATTTTTGTCCAACATGGGGTGATGATGTGATGTAGGTTATGAACTAGTTTTGCCGGGAGAGGATCTTTGGTGTGTGAGGCAGGCTTTAATTTCACAATGATATTGAAGACTTCAAGCTCCGTCAAGGGTTTGAAATTTGTCCAGTTGGCTTTGTTTTTCAGTTGGGAGTACAAAGGTTGTCCTCTGTTCCAATAGGAGTTGATAGTTTGCTGAAAGACTCGGGTGGTTGGGTTGTCGAGGGGAGAGGGGTGACATTAAAAGAGATTGGCCAAGGATGAAGGACAGTAACTTGAGAGAAGGATTGATCAATTTTAGTGATTTTGTCTGTGAGGAAGCTGGCAATTTCAGCACATCGTTCCTTCAGGCAGTTATTTCGCGTGGGGCAGATGAGGTTTGTCTTTTGACAATGTTAAAGAGTTCTCTGGGCCTATTCTTTGCCTGATCAAGTTGGTTACGGAAGAAGGAGGCTTTTTCTCTGAAAATGTGCTTCTTGTAAGCTAACCTAGCCTTTCTCAGGAGAGTTAGATGTGAAGAAGTGGGGTTTTGTCTCTAAGGGCCATATGTAGGTAAAAGTGAAATTCTGAATTCTTAATACCGAATTTTACCGATTCGGTATTAAGAATTCGGAATTTCCGATGTAGGAAAAAAAAAAAAAAAAAAAAATCGGTATTTTTTTACCGAATCGGTAAAAATCGGAAAAAACCAATACCGATTCCTTAATACCGATCGGTATTACCGAATCTGTATTTCAAAATAACAGCAATTGAGGAAACAGCCAATCCTGTGCATCCACCCCACCTCCCAACCAGGAAGTGGCCACACCCATGCAGGTGCACTGAATCAGAACCTTCTGGAGAGGCAGGGAGTGCAGAGGAGAACACAGGAGCAACTGTGAGAACTTTTCCTGCAAAAACTGCATAATGGCCAACAAGGAGACAGAAAAAGAAGGTGCTGAAAGGAATAGAAAGCTAAAATTCAGCGAAAGGGAGCTGCAGGTCCTGATTGAGGAGTTGGTCAAACAACACACAAAGCTGTTTGGGAAACAGTCCTTGCAAGTGCCAGAATCAGAGAAAAGGAAAATATGGCTTGGAATACAGGCACATGTGAATGCGGTTGGAGTGACCCCCGAGAAATTGAGGTACTAAAAAAAGGTGGTACGATGTCAGGAGCCTCACAAAGAAGAAGATGGCTGAGAGGAAAAAACAAGCCAGCCTGACAGGAGGAGGAAGAAACAGGGCACCTGCACTGACTGCACTGGAACAGCTGGTGGAGTCCACCATAGAGCCTGACAGCGTCAGCGGAATCGGGGTTGCAGACAGCTCAGCCAGAGCTGCCAACAAACAAGGTAAGAAGCATGCACACCAATATGCGCCCCCCACTCCCTAACCCCATTCCCCAATGAGGCAGTGTGAATCCCACTCCAGTACAGGTTTTACTAAACACCAGCAATGCATTATGGGAGATGTAGTCAGTGTAACACCTATCATGACAGTCATCCCACTGAACACAAAGGCATGTGACACACATCAGTGATAAGCAAGCAGAGGACAGAAAGATAGATTGGCAGAAATGAAAATTTATTATTGGTACATAGTGCTGCCAGACTAGTGAGTTAATGTACAATTTGTGTCCACAGGCGAGACATCGCGCAGGTCTGCACATGACAAGGCAGGAAGGGCACCCCGGAAGGAGAGATCGGAGGAGGCCATTGCAAGTGCAGGGGATACTACACCACCACCACCGGCATCACCACCACTGCCAGCATCACCACCACTGCCGGCATCACCACCACTGCCTGCATCACCACCACTGCCGGCATCACCACTACTGCCGGCATCACCACTACTGCCGGCATCACCACCACTGCCAGCATCACCACCACTGCCAGCATCACCAGCAGCGTCACCACCGGCAGTGACAAGACCCAGGAGGCAAGCAGTTGCCAGACTCCAAGAGATGGAGTTGTCCTTGGAAGACAGCAGGGGTGGAGAAATGTCGACAGTGCCAGTGGATGGCAATAATGCAGGATCGCTGTCCACCACAGAGAGATCACACACAGGTGCCAGACGCCGCAGGGCTAGGGAACCCAGTCCACCTTTGCAGGGTGAGGAGCATGGTGTGTTTGCAGGGCTGGAGGCGAACATGGTAAAGGTTCAGCACCTGCAAGGGAAAGCAATACAATATGTACAGCGGCAGATGAGACACCTGAATGCAAACATGCAGAACATTGAGAAGGGCATCAGCTCAATGACCACGACGCTGGCTGAGGGCATGAAGGAAATGGCTGAGGGCATGAGGGACATATCCCAGTCAGTGATGCTGCTGTGCAGCAAGCTTGATGAGGACAGGATGGCACGGCGCAGGGAGAGGCAGAAGATGGAGAATCATACAAAGGCGGTGAACCGCCTCTCCACTGCCACTTCTCTGCTCTGCAGGCGCTCCGTGGCCATGCAGGAAGGGATGGCACACTGCAGCCGTGACGTTTCAAGGGGGCTTGTTAAAGTTACTACTGCACTTGAAGTGCTCCTAACTACTCAGGCTGCCAATACTGGTGCAGGTGATGTGGGGGACAGTGAGGAGACGACAAGTCGCAGCAGTATAACACCCCCTGCAACTGAGACCAGGAGGAGCAGCAGACGTCATGGGGCTGGCACTGGATTGATTGCCATTGACGACAGTCTTCTAAGGGAATCCAGCAGTGTTGTGCGTGGCCGCAGGCGTTAATGCAAGCCACACTTTGTGTACTTAACTGGGTGACTTAACCCATGACATCCTCGTAGGGTGGTTACAAATAGGACTGGCAAGTTGAGCCCTTCGTGTAGTGGCGTAGTGCCAAAATATTAAACTACGTCATTCAAATGCAACAACTGGCTGTGTCTCCTTACTTACTCAAAAATAGTTGCGTGTGATCTCAGCCCGTCTTTGTCTCCCATCTGGTGCTGGCGCCACTCCTGCTGCGTTGGGCTCTGGCTGTGCAAATTCATCATCATCGTCCTCAGAGTCCGTTAATTCAACTTCTGTACCTTTCTTAGTGGCAAGGTTGTGCAGCATAGCACAAGTTGCGATGATTTTGCAGCAGATGATGGGTGTGTACTGACGTGCGCCTCCGCTTTTGTGGAGGCAGCGGAACCTGCCTTTCAATAGTCCAAACGTGCGCTCCACAACGTTGCGTGTTGATTTGTGTGCCACATTGTATCGTCTCTCACTTGGGGTTGATGGGTTTAGGTAAGGAGTGAGGATGAATGACCGCACAGCATAAGCGCTATCACCTAGGTGAGAAAGAGAGTGCCATTAATTACAAACACCAACACATTCATCTGCAGTATACATCAGGGTGAGTCACAGTGATTTACCTAGCAGGTATCCTTCTCCAAATTCTCCCGCAGCCAGGCGTGTGTAGATCCCACTGTTCTGGAAAATGTATGAGTCGTGGGTGCTCCCTGGAAATTTGGCCACAATGTCGGTGATTAAGTTGGCTGCATCGCAGATTACCTGCACATTTATGGAGTGGGTGGATTTTCGGTTTCTGTAGATATACTCAGTGGCTGCAGGTGGGCAGATTGGAATGTGTGTCCCATCAATGCACCCTATAACATGCGGGAACTGTGCCATTTGGTAAAAGTCTGTCTTGGTTTTCAGCAGTTCCGCCTGTGTGTTTGGGAAGCTTATGTAGTGATGCATTCTCTGCATCATGGCATCCAGGAACTTCTTAAAGAAACGGGACAGGCAACTCTGTGACACCCCACCTACCGCAGCTATCACCCCCTGGTAACTGCCAGATGCAAGTAGGTGTAGGCTACAGAGCACCTGCACATGTGGTGGTATAGCGTGCGCCCTTGGTGTTGGATGCCCCAGGAGTGGGTGCAGGTCCCTTATCAGGTCCAGGATGGTGTGGGGGTGTAGCCTGTACCTTTCATGGATCTCTGCCTCAGTCAGTTGGAAGAGTGTGATGCACTGTCTGTAAACGCGCTCCTCCCGTCTCCAGAGCCTCACTCCTGCTGCCTGTAGCCGTAGCCGCCTTGCAATTACATAGAGGGCCGCCATAGTGATCACACTGTTGCATTTTGGGACTTCTTATATACACTGCACCTGATTACCACCTGCTTTCAGTCAGTGTTAATTACCGACTCCTAAATACCGATTTTTAGGAAATTCGGTATCACCAAATTTTTCTACATCTCTTTTCTCGTTTTTACCGTTTCTTATTTACCGATTCAGTATTTGGGTGTTCGGTAAATCCGATTCGGTAAATTAGAAATCGATAATAAGGAATCAGTATTTACCGATTCCTTATTACCGATTCCTTCCCTACATCACGCATGCCTAAATACCGGTCGGTAACAGTGAAATTTACCGATTTTCACCGTTACCGACCGGTATTTGGGCCACCTACATCGGGCCCCAAGTTCTTTCCGCTAGTCCAAGTTGTCTTCTTTAATTGTTGAGATCTGTGTTAAACCATGATTTAGATTGGATTGTTCTTTGTTGTTTCAGTTTGAGCAGTGCAACTTGGTCGAGAACTTCAGTTATCGACGTGTTGAAGTGGGTAGTGAGTTCATTTGTGTTTTGGGATTGCGGGAGACGTTGAAGTTGTACATGAATTTTTTACTCAAGTTCGTTCGCAGGGACTTGTTTGAGGTTTCTGGTCCACAGCTTAGGTTTGTTAATTAAGACTGAGGGAGGTTTGACAATGGTCTTGATGTTGAACAGAATGAGATGGTGGTCAGACCAGTCAATGGGAACAATGTCCTTAAGGGAGACAAGTTCATTGCTTGAGATGATAGCGTCAAGAGTAGCGCCTTTGATGTGGGTTGGTTTGTTGCAGAGTTGCTTTAGGTCATTCATCTCAAGAAGGTTAGAGAGGTGTCTCACTGTGGAGTCGTCTGTATTGTTCCAATGAATGTTGTAATCACCCAGAATCACATCCTTTGAGTCGGAAAGGGAGAACTGAATGAGTAGGTCCGTTAGCTCTTCAGCGAAAAGTGGGCAATCACCAGCCGGGTGGTAGATAGTATGCACTTTGATAGGTGGGGAGCCTTTGTCATTCAGTTCAACACCAAGGTATTCAAAGGTCGAGTATTCCGCTTTCTTTAGAATGGAGAGTTGGATTACTGTTTTGTGGGTTATGGCTAGACCTCCCCCTGTTCTATTAGTCCTAGCCTGTCTAATGATGGAGTAACCGGGCAGAGTAAGTAGGTCAAGAATGGCCGTTGAGTGGTCATTGATACAAGTTTCTATAAGGAAAGCAATGTCAATTCCCTCGCTGAGGATGGTTTCGGCTATCTCCGTAGCGTGTTGAGCTGCCGATCTGCAGTTGACGAGCATGCAAGAAAGGGGACGAGGATTATCCTTAGCAGATTTAAGAGTCTGGATGGTGGTATATTGCGCTGGAGGTCTGGGCGAGTAAGGAATTGTATGGGTTCTATTTAAGCCCACCGGCTTTGGGCACACTGGTGAATGCACTGAAGCCAGAGAGACTTGGTCAGCCTCACAGGCCAACTCCTCAACTGTAAATGAGCCCCTTTGTTCTTAAAGTGCCTACTGGTATTAGCAAATAATCATTTTTGCCCTGTGAAACCTGCTTCATACAAATTATGGTAACCCGCTATCCCTCTGAGAAACATTGCAAAAATATGAATCAATTAGAGGATTTCCAGCAGTGTTAAGTTAAAATCATTTTTATTCTCTGTTGAAATATTTCTATTTTAATAGCCCCGGTGTTTGGCTAGTTATTGTTTGTTAATCTAAAATAAGGTTAAACATTTTCACCAGAAGGAAATACAGTCCTAACAAAAGTATTTAGAGCTGGTGCCCGGTTGGAATGCAGCACGAAGTACTCCAAAACTAAGACTAACATGCCATAGAGAAACATAGCAGATACATGTAATGCACCTAACAACACAAGGGCAAAGTAACTAAGAGAGTAATAACAATTGCAGTGACTGCATTGTTACAGCAGTCATTCTTTTTAATATTAGCTAATGTAACAGTAACATAAGATGCATTTATGTTTAATTAGCATAATTCAAGATTTCTTTCAATTTATAACATTGTAAAAAGTGCATGCTTCTTTAAATGCCCGTGGCATTACTTCACGTAATATTCTTGCAGATAAAATAAAGTGAGACGTAATGTGCATGCAAGAAGCTGTGGCTTCTTTAACATTTGTGCAGGTTTTAGAAGAAGTGTTTTGAAAGCTTGAATGACATAATTTTCGATATGCATTTGCAATCTTCTATGGAACATGCTGTTCACAGCATAAAGTTTCAGCATATTGGACGAGGTCAACATCAGCAGAACACAAGAGATTAGTTGCACCTAAATGAAAACAAAAAATATAATTTGATGTATAATAACATTTCCAGTTTGTAATGTCCAATTAAACCACTACATAGTAAAATTCATGTATGTTTTCAAAATGGCCATAACATTTAATATAGTATGATGTGAGTAATATTAAAATCTGTCTGAATTTACTCTTTGGTGGATTTGCTGAATAAGTATTTTATCTTACTAGCCACAAGAAAAAACAGTGAACACTTTTGTAGAGGCAACAACCCATTAAGTAGTTCAGGTATTTAAAAATAATTTGACAACATCGTAAATACAATGTTTGATTTACCCATATGTAAGTCATGACCCCCCAAATAGTTTAGAATCAAATACTGTTAAAACATCTAATCTTTTGGAAGGAAGATTGAGGATAAAATCATATTTAAAAAACATCTTGGCAAAGATCTCTTGCAGTGCCAGATTTCTACATTGTTGCTTGTTCAGCTCTATATGTTCAGCTCTACTGTTGAGGCTGGATTTTGAATAAGCAAATCTCAACCCTTGAGTTCCAAATTGCTCTCTGGTACAAATTATAATCATCCTACACACCGAGTCTCTTTATTCACTTTATATTTTTGATGTTCAATTTACAAGCAGCATTAAAAACATAACTTTCATGTATTTCCATCCTTACTGAGAATTCTACTCCATCACCAATCTCCCACACCTCCTCCCTGTGCTTTGAAATAACTTCTTATTCCCTTCAGCCTTGCTCCCATAATTTTTCCTAAACCTTCCCTGGACTCTTGGCACATCCGCCATAATTAGATTTCAAGGGCTCAATGTACTTGCTTTTGTGGTAGCAAAGGGACCAATTCTCACCTTGAGTATCAAACACAAATTGGTATTGTGTAACGCAGTTATAGTTTACAATTGCATTAAAAAAATCAGTATTTGAAAGGTGTTAGACCTGTCAGCCCTAGGGTGGTCTTTCCCTATTTTATTTCCTTTTTCGCCTCCTTTTTGCCACCATATTTTTACTGGACCTAGGTCTCTGGGCACCTCGCCACTGCTAGCCAGTGCTGAGGTGCAGGTGCTCTCTCTCACTCAAGATGGCTGCCACAGGCCCCTGCTACTGCAGAGGGGCCTGACACGCATACACACTAGTAGCCAGGGTCAGGCTGGGGTATAGGGATACAGTATCCATTCCATCCCCGCCTCTGGGCCACATAGCCAGGCATGTAGAAGGTTCCAGAACCTTCCGGGCTGTGGGAGGAGTTATGTTTTGCCGCCTTTGGGAGAGTCACCTGACCTAGGAGTATAAAAGGCTTGGAGGGAAAACTTTCTAGTCAGTTGATGAGGCACCACTGAACCTGGGAGAACCTCCGCCGGAGTATAGGCGTTAGGGCCTAGGGGGAGACCTACACTACTGCTGCTGACAGGGCTGAGGCCCTGCTGTAGTAAGATAGCTGAGGAACGCCCACCACCCACTGACCTTGCCCAGTGTGAGGGGACCCAGGGAACCACCTTCAGCGTGCGGGGAGGAACACCAAGCACTCCCAGACCACCAACTCATCCCCCTCATAAGAAGGAACTTCTGACAGGAAACTTTGACAAGGAACCTATAACAAGGAACTTCTGACAAGAAACTTACAACTAGAAGCGCCTAAGAAGCAACCAAGCTGAAGCAGTCGCAAGACCCCTTAACTTGAGGAGGCCTGACCGTCCAGCAAGGCCTAAAGCCTAGAACTGCCCAACTGGGGATCACCAGGTAAAGCGCCGTACCTTGAAGCGCTAAACCTTCACCCCCTATTCACTTTTGCCTGTTGCTGGGCTGCCCCCAAGTACTTTGCCAGTCAGCCCTGCCCACAGGCTGCTGGTGCATCCTGCTTTCTGTTGCCCCTCAAGTCACTGACCTTATGAAGGAGATCATCGCCGCCGCCTGAGAAGAGGCACCGTGTGGTGAGGTGCGCCATCGCGCCCTCATCGGGGGAAGCGCTGAGGTAAAGGAAGCCCCTTAGGTGTGTGAGGTGAGGAGCGCCGTCCGCGCCCTCACCGAAGCCTCCAGAGACTGGGCCCTGGGCCCTCATCGCCGCCGTCGCGGCCAAAGAATCATCGCCGCCGCCGAAGCGGCCAAAGAATTGCCCCCGCCGCCGTCGCGGCCGAAGAATCGCCTCCGCCGCCGTCGCGGCCAAAGAATCATCGCCGCCGCCGTCGCGGCCCAAGAATTGCCCCCGCCGCCGAAGCGGCCGAAGAATCGTCGCCGCCGCCGAAGCGGACCAAGAATTGCACCCGCCGCGGCCAAAGAATTGCCACCGCCGCCGTCGCGGCCCAAGAAATCGCTGACGCGATCAGCAGCGAGGCCTCCAGGCCCCGCAGACGCCGTTGCCGAGCAACCAGGGGTCGCTCGGCGTGACCCGGGAAGGCCACGCACCGATTGGGCGCCGGCTCCCGGTCCCGCCCAGCGCCGAAGGAAGCCCGGGAAGAGCCCCGGCAGTGCAGAGGGAGACGGGGAGCCGGCCGGAGAGGACTGCCGGCTCCCGCTCCCTTCCCCCAGCAGCCCTGAGCCCACCGGCACTTACCCTGAGTACGGGGGCCGGAGGAGGGTGATCCCGGCCCCGCAACGAGCCGCATACATCTTCCCTGATCCCGGGGGCCGGAGTAAGGCATACCGGCCCCCGCAATGACCCGCAACACCGGCCAGAAGGCCGAAACACCCCCGACCGGGCCCCGCCCAACAGAACACGGGCCGGCCCGGATGATCGCCAGTTGCCCTGAAGCGCGACCAACGACCACACCACAGGTGAGCCCTGGAGGCCCCTAGGGCCCATAAGACGCCACTGGGGGCCGGGGGCCACTATTAACCCTTACTATTATAGTCCTACGAGGCGAGGCCCCAGAGAGCAGTGGGCCTGGCCTGAATTAACCCCTAAGGAACCTAGAAGCCCCAGAATACAGGACATGTTGAGGGATTCCCCACATAGTTCATTCATGTATTGATGATGCCCACAGTATGTAATGATTTATGCCAATGCCTATTATAATTACTGCCTAGGCCATGGTTTTAGCTGTTAAGTCTTTACCACAAGGGGAAAGTGTTTATTGGAGTTGAGCTGAAGTGTACACCGCCAAGAGTTGAAGTATTTTCTGTTACAGGTGTACTGGAGTTGCGACGCCCACTGTACTGAATGTGGGTGCGCCTAGATTAACGCAGGCCTATTTAAATGTAACGTGAAAAGCCTTATTTTAAATAATTGAATATGCTAAAGTGAACTGTATGTTTAGGCCTATGTTTTATTAACGTACCTTAAGATCATTATTAAGTGCTAGGTGTAGGAGATAATTCCTGCGGCCTCTTAGTGGCCTACAATGTTGATGAGCTATGCAGCTTTATTTAAAATGTGCACCAGTTGAATAATTTAATGAGTTTGAATGTAGATCTGAATTAACCTGCCTTATCTGATGCCAACTTAATTCATTTATAAAAGATCTTGATTTTAAATACAAAAGCCTGGTGTGGTGTCATGTTATTGCGTTCGCATTTGTGAGTCAAAGTGAGAGTGTGCTGCACAACTGCCTTACACATTGCCTTCGCGTGCCTTTCCCGCTTCACGCCATGCTACCGTGTCGGACTCGGTAACCCTGGTTCCAACATTTGGTGGCAGCGGTGGGATGGACGCGTGTTAGACCTGTCAGCCCTAGGGTGGTCTTTCCCTATTTTTTTTCCTTTTTCGCCTCCTTTTTGCCACCATATTTTTACTGGACCTAGGTCTCTGGGCACCTCGCCACTGCTAGCCAGTGCTGAGGTGCAGGTGCTCTCTCTCACTCAAGATGTCTGCCACAGGCCCCTGCTACTGCAGAGGGGCCTGACACGCATACACACTAGTAGCCAGGGTCAGGCTGGGGTATAGGGATACAGTATCCATTCCATCCCCGCCACTGGGCCACATAGCCAGGCATGTAGAAGGTTCCAGAACCTTCTGGGCTGTGGGAGGAGTTATGTTTTGCCGCCTTTGGGAGAGTCACCTGACCTAGGAGTATAAAAGGCTTGGAGGGAAAACTTTCTAGTCAGTTGATGAGGCACCACTGAACCTGGGAGAACCTCCGCCGGAGTATAGGCTTTAGGGCCTAGGGGGGAGACCTACACTACTGCTGCTGACAGAGCTGAGGCCCTGCTGTAGTAAGATAGCTGAGGAACGCCCACCACCCACTGACCTTGCCCAGTGTGAGGGGACCCAGGGAACCACCTTCAGCGTGCGGGGAGGAACACCAAGCACTCCCAGACCACCAACTCATCCCCCCCCCTCATAAGAAGGAACTTCTGACAGGAAACTTTGACAAGGAACCTATAACAAGGAACTTCTGACAAGAAACTTACAACTAGAAGCGCCTAAGAAGCAACCAAGCTGAAGCAGTCGCAAGACCCCTTAACTTGAGGAGGCCTGACCGTCCAGCAAGGCCTAAAGCCTAGAACTGCCCAACTGGGGATCACCAGGTAAAGCGCCGTACCCTGAAGCGCTAAACCTTCACCCCCTATTCACTTTTGCCTGTTGCTGGGCTGCCCCACAGTACTTTGCCAGTCAGCCCTGCCCACAGGCTGCTGGTGCACCCTGCTTTCTGTTGCCCCTCAAGTCACTGACCTTATGAAGGAGATCATCGCCGCCGCCTGAGAAGAGGCACCGTGTGGTGAGGTGCGCCGTCGCGCCCTCATCGGGGGAAGCGCTGAGGTAAAGGAAGCCCCTCAGGTGTGTGAGGTGAGGAGCGCCGTCCGCGCCCTCACCGAAGCCTCCAGAGACTGGGCCCTGGGCCCTCATCACCGCCGTCGCGGCCAAAGAATCATCGCCGCCGCCGAAGCGGCCAAAGAATTGCCCCCGCCACCGTCGCGGCCGAAGAATCGCCTCCGCCGCCGTCGCGGCCAAAGAATCATCGCTGCCGCCGTCGCGGCCCAAGAATTGCCCCCGCCGCCGAAGCGGCCGAAGAATCGTCGCCGCCGCCGAAGCGGCCCAAGAATTGCACCCGCCGCCGTCGCGGCCAAAGAATTGCCACCGCCGCGGCCCAAGAAATCGCCGACGCGATCAGCAGCGAGGCCTCCAGGCCCCGCAGACGCCGTTGCCGAGCAACCAGGGGTCGCTCGGCGTGACCCGGGAAGGCCGCGCACCGATTGGGCGCCGGCTCCCGGTCCCGCCCAGCGCTGAAGGAAGCCCGGGAAGAGCCCCGGCAGTGCAGAGGGAGACGGGGAGCCGGCCGGAGAGGACTGCCGGCTCCCGCTCCCTTCCCCAGCAGCCCTGAGCCCACCGGCACTTACCCTGAGTACGGGGGCCGGAGGAGGGTGATCCCGGCCCCGCAACGAGCCGCATACATCTTCCCTGATCCCGGGGGCCGGAGTAAGGCATACCGGCCCCGCAACGACCCGCAACACCGGCCAGAAGGCCGAGACACTCCCGACCGGGCCCCGCCCAACAGAACACGGGCCGGCCCGGATGATCGCCAGTCGCCCTGAAGCGCGACCAACGACCACACCACAGGTGAGCCCTGGAGGCCCCTAGGGCCCATAAGACGCCACTGGGGGCCGGGGCCACTATTAACCCTTACTATTATAGTCCTACGAGGCGAGGCCCCAGAGAGCAGTGGGCCTGGCCTGAATTAACCCCTAAGGAACCTAGAAGCCCCAGAATACAGGACATGTTGAGGGATTCCCACATAGTTCATTCATGTATTGATGATGCCCACAGTATGTAATGATTTATGCCAATGCCTATTATAATTACTGCCTAGGCCATGGTTTTAGCTGTTAAGTCTTTACCACAAGGGGAAAGTGTTTATTGGAGTTGAGCTGAAGTGTACACCGCCAAGAGTTGAAGTATTTTCTGTTACAGGTGTACTGGAGCTGCGACGCCCACTGTACTGAATGTGGGTGCGCCTAGATTAACGCAGGCCTATTTAAATGTAACGTGAAAAGCCTTATTTTAAATAATTGAATATGCTAAAGTGAACTGTATGTTTAGGCCTATGTTTTATTAACGTACCTTAAGATCATTATTAAGTGCTACGTGTAGGAGATAATTCCTGCGGCCTCTTAGTGGCCTACAATGTTGATGAGCTATGCAGCTTTATTTAAAATGTGCACCAGTTGAATAATTTAATGAGTTTGAATGTAGATCTGAATTAACCTGCCTTATCTGATGCCAACTTAATTCATTTATAAAAGATCTTGATTTTAAATACAAAAGCCTGGTGTGGTGTCATGTTATTGCGTTCGCATTTGTGAGTCAAAGTGAGAGTGTGCTGCACAACTGCCTTACACATTGCCTTCAGCGTGCCTTTCCCGCTTCACGCCATGCTACCGTGTCGGACTCGGTAACCCCGGTTCCAACATTTGGTGGCAGCGGTGGGATGGACGCGTGTTAGACCTGTCAGCCCTAGGGTGGTCTTTCCCTATTTTTTTCCTTTTCGCCTCCTTTTTGCCACCATATTTTTACTGGACCTAGGTCTCTGGGCACCTCGCCACTGCTAGCCAGTGCTGAGGTGCAGGTGCTCTCTCTCACTCAAGATGGCTGCCACAGGCCCCTGCTACTGCAGAGGGGCCTGACACGCATACACACTAGTAGCCAGGGTCAGGCTGGGGTATAGGGATACAGTATCCATTCCATCCCCGCCTCTGGGCCACATAGCCAGGCATGTAGAAGGTTCCAGAACCTTCTGGGCTGTGGGAGGGGTTATGTTTTGCCGCCTTTGGGAGAGTCACCTGACCTAGGAGTATAAAAGGCTTGGAGGGAAAACTTTCTAGTCAGTTGATGAGGCACCACTGAACCTGGGAGAACCTCCGCCGGAGTATAGGCTTTAGGGCCTAGGGGGAGACCTACACTACTGCTGCTGACAGGGCTGAGGCCCTGCTGTAGTAAGATAGCTGAGGAACGCCCACCACCCACTGACCTTGCCCAGTGTGAGGGGACCCAGGGAACCACCTTCAGCGTGCGGGGAGGAACACCAAGCACTCCCAGACCACCAACTCATCCCCCCTCATAAGAAGGAACTTCTGACAGGAAACTTTGACAAGGAACCTATAACAAGGAACTTCTGACAAGAAACTTACAACTAGAAGCGCCTAAGAAGCAACCAAGCTGAAGCAGTCGCAAGACCCCTTAACTTGAGGAGGCCTGACCGTCCAGCAAGGCCTAAAGCCTAGAACTGCCCAACTGGGGATCACCAGGTAAAGCGCCGTACCCTGAAGCGCTAAACCTTCACCCCCTATTCACTTTTGCCTGTTGCTGGGCTGCCCCCAAGTACTTTGCCAGTCAGCCCTGCCCACAGGCTGCTGGTGCACCCTGCTTTCTGTTGCCCCTCAAGTCACTGACCTTATGAAGGAGATCATCGCCGCCGCCTGAGAAGAGGCACCGTGTGGTGAGGTGCGCCGTCGCGCCCTCATCGGGGGAGCGCTGAGGTAAAGGAAGCCCCTCAGGTGTGTGAGGTGAGGAGCGCCGTCCGCGCCCTCACCGAAGCCTCCAGAGACTGGGCCCTGGGCCCTCATCACCGCCGTCGCGGCCAAAGAATCATCGCCGCCGCCGAAGCGGCCAAAGAATTGCCCCCGCCACCGTCGCGGCCGAAGAATCGCCTCCGCTGCCGTCGCGGCCAAAGAATCATCGCTGCCGCCGTCGCGGCCCAAGAATTGCCCCCGCCGCCGAAGCGGCCGAAGAATCGTCGCCGCCGCCGAAGCGGCCCAAGAATTGCACCCGCCGCCGTCGCGGCCAAAGAATTGCCACCGCCGCGGCCCAAGAAATCGCCGACGCGATCAGCAGCGAGGCCTCCAGGCCCCGCAGACGCCGTTGCCGAGCAACCAGGGGTCGCTCGGCGTGACCCGGGAAGGCCGCGCACCGATTGGGCGCCGGCTCCCGGTCCCGCCCAGCGCCGAAGGAAGCCCGGGAAGAGCCCCGGCAGTGCAGAGGGAGACGGGGAGCCGGCCGGAGAGGACTGCCGGCTCCCGCTCCCTTCCCCCAGCAGCCCTGAGCCCACCGGCACTTACCCTGAGTACGGGGGCCGGAGGAGGGTGATCCCGGCCCCCGCAACGAGCCGCATACATCTTCCCTGATCCCGGGGGCCGGAGTAAGGCATACCGGCCCCCGCAACGACCCGCAACACCGGCCAGAAGGCCGAGACACCCCCGACCGGGCCCCGCCCAACAGAACACGGGCCGGCCCGGATGATCGCCAGTCGCCCTGAAGCGCGACCAACGACCACACCACAGGTGAGCCCTGGAGGCCCCTAGGGCCCATAAGACGCCACTGGGGGCCGGGGGCCACTATTAACCCTTACTATTATAGTCCTGCGAGGCCCCAGAGAGCAGTGGGCCTGGCCTGAATTAACCTCTAAGGAACCTAGAAGCCCCAGAATACAGGACATGTTAAGGGATTCCCCACATAGTTCATTCATGTATTGATGATGCCCACAGTATGTAATGATTTATGCCAATGCCTATTATAATTACTGCCTAGGCCATGGTTTTAGCTGTTAAGTCTTTACCACAAGGGGAAAGTGTTTAATGGAGTTGAGCTGAAGTGTACACCGCCAAGAGTTGAAGTATTTTCTGTTACAGGTGTACTGGAGTTGCGACGCCCACTGTACTGAATGTGGGTGCGCCTAGATTAACGCAGGCCTATTTAAATGTAACGTGAAAAGCCTTATTTTAAATAATTGAATATGCTAAAGTGAACTGTATGTTTAGGCCTATGTTTTATTAACGTACCTTAAGATCATTATTAAGTGCTACGTGTAGGAGATAATTCCTGCGGCCTCTTAGTGGCCTACAATGTTGATGAGCTATGCAGCTTTATTTAAAATGTGCACCAGTTGAATAATTTAATGAGTTTGAATGTAGATCTGAATTAACCTGCCTTATCTGATGCCAACTTAATTCATTTATAAAAGATCTTGATTTTAAATACAAAAGCCTGGTGTGGTGTCATGTTATTGCGTTCGCATTTGTGAGTCAAAGTGAGAGTGTGCTGCACAACTGCCTTACACATTGCCTTTGCGTGCCTTTCCCGCTTCACGCCATGCTACCGTGTCGGACTCGGTAACCCCGGTTCCAACATAAGGGACATGTATAGAGCGTCCATTTCAAATAGTAATTTGTAATGGGATGTAATAATATTTTGCAACCGAAACTTGGTCTCAAACATTAATATTTTACCCACTATGCAAAGGTAGTGGTAACCCATTCACATATTGCAACCGGTGATTTGCGACCAGTGTTTTGTACATCTGGGTCCTACTCCCTTATCTTCCCTTCAAGCATCTCACAGGCATCTGAGGAGACCAACAGAAAACATGTTACTGTTAGACAGAACAACATAGTTAAATTAATATAGAGAAATATAGATGGGTATCTGATAGAGACTTCTAGCTGCAGATTCCTTACCTTTGAATTTCCCAAGCATCAGGCTGGAACCGAAAACGTTTGCTGACCAATACCCCTTGCGCACACTGTCGGGTGCCTCCATTCGGCTCTGTGTGACGTCGGTGTTGTTAGCGTCGGTTATGTCACTGTACCTATATAGGCACCACCCAGGCACACGGACGTCAGTTCTTTTATTTCCGCGACAGTTAAGCGCCGATCTGGGAAGAGCTACCCCTCTGTCACTTTTTGGCATGTTTTTTCTCTACTTTTTTTACGACTTCTATACTTTTTCCATCATGTGCGGAGGATGTCTTTGAGGAAGGTAGGGTTTAAGCCATGCAAAGCCTGTCCCCGTACGATGTCGGTCACCGATCACCACCTTGTCTGTCTATGGTGTCTCGGGCACGAGCATGATCCGAAGTCGTGCTCGGACTGTCGGGCCATGGCTCCTCAGACTTTACGGGAGTGGGCTTTGAAGCTCCTTGTGGCCTGACAGTCAACACCGTCAAGCGAGACTCTGCTGAGGTCCCGGGTCCGATCGAGGAAGAGGTGGTCGCGGGACCGCTCTCGGAGCCCAAAGTCCCCTTTATCCTACTAGATGTCATTGGGACACTTGGGGAAGAGGCACGAGAAGAAGTCCAAATGGACTTCATCTTCAGCTTGACTGTCGTCTGTCGACGAAGGAGGTAAGGAGCACTGACGCTCTAGGCACGGTTCTGCGGAGCCGGAGCCAGGGCCGACTTCCCGCCTCCCCTTTTTCCAGGAGCCGAACTGACCCCCGCTCAAATGAAAGAGTTTTAAGAGGCCATGCGCCGCATGCTTGAGCGGGTTGACCCATCTGATGAGCCCTCACGCCCGGCGAAGTCGAAAGAGGTCCCGTCTGATTCGACGCCATGGGCTTTGGCCACGGCGCTGGAGGGGCCTCAAGGATCCGATCCGGGTTGACGCCGGTCGTGCCACCACAAATCCTCCGGTGTCAGACCCGAGGTCGGTGCCTTCAGCGCCACCGGTACTCGTCGGTGGTGCCAGCCCCATTTCTATCCTTGACGACACGGAGCCAGAACAACGTCGCTCGATGCCGATTCTGACGTCAATTGAACCCAGGGGTTCTATGTTATCGGCTTAGCACTTTGTGGATGTGTTGGGCTCGGGAGAGGAATGGGAGGGGTCTGTGGACCCTCTGGATCACCAGGATGACTCTGCAGAGCAGTTGGACTGGTATGGGGAACTTGGGGAAGCCAGTGGACTGATCACTTCTCCAGATACTGGTATGCTCTCTCCACCTACTGTTGCTACGGAGGAGGGGGCATCTTATGCCATGGTTAAGAGGGCAGTTGAGGTCCTTGGACTGGAGCTGCCCTCAGTGGAGGTCATGACTAATCTTCTGACCGAAGTGCTTCAGCCTGGGGCTTCCACCTCTGAACCCCTTTTGCCCTTTGCTAAAGCACTTACCGATGTCCTTTTAGGCACGTGGTCCAAGCCTAGCACAAGGGCTCCTGTGAATAGGACAATCGCCCGCCGCCATCGCCCAGCTCCGGGCGACCCAAAGTTCCTCAGCCAACATCTCTAAGATGCCCTCTGAGTGCATTTTTCATTAAATCCCACACTGGCATCAGTGTGGGTTTAATGTGCTGAGAAATTTGATATCAAACTTCCCAGTTTTCAGCAAAGCCATTATGGTGCTGTGGAGATCGTAGTGACAAACTCCCAGACCATATACTCTTTATGGCTTGACTGCACTCACAATGTCTAAGAATGGACTTAGACACTGTAGGGGCACAGGGCTCATGCACCTGTACCCTCACTACTGGTATAGTGCATCCAGGTAGAGGGGTGGCTTACCTGTGCCAGGGCAGTGGTTTGTCAGCATTGCACACAGGGATGCGTGCCATGTCGACTCTTCACTTGGTTCTGCACCAAAACACTTGCAATGGCAGGGTGTGGGTGTAAAGGTACAGGGTCTCTAAGGGTGGCACAATAAGTGGTGCAGCCTTTAGCGGCCTTTCCTGGTCACAGTGCCCTTGGTACCTATGGTACCTTTTGCAAGGGACTCATATGTGGCCAGAGAGATGTCAATTGGGTTTTGCAGCAGTACAGTTTAGGGAAAGAACATAGGCCCTGGGTTCCTGGTTGGCAGGAACCCAGGGCACACTCAGTCGAAGTACATCAACATTAAGCAAAAATTGGGGGGCAACCATGCAAAAAGGGGTACTTTCCTACAGAGAGATGCAGCAAAATTCACCATCAGGTGTGGCCTGGATATGACGTATTCGCGGGGCAGATCGATTTTAATGACAGTGGTGTTGAGGCACCACTCCTGGCTTAGGGCAACTGGCTTCTTGGGGGATGTCCAGGCAAATCCTATGGACATGCCCATTGATGGGACCCGCTTTTTTGGGGGAAAGGCAGATTCTGATGGATACATCTGCCTGTGGATTCCTCACCTTTTGAATTAGCCCTTGCGCAGCATTCCACAGAAACTTTTTTCATTGCTGTCCCACATCGACGAGGACATAACAATGGTACGACTCCGCATGATGTCATCGGAGCCATAAGAAGCCCTCGTCGGCATGCCGATGTCCGTTCCCTTTTTTCCGCCCCGTCGACGCATAACGGTTTTTCTAGGACTCTCCATTTCTTTGTGGTTAACATTGTTATAGTTTGCTGTAATTGTAGCTGTGCGATGGCTGACCAGAAAAAGTTTAGTTTTAAACCTTGTAGGGAATGTGGGGGACATATGTCCATCACATATCCCCACGAGGATTGCTTTTAATTAAATTTTTGTCGTCCGACCACGGCGTTGAGGGATGCTCTTTGTGTCACCGAATGAACCTGAAGGAGAGGGAAGTGAAACTGTTCATGGCCCAGGCAAAGAAGCAGAAGAGGGGTCGGAAGAGGACAAAGTCGAGGTCACCGACTCCACACACCTCGAAGTTGTTGAGGAAACATAAGAAGAAGCGGGGTCATGGTTCCAGGCGTCGCTCTTCCAAACGAGTCACCGAAGTCGGGGTCCCCAGGCCTACGGCGTCACACGAAGGATGACATCTCTCCTTCCCCTTCACCGCAGGTGACTCCGGTGCATTCTCCATCTCCGAGGGACTCTCCAGCACACAGGAAAGCTACTCCATCGCCTATGGCTACTCCGCCCGGTGTCTCCAGCGCCGTAGCCAGAACCAGCCTTACGACCTCGGTCAGTTCCAGACCAGGCGGTTCCGGATCCTTACCCACCTTTTCCGGCTCCAGGTACAGACGCACCGCATTTTTTAAATGCAATGTATGGCATGTTTGCCAGGGCGGAAAACCCTTCCGGGGCGCCTGGTGGCTCTGTGGGACTACTTTCCTTCAACATGGGCGTACTCCATCATTATGCCCAGGCACCCTTTATGCCTTTCATGCCATTGACTCCGACTTGGCCTCTCCTGATGCCGAGGTTCTTGACGCTGATCCCGTCCCAGGAGGGAAGGATAGACTATTCTCCGGTGCCTTCGGGTTCGGACTCGACTCTGTGTAGCGCCTCCAGCCATCCCTGAAGGGCCTCCATCGATGCCGGCTCTCAAGTCACCAGCGCCGCGTCTGGTGCCGCTGACACCGATACCAAAGATACGATCAAGAAGGGAGGCACAGAGGCTTCTGGAAGAGAAGGATTTCCAGGAGCAACAGGAAGAAGCAGAGGAAGGGGAGATACTGGATCCCATGCATGATTTTGAAGGGCTTCAAGAAGCTAGAGGGCTGGATACATCACCAGAGTGGGAACTCTCTTCTCCCAAAGCTCTTCCATCTCAGGAGGTTTCTTCCTACCATTTGGTTATAAGGAAGGCTGCTGACCTTCTGGATTTGCAGTTGCCCACTCCAGAGGTTAAATCAAACATTCTTACGGAGGTTCTTGACTCCCTTTCTTCAGTGATGGAACCTTTGCTTCCGTTCAATGAAGATTTGACGGAGCCCATTCTGGAAGTATGGCAAAAGCCTATGTCTGCTCCAGCTGTTTCCAGAACGGTAGCAAGATGATACAAAGTTGCGCCTGGGGATCCAGCGTTTTTATCAATGCACCCTTCACCGGAGAGCTTGGTGGTTCTAGCTTCATGTTCATCGAAACAGTCTTCAGGTTTCTTTCTGTCCACTCCGGGAGATAGGGACTCAAAAAAACGGTCTGCTAAAAAAGTATTCTCATCAGCCAGTATGGCTTTAAAGTTGACTAATGCTACGTGTCTACTAGGGCGCTACATCCATGCGTTGATGGACTTAGCTTAAGATGTTATTCCTAAACTGCCAGAAGATATCCAGGGCCACTTTGCGGAGGTGCTGTCAGAAACTCAAGCTGTGGCCCGTCAAGTTATTCAGTCCGGACTTGATACAGCTGACTCCCTTACTAGGGTGATGTGCTCATCGGTGGCAACTAGAAGGCACGCCTGGCTGAGAGGATCAGGTTTCTCTCCAGATGTTCAGTCCACACTGCTGGATCTTCCATTTGATGGCTCTAGACTCTTTGGGACCAAGGCTGACTCAGCGCTACAGCGTTTTAAGGATAGTAGAGCTACCGCTAGATCTCTAGGTTTGCAATCTCAGCCTAGGGGTTTTGGATACCAAAGATTTCAGGGCTTTGGACAGGCTGCTTCATTTCGGGCCTGACAGCAGCAGTAGCAACAGAACCCACTGTATAGAACATACAGAGGGAAGGGAAGAGGTTGTCTGCGAGGATCTGCTCACCAAAAAGTCTCCTCCTCTGTTCCCCCGACTGGCTCCACAGGGAAGCAGCTCTAGATCCCCCATCTTAGAGCATGTTGGACCCGTGGGAGGTCGGGTGTCCCATTTTCTACAAAATTGGAAATCTGTTACATCAGATCTTTGGGTTTTAAATTTTGCAGAAAATGGGTACCCCCTTCCTTTCCGGGAGTTTCCCCCTCCTGTCCCCCCTCGACAGGGCTGGTGTTCGGAGTACCATCTGTTGCTCCTGCAACAAGAGGTTCTGTTCTTGCTACAGAAAGGTGCGATAGATGTTGTTCTGAAGCAGGAAAGGGGTCAGGGAGGTTACTCCCGGTATTTCCTGATCCCCAAAAAGAATGGGCGATTGAGACTGATCCTAGACCTCAAGATCTTGAATTTGTACCTCAAACAGGAGAAATTCAAGATGTTGACCCTAGATCAGGTCCTACTGGCGCCGCAGAAGGAAGACTGGATGCAGTCCTTCCATTCGGTCTTACATCGGTATCACAGATCTTAACAAAGGTGATGGCTGTGGTGGTAGCACATCTCAGGTCAGGGATCCCTGTTTTCCCCTACCTGGACAACTGGCTGCTCAAGGCAAAGTTGCCAGAGATGGTGCTTCATCATCTGCAAGTAACAACACGGCTATTGTTCAACTTGGGTTTTTCAATAAATGTACCCAAATCTCACCTGGCGCACTCTCAGCACAACTTGTTCATAGGGGCAGTACTGGACACTACTGTGTCGTTCTCCCCCCCCCTCAAAGGATTCTAGACATCCAAGCAATGATTCCAATGTTTCAAGATGGAGTGACTGTTCCAATCCTGAAGGTTCTATGCCTGCTCGGTCTGTTCGCTTCCTGCATACTGTTGGTCAACCATGAATGCTGTCACATGAGGGCACTCCAGTGGTGCCTCCGCAGGCAGTGGTTTCAACACAATGGGGATTTCAGGGAGTTGGTCAGAATCTCCAGAGACAAAGCAGCGGAGCTAGTATGGGGGAGTGTTTCGGACAACCTGTCTCAAGGGAAGCCGTTTCAACCACCTTCTCCAGTGGCCACAGTGATAACGGATGCCTCTACTCTGGGGTGGGGTGCTCATCTGGGGGATCTGGATATCAAGGGTCTTTGGTCTCCAGAGGAGAGATTGCTTCATATCAATCTTCTGGAATTGCTGGTGATACGTTTGGCTCTCAAGGCCTTTCTTCCCTCTCTTCGCGGTCAGTCAGTTCAGGTCCTAACGGACAACACTACTGCGATGTGGTACATAAACAAACAGGGAGGAGTAGGGTGGTTTTGTCTCTGCAGAGAGGCTCTGCGACTCTGGTCCTGGTCTCAGGGCCATCAGATTTGTGTAATTGCAAATCATCTGGCAGGGGTGCTGAATGTGCGTGCGGACAGTCTCAGTCAGCAATACTCGGCCGATCCCGAAAGGCGTCTTCATCTGGAGGCAGTCCATCACATTTTCAGGCCTCGCCATGGTACTCACCAAAGCTGCGCGTGCTCAAACAAGCCTGTAAAAAATTAGAAAGGGAACGGAGATAAGACTATGCAGCCCCTAGAAAACAAAAATATAGAGAGGCTATTAAAATATATCAAACAGAAATCAAAAGGGCATAAGCTACATACTATGAGGCAATAATCACCTCGGCCTCCAACGCACCACGGGAAATTTTCTGTATAGCCAAAACACTTATTAAGCCCCCTTCACCACAAATCTCCACAGATGGTGCCCTCATCCGCTGCAACAACTTGGCAGAATTCTTCTACAAAAAGATCCATGATATATATCTCACATTCCCTTGCTCAACCACCCACAAGAACCAACATCTGGTGGCTACCCACTCTCAGAGTGCATAGGCAACGTTGGATCGGATCCCCCAGCTGGATATAAACTCCCTAGAAGACATCCTGGCCCGGGTTAAATCAGGATCACCTAGGGATCCAGCCCCCCCTCATGTACTGAAATTAGCAAAGAGTACAATTCTCCCAGTCATCCGAGATCTGATCAACGCCTAAATTGCATCTGGAGTAATTCCTCTGCCATGGAAATGTGCCATGGTAAAGGCATTACTAAAAAAAAACCTAATCTAGACCCAGAGGTGCTGGGGAATTATCGGCCCATTTCCCTTCTCCCTACGATCAGCAAAATCCTCGAGAGGCATGTGAACGTAGTGTTATTGGGATTCTTAGAATCTAACAACTTGCTGCACCCGTCACAGACGGGCTTCCGGCCTCTACATGGGACTGAGACAGCACTCCTAGCGGTGGCTGAAGAATCCAGGAGGATCTTAGACCAGGGTGGCGCAGTGGCGATCATTCTTCTTGATCTCAGCTCCGCATTTGACACCGTCAATCATAACACCCTGATCCTCAGACTTGAGAACCTAGGAGTGACAGGGGGTGTTATCACCTGGCTACAATCCTTCTTAGGAGACCGTGCCTTTCAGGTCTTTGAGGGAGAAGTAGTGCCAAAACGTATGGCCCTCAGATGCGGTGTGCCTCAGGGATCCTCCCTGAGCCCCACGTTATTTAATGTATATATGCGACCATTGGCTGAGATAGTCCAACCTTTTGGCATAAAAATCGTTACTTATGCAGACGATACACAATTGGTCGTGGCCTTGAATCGCCCAGACAACTCTCCCACAAGTCTAGGCCCTTGTTTAGAACAGGTGGCCAAATGGATGGAGCTCTCCTGTTTAAAGTTGAACGGAAACAAGACGGAGCTTATGCTCCTAGGCAACTCTATGAACCCCAACACGGAGTTGCACTGGCCAAACTGCCTGGGCCCTGCCCCTCCACCAAAAGGCCAAATAAAAAGTCTTGGCATGTGGTTGGATCATTCCTTGACTTTTGGGCACCAAACAGCAAAACTGTCGGCAACATGCTACGGCATCATGAGAATGCATCGGAAAGTCCTCCCTCTCTTCCCTTTCCTGGCAAGAAGGATCATCGTCCAAGCGTTGATTCTCTTTCGCATGGACTATGGAAATGCACTTTATCTAGGAGCACCCAAAGCCACTACAGCTAGACTCCAGATCATTCAGAACTGTGCAGCACGTTTGCTTCTGGACGTCCCTTATCGGCAATCAGCCAAACCTGCTTTGGAATCCTTACACTGGCTTACAATATTGGAGAGAGTCAAATTCAAGGCACTCTGTATCACCCATAAGTCATTTTGGGGAAAGGGGCCAGCAATCAACCGTTCCTTAATTATCCCTTACCATCCGACTAGAAGCCTGCGCTCAGCGAGCTCGTTGCTCGCCACAGTACCAAAATAAAAAAGCAAGAAGTGGAGGCCGCTCCTTTTCTTACAATGCGGCTAGGTTGTGGAATGCCCTGCCACTCCAAATACGGCAGGAATCTAATCATTTGCCCTTCCGGATATTACTAAAAACTTGGCCTTTTAAAACCACTGGCTAGTAAAGTCACTCTCCTGGTCTGTGTCTGCAAACAGCGCTGGGATGCCTCAGGGTAGCTACGCGCTCTATAAATGTTTTTTCTATTCTATTCTATTCCTCAGTTGGACCTGTATGCCACTCACAAGAACGCTCACTGCCCATCGTTCTGCAGTCTCCAGTATCCGATTCGGGGAGCTTTGGGAGATGCATTTCAGTTAAATTGGGGCTCACAGCTTCTTTACGCATTCCCTCCCATACCCTTGATTCCTCAGGTTCTGAGGAAGATTCACCAAGACCGGGCTCAAGTCATACTGATCGCCCCAGATTGGCCAAGTAGGGTGTGGTATACAGAACTCCTTCACTTCTCAACGCACCCTCCGCTCCGTCTCCCTCTTAGGGCAGACCTCCTCTCGCAGTCGTCGTGGCAGGTTCTACACCCCCCACCTCCACAGCCTGCACCTTCATGCCTGGAGATTAAATGGGGCAACCTGAGTTCTTTCTCTCTCCCTCCGGATGTGGTAGATGTTATATTATTGGCCAGAAGACACTCCACCAAATCTGTCAATTCTAGTAGGTGGGCCAAGTTTGTTAAATGGTGCGGAGAGAGATCAATTGATCCTTTGCAGGCCCGTTCATCGGATATTTCGCTCTTTCCTTGGCTCAACAGGATTGTGCTGTAGCAACTGTTAAAGGCTACTTGTCGGCCTTCCTTTGCTCACCAGACCAACCCTCGTTGTTTAAGTCTCCTATAGTCATGAGATTCATTAAGAGTCTCACTAATAGGTTTCCTCCCACTCGTTTATTATGCCTAAGTGGGATTTAAATGTAGTTCTTATATTCCTGATGGGGTCCCCCTTTGAGCCTCTACATAGTTGTCCGTTGAGGCTTCTGTCATTCAAGACAATTTTTCTGATTGCGATTACCTCGGCTAGGAGGGTTAGTGAGCTAGAGGCTCTTAGTTCTAAGCCTCCTTTCACCTCTATTCATGAAGATAAGATGGTTTGTAGGACCAGAGCTGCTTTCCTGCCTAAGGTGGTCACTCCTTTCCACCTAGGGCAATCTATCACTCTACCCACTTTCTATCCCCCCCTCACCCTTCTAAGGAGGAGTAGAGACTTCACCACCGGGACCCTAAGAGGGCGGTCAGCTTCTACCTGGATAGGTCTAAGGACTTCAGGCTGGACAACCAACTCTTCATTGGATACATGGGAAAAATGAAGAGCAAGGCTGTCCACAAGCGAACGCTTTCAAGGTGGATCATCCTCTGCATCAAGATCTGCTACACCTTGGCCAAGAAGGAGCCTCCTGAAGGTATTCAAGCTCATTCCACCAGAGCTAAGTCTTCTTCTTCGGCTTTGGCTAGAGGTGTCCCTATTGTAGACATCTGCAAGGTGGCAACTTGGATCTCCCTCCACACTTTTGCTTAGCATTACTGCTTAGATTCAGATGTGAGGAGGGCTGGCCACTTTGCACGTTCTGTGCTGCAGGATTTTGTGCTGCGGGACTGCACTGCTAGGGGATTCAATTCAAAAGGTGAGGAATCCACAGGCAGATGTATCATCAGAAGAACAAGTTACTTACCTTCTTTAATGCTTTTTCTGGTGGATACAGTATCTGCCTGTGGATTCCTCACTGACCCACCCGCCTCCCCGTTGTCTGCCTACTTATACCAAAAAGAATTATGAGTATGATATTTTTGTATTTCATTGCCATTTGGAATGATCTCTGAATCGTATACTGTGTATATTTGTGCATATATTGTATATTGTGTATACTTGTGAAACGTTGTAGGTTCACCCATTTGCCTCGAATGGGTGAAACTGACGTCAGCACGCCGACAAGGTCTTTTTATAGCGCCGATGACATCATGGGGAGTCGCGAGCTGAGCCGTTCATTGTGACGTCCTCATCAACGTGGGAGAGCTATAAAAAAAGTTTCTGTGGAATGCTGCACAAGAGGTAATTCAAAAGGTGAGGAATCCACAGGCAGATACTGTATCCACCAGAAAAAGCGTTACAGAAGGTAATTATCTTGTTCTTCTACCCTAGTGAGGTTCAAGGACTCTCGAGCTACGGCCAGATCCTTGGGCCTCTCTACTACTCCTCAGGGCCAGTATACCTTTCGCTCCTTTCATGGCAACGGAAGGGGTTTTCAGCTGCGTCATCCCTATCCCAGCCACCGTCCTGCCTCCCCATGTTGTGCGCGGATGTGGGCATGATTCATTACGACCTAGGAATGGAAACCAGAAGTCATCGACCACTCTGCCTTTGGCAGCCGCAGCCTCCAAGACCACACCACTCCAGTTGGCGGGAGGATCAATCCTCATCTCCCCCAGTGGAGGTCCATACCATCGGACAAGTGGGTCTTGCAGATCATTCAGGAGGGCTAGTCTCTTCCTTTCTTTTCTTTTCCTCCTCCCATTCTGCCAAATCAGGAATGGCTGATGGAGGATCATTTAAAATTGCTCCAGGAGGAAGTTACAGTACTCTTGGCCAAGGGAGCTATCAAAAGGGTCCCGGTTTCAGAAGTAGGCAATGGCTGTTATTCCTGCTACTTTCTGATTCCAAAGAAGAACAAAGGGTTGCGGCCCATTTTAGATCTTCGGACCGTCAATCTCTTCCTCAAGAAGGAGAAATTCAAGATGCTCACTCTAGCTCAGGTTTTGTCTACTCTAGACCAAGGAGATTGGATGGTAGCGTTGGACTTGCAGGATGAGTATTTTCACATCCCCATCCTGCCGGGCCACATGTGTTACCTGCAGTTCAAGGTAGGCCGCGAGCACTAAGTTTACCATGCTCCCCTTTGGCCTTACTAGTGCCCCTCGGGTGTTCACCAAAGTGATGGCTGTGGTTGCAGCTCATCTGCACAGGTTAGGGGTGTCAGTCTTCCCTTTCCTCGACAACTGGCTGTTGAAGGCGTCCTCACCCCAGGCTGTTGTCTCCCACCTTCAGACTACGGCAAATCTCCTGCATTCACTGGGGTTCTCTATAAACATGCCAAAGTCACACCTGACTCCTTCTCAGACGCTCCGTTTCATCTGAGCTGTTCTGGACACAGTGCAGTTTTGGGTCTATCCACCCGAGCAGCGAGTCAAGGATATTCAGGATATGATACTGATATTTCAGCCTCTATCCTGGATTTCGGTGAGACTGACTTCTGAGGCTGTTGGGCCTCATGGCCTCCTGCATCCTGTTGGTAAAGCATGCCAGGTGGTGTATGTGGGCTCTGCTGTGTGAGAAGGTGGGTTGGTATATGCTGTCCACTAGTCAAAGTGGGCACCTTGTACCAGGCCACACGACCCTTATGATGTATGAGGTCAAAGATAACCTTTAGAACGCTATCCTAGTGGTAGTTGTGGAGAGCAGCCTTCAGGCTTAATCTTGAAGGACTGTAAAGCAGCTTGTTTTACCAGAATATCACCTCCTGAATGACCAAATGAAAGGAGAACCACACAGTAGTTATATAAAAATATGTATTTATTAATAGAACACTCTCTACTAATCTCTACACGAGATTAGAACATAAGGCACACAATACTGTAACGATAGAACATTCGTAAACAGCACAATACACAGCGGGCTCCAGGGGGGGACCGAACCATATACTAAAAAAAATGGTATAACAACAACGACTTCAATAGACACAGTGCCTAGAGCACGTAGAATCGCTGGGACCCCAAGGAACCACCCAGAGGAGTGACACAGGGAGCCCACGGGGGACGGGTGCAGTGAGGAAACACAGACGCGTGCTCCGTACAACTCTATGAGAAAGTCGCGGTTGGAGTTTTATAAGTTAAGGACACTTCTAAGAGGGCTTCGAGCAAACCCTTGGGAACATAAGAGGTTCTAAGGCCAACCCACCAGTGAGTACTGAGGTACCCGTGTTACCTATCCCAGAGGAGCCGGGTGCATAGGGGTCAAGTGGTGTCGGAAACCTTCGTCGTTTTCAATGGAGGAGTGCAAAGAAGTCCTGCTGCCAGGAGGGCGAAGAATGTCCGGTGGAATCCAAGCCTGGATTCGAGGTGAGAAGAACCTGAAAGCAGAGGGGACAGAGTCTGGGTCACTTCAGGTGACCAGGGGCTCGGTAGTCGAATGCCCATCGATGTTGAGTGCTTCAGGAGTGACGAAGGGTTGCTTGACTCTGCAGCCACGGGGATCAGGAGATGCCGAAGATGACCAAAGTCCGGAGGTGAGCTGTCCCACAAAGGATGTCGAGAGCTGAGGGGTCGATGTCCGGCTGGAGCACCAACAAGCCTTGGCAACGGCAACCCACACAGTCAGAGGAAACAGGTTACGGTGTGGACCAGCAAGGTCCAGGGGACTTTCCAAGCAATGGGGAGTCAGGGCACATCTGGAGCAACCAGGTAAGCCCAAGAATTCACAAGGTGACCTCGCCAGGACCCACAGGCCAACGGACCAGGGATCTCGAGGAGACCTCAAGCAAGTTTGCGAAGGACCAGCCCACAGGACACTCGTTAAGTGGAGGCCGGAGATCTTCGGTGCAAATGCTGCTCGGGGTCGGAACTACACGGAGTCCAATGTACAAGCTGGGGAATAATCACTAAGCATATGCACTTGCAAATGTATGAGGTGCACAGGGGTTCGGGTTGCACAGTCCCCACGAGGGATACTGGTCTCAGAATTGCTGAGAGGGCAGATCAACCTCTAGGACCTAGGGAACCCACCTCCTGTGTTGCTGAAATCTTCGGAGTCCTCAGGAGCTTTGGAGAAGCAAACCAGTCAGATGCGTCTTTGGTGCCTGCTTCTGCAGGGGAGTAACTCCTTTACTCCAAGGGAGATTCTTCAGTCGTCCAGCGTCGTGCAGACAGTCGAAGTACTTGGTTTCTTCTTAGCAGAATCTTGTCCAGGTAAAATCTAAGGTCCTGTAGCCAGGTTGCCCACTTTATACCCATGGGAAGGGGTTGGAAAGATTCTGTGGACCCTCCTAGTGGAGGGGCAGGACAGAGGGGTGGCTACACCCATGTCCTTTGTCCAGTTTTGCGCCAGAGCAGGAGCCAATGGCTCCCAGAACTGGTTTGAGCTGGACTATGCACAGGGACACCAAATGTGCCCCCAGTGCAGACTTTCAGGCACTCTCAGAGTGCACCCACCCAGCCCCAATACACTAAACCCTGTCTGGGAGGTGGTCACACCTCCCTGTGACAGGATGCCTATTGTCATGCCTTCCTCTACTCGAGCTTGGCTCAGCAGCAGGAGAGCAGAATCATGTCTGAGGCTGGCAGCGTCCATTTTGTGCTGCCCAGGTCGGGAAAGCAGGTACCGGGTAGACCGGTGACCCACGGTTGTCCCTCTAGGAGGGTGGAATCATACCTCCCACACCAGTTACTGGCGTGGAGGTATGATTCCAAGGTGTTTTTCCACCAAACACGACATGTTTCTAAGCAGCCGTTTTAAAGTTAGCATTTACCGCGAGGTTATAATGCACTTATGGTCTCCGAAGGCTGCAGAGGGGCTCTGATCATGCAGGGGCACACTCTCAGGTAAAACCCAGCACCCTGCCTTCAGGATTGTTAAGGCCTGCCATAGGGGTGACTGATAGGTATTTAAGTGTAGTGATTTAGATAGATATAGTGAACCTATATCTCAAGTAAGTGGTGCAAGCACCAGCTTACACAGTCTGCGGTAGCAGGCTGGTTGTGTCAATTTGGATGGCCTCTCAGGGGTGGCACAATACATGCTTCAGCCCATGGGAGGCCTCTGGGGTACCTATGCCCTGGGTACGTGGGGTACCATATACTAGGGACTGACAAGGGTACCCCAGAATCCAATCTGGAGTGTACCTAAAGTACGTGCATATCAATTTACCAGAGAAAGCAGATAGACTGGGGTCCTGGATAGCAGGTGTTGGGAATTAGGGCTTCATAGGGTCGGGTGCCCTCCCCACCTCCCCTTTCCTTCTCCTTTCCTACCTGTATCTGCCTGGCTGCTTACATAATTGGGTGCACATGTTTGAACTAATTTGTCTAATACGCAGCATGTATATAAAGTCCCTACCTTCAGGAAGCCGGCGCTCGGTTTTGTTTACGGTCCCTTACCTTGTGACTTCCGTTTCCCTTGGATTCACCCGTGCCTTGCTGCTGGACCTTTGGTTGTGGACTGCTCTTAGCCTCCCGGTGTTGGGGGTCGAGTGCGGTCGTTTTTTCCTGTGGAATTGTCAAGTCCCCGTTTTGGCTTGCCGTCTTGGACTCAAGGAGGGTTCTCCTGGACCGGCATAAGAAGATAAGGGTACGAGGGGAGTAACGCGGCTGCATTCCCGTCTACCCTTAACTGGACTTCCTGCATTTTTGTAACTTATCCGCCTCGTTATGTGTTTTGGGCGGAATTACGGAGTAGCTGAAGTTCGGTCGTTTTTTGGGCTCTCCGTTTCCTTGGTGTTGTTTTTTTGTTTGTTTGACGGAGTGATTCTTCCCCCCCCCCCCCTTCTTTTTGGGAATCTATAAGAAGGTGTTTTAATTTTGGGGATTACTGAAGTCGAACTTACTGCATTTCCTACAAAAAGAAGAACCTACTTCCCCTCGTTCCCCTTTTTTCACTGTGGTGAATTGGAGTCAAGTAACATGGTGTTTCTCTTCATCTGAGATGACTCCATCCAACAAAAAGGGGACCAGCTGCGCTCTCCTGATTTTTGTTTGGGTGGTGGATTAAAGAAGTCAAGAAGGAGAACCTGTTTGACTACAGTGTTTTGTTGTTTCCTTGTGTATCCCCTCACCTTCTCCCGGCACCGGAGATACCCGTCACCCTGATTTACAAGGTGGGTGTAGGGTGTCTGCGGTGAGGGTAGCGGATTGGGAAATTCTTCGCTCCTGCAGTGCTGGGCACATTGGTTGAGTGGCAACGGAACAGCAGGATCCCAGTCAGACTAGGCCAAAAACCGTGACACATCAGCAAAAAGTGGGGGTAACCATAAGAAGCAGATACTACCTTCCTACATGCAGTGGCACTTGAAGTTCCAGTGGGCACAGCATCAGGGCAATCTCACTGATGTGGTTGAGATCTCAAAAGGGACTGCGAAAGATCTGCAGTGATGGTTGACGAACCGCGATTGGGTCAACGGCAGACCCCTCTCCCTTCCCCAACCAGATCTCACAGTAGTGACAGATGCGTCACTTCTGGGATGGAACGTCAATCTGGGAGAGGTGGAGATCAAAGAACACTGGTCTCCGTCGGAGTCGGGGCTCCACATAAATTTGTTGGAGCTCCGTGCGATTCGGCTTGCATTGAAGGCATTTCTTCCCTCTGTCAAGGGGAAGTTAGTGCAGGTGTTCATGGACAACACCACCGCCATGTGGTACTGCAACAAGCAGGGCGGGTCGTGGACCCTTTGTCGAGAGGCCCTGCGTCTCTGGACATGGCTGGAACAGCAGGGCATAACCCTGGTGGTTCAACACCTGGCAGGTTCTCTGAACGCCAGGGCGGACAAACTCAGCCGTCGATGCCTAGCGGATCACGAATGCCGTCTCCAGTCGGAGATGGCTCAAGGTCTTTTTCAGCAGTGGGGAGAACCTTGGTTATATTTGATCGCTTCTGAAGAGAATGCGAAGTGTCAGCAGTACTGCGCACTGGAGTTTCCAAGAAGGCTATTGCTCCGTTACGCTTTTCGACACGAGTGGAGCTCAGGTCTTCTGTACGCCTTTCCGCCCATACCACTCCTGCCCAGGGTTCTGAAGAAGACCAGGAGTGACCGGGCCCAAGTTATTCTTGTGGCTCCGGACTGGGCAAGGAGGGTCTGGTATCCAGAGTTTCTGAAGATGAGCATCGATCCTCCGATCAGGCTGCCCCTTCGGGAAGATTTTCTGTTGCAGCTGCAGAGTAGGGTCTTCCACCCGAACCTGTCAACGCTGTGCCTCCATGCATGGAGATTGAGCAGCAGCAGTTGATGGCTTTTGACCTTCCTCCCGAAGTATGCAATGTTATTTTGGAGGCCAGGTATCCCTCCACTAAGACGGTATACGCCTGCTGTTGGCAGAAATGTGTATTATACTGTACAGAAAGGTCTATTGACCCTCTATTTGCTTCTCTTTCTACTGTTCTTTTATTCATTCTAACCCTTTCCCAGCAGGGATCTGCTTTGGGGACTCTCAAGGGTTACCTTTCTGCTCTGTCTGTTTTCTTGCGGCTGCCAGGCCAGCCCTCTCTCTTCAAGTCTCCAATTGGACATAGGTTTCTAAAAAGGCTGGCTCACTTGTTTCCACCCACACCCTCTGTTATGCTAATGTGGAACCTTAATTTGGTCCTTACCTACTAGATGTGTGCTCCCTTTGAGCCTTTACATAATTGTCCCCTCCGGCTGTTGACCATCAAAACAGCCTTCTTCGTGGCGATTACATCTGCCCGTAGGGTGAGTGAGTTGCAGGCATTATCTTGCTCTCCTACCTATCTGATGTCTTTTCCAGACAAAGTGGTGCTTCGCACCCAAGCTTCTTTTTTGCCAAAAGTTGTGACCCCATTCCATCCTGCTCAATCAATCACATTGCCCACCATCTTTGCTCACCGCATCCCTCTAAGGTGGAGGAACGTTTCCACCGACTAGACCCAAAAAGAGCGTTGTTGTTCTATCTTGACCGCTCAAAAGAGTTCCGGGTGGATGACCAACTCTTTGTGGGGTATGTGGGAGCAAAGAAGGGAAGGGCAGTGCATAAAAGGAACATCTCTTGCTGGGTCATTCCCTGCATCAAGATCTGCTATGCCCTGGTGAAGAAGCAGCCCCCAGTGGGGTTAAGGGCCCATTCCACCAGGGGAAAGGCTGCAACTACGGCCTTGGCTTGGGGTGTCCCAGCCATGGACTGTCGTGTAGTTCCTATAAAACCTATACAGGATCTGTACGTTCGGACAGCATGCACTGTAGGATTGGTGTAGGACTGATTCTGAACACCCCCACCGGGTATGTTGGCCTTTTGTATCAGCTAGCTCACAGTGCCACTAGAATCTCCTCTTACCAAGGAGAGAATAGTTCTTGGAAACCATCGAACATGACAACCCTGATCCCTCAGGACCGTGGAAACAATATACTACTTTTCGCTTAGTCACTCGTGCTTACGTAGTCTGTCTTAGAGAGGTACACAGAATAAACAGGCTGGGCGTTTCAATAAGTATTTATTGAACAGTTGTCATTCTGGTGTAAAATATATGAGCTGCAACAACCATTAGACAGTAAAGGATATAAATGATTAGCAGTACTATAAAAGTAAACAGATGGTATAGCTCTACCATCTTGCAGTAAACATGAATACATACGATTATATAAAAGACATGATACTAAAAAAGATGCGTACTCCTACGATGTCTCCCTAACTAGATATACCTAAGTGTACCTAGCATGTGTGTAGGTGTTAAGCCAAGAATCCCTCTAGGATAAAGTCAACCCCATTACCTGAATTGAGAGACTGTGGGATCCCGTCTTGGTCTTGGGTTGGGCACCCCGCGAGGGATGTTAGACCACTGCGAGCTGGAGTGTCTGTATGCAGGAACCTCAGCGTCTCTGGTCAGTATGTCAGCCGGGAAGTCCTGGTCTCCTCTGTCTATCTTAGCAAGATGTGATGTATATATACCCATAGGTCTCCCCAGGGGTCCTACCTCTCTGTATTACTGTGTCGGTCTAAGGATGACGTTGGGCATGAACTTTATACATAGATATTATACAGGAGATGGTAGTCCTGCTGTGCTTCCAAGAATCCTCATGCATAATGTATGAGATTTCGAACTAGGGAAAACCTGCGTTCTAAATGCAGTGTTGTATCTAGGTAAAAGGTCAGACCCTGTAAACCGTTATAAGTGTAATGTAGGGAAGAATATAGGTGAAGGGTAACGAAGTCAACTGGGCCTATATTATGGTACCTATATGGAATATAACACCCACTCCTCTTCCGAATGGACGACATAGTTAATTTCTAAACGTACTACTAAGCTAACTAGATACTGGTACGCAACTAGTTAAAAAACATTAGTTTTTTGTTTCGCTAAAACAATGTTAAAAATTTCTAATAATAAAAATACATTCTTTAAAAGGAAAACTTGGAAATTGTCACTCAAGCTATAGCTCCAATATGTCCGTAGGTATAGTTTGAACTACTATAAGCATTTGAAAGCCATGCATGCTCAAAAAGAATGTGAATTTCGTTATGGTGTTCCAATTTTCTGTTTGTGTTTCAAGAATCAAATTTCTCCCAGCACACGACGAGCCAAAATGAGTCAAATGTTTGTGTCCTGGCTGGTAGACGCAACATTCTCGTTGCCTGCCTCCGCAGACGACGGTCCCTGTAACACCTCGCAGATTATGTCAATTGAGCACAGATGATCTTTTGTACTGTCCACAACCAATGCTGGGGCAGCCTGTGCGCCATCCAAGGCCTGGGTGTCAGTGGAGGAGCCGATGTCCATACCAACAGGAGCCGATACTACCTGTGGTAGCTCTAGGAATGCCGCCATAAACATTAGAATACGCTGGGGACACTGCAGAACATGGGCTGTTATCGGGTCCAGTAAAACATCAACGTCCGGTTGCGCACATGATGGGAGTGTCAGACAGAGATCCAATGCGCATTCTTCTCCGTAAAACAGGCATTGAAGGACAGGTAAGATGCAGTCCATCCAAACTGGTCTAAATGACAGGAACCAAGATGCACTTAGTTCTCTTAGGCGAGGTGTGCCTAGATGTTGTACCATGCGATCACGGTATTTTCGCTCCAGGAGTACTGTTTCCATCTCCTTGGTGACTGGGACGTCCATTGCGTAGCCGAAAAATTACGATCAGGATACCTGCTATTAGAAACAGGATCAGCGGAAGTCCTCCAAAAATGCTTCCAAAAACAGAGTGTATGAAGTTCGGTATAACTCCAAGGACCGTCTGAAAGGTGCTTAATAGTCCAGAACCTATGGTCTTAAATAGGTGGATGATGCCTGTCGTATCAGACATGTTAAAGATACGATTTACCATTTCTGCGAAATGGAAGGGGCAATTTGTACGTATGAGCCCCTGTATCTCTGCTGAAGACCATGCGATCTGGAGATCAAAAGTATCTTGAGTGGAGGTTAAGGGCACAGACTTTTGCAAAAGCATGGCTTTCATTCTGCTCAAAGTATCAAACAGTATTAATGAAACATTTATTGAAGGCCATAACGGCGCCTCCCTGACTGTATGTGTCGGTGGAAACAATACTTGCATACAGCAAGTAACCCTGGAACTGACGGTCACCAGATATGCGATGCCCGGAAGCATCCCACAGCAACCTTGATCGTTCAGCATCAAATAACTCCCATTCTAAAGAAGCCTGAACACTGGAGTGATCACGGCAACTGGAGCACCCTTCAAGTGGCATGATAAATTTGCTGCTGAACCGTTACAGGCCCCATGCAGCATTATATCCTGACATATGAGTGATCCACTTAAAGTGTTCTCAAAGTTTGTACCGCTTAAAAGCACTTCTCTGTCCCCACTCCGGCATCGAAATCTGTACGATAATTCCCAAGATTCCTTGATGAATTCCCTACCCATTTCTTCATATCTGCCTGCCTGCTTTTGTTCAAGGCAATATTGAAATTGAAAAGTAGTGGCCGGAAGAGTTATATGGCCATGGATTAACCATTTTGTGGACGGTGATTCTGCCTCTGTAAAAGCTAATCTGTCCAGTTTTTCAATCCGCAGCATTGTATACTTTGCTCCCCTTTGTGCCATTTCTATCTGTTTTTCTGTTAGATTGTATGCAGAAAACAGAGACGTGCTGTTGATAAAACGCCACAGCACATAGCCTGCGTGCAAAGATTGCAGCGTCCAGCTTAACAAAATAATAGAACGCAATTGTGATTGCCCGTGCTGTAATATGGACAAATCCTGTTCTAATATATCTATTGCAGAAGATACAATGTTGCCCAGTGAATATATCCTGGAGGTTAGTGTAGGTAAACCATTGTCAACCACAGCTAGAGCTTTCTCTAGGTTTATACGATCAATTTCTCGTAATCTCTCTGCGGCCTCTTGTTGCGATATTTTCCAAATCTCATTATAGACAGCATAATAGAAACGTTTATGACGTGGTTTCCTAGGACCTAATAAAAAATCCCGTAGGTCCACATCCTCTGCAAGTAAGGATAAGTGTTGTTTTACCTGTCTAAGTGTTGAGGTTCTTAGCCAATCAAGGCATAACTTCCCAATACTGTATGATGTCACTACCCCTGGATGTTCTCTCTGCACATAGCGTGGATCTGGCCTGTGGATATTAAACCCTTTGGTTTTACCCATGAATCTTTCCTGACATCTATTGGTGTCTGTGGGCCAAATCAACCATCCCTTCCAATCGGGGTCTGATCTATTGTATTGCATGATCTCATCTGGCGTAGCCCCTTCTTGTAATGTTATGTTACCCTCGGTGGGTGATGGTGTGGGCATCCGAGGTGTATTCAAGTCTTTGATCTTGGTTATTCCAATACAGGAAGTTTGTTGCACAGTTTCATTCAAAAACATTATTTGCTGAGGAATGAGGCATGCTCAAAATAGCGCTTCGGTTCCCTGTACCTGCCATTCTCTAGTACCCCAGACAGATTTTAAGTCTATAGTGTCCTTCCATAAGTTGAAACCTTGTTCATAAACAACCTTGGGTAATAAAGCAACCGGCATTTGGTAACTCCAACTGGGAAGCAGGGGGCAAGGACTCGCTGCCCCAGACGGCATTGTGCTATTGGGAGCAGCATAGCGTCACCGGCAGCACCAGGAGGCGCTTAAAACACCAAGCGGGCTCCCGCAGCGTGGGAAGCCCGTTTCAGTAACCGGCATTTGTAAACTCCAACTGGGAAGCAGGGGGCAAGGACTCGCTGCCCCAGACGGCATTGCGCTATTGGGAGCAGCATAGCGTCACCGGCAGCACCAGGAGGCGCTTAAAACACCAAGCGGGCTCCCGCAGCCCGGGACGCGTGTGGGCAGCGCCCGGGCGAAGCCCAGGCCAAGGGCGGGCCCATCCTTGCCCGTCACTGACCAGAGGTGGCCGGGCTATACCCTTAACATCTGCTGCTGATATTCTGTAGCCACTGGTGGTTCCACGCAACTCCCATATGTAAGTAGTGACTTATTTATGGCCGCTATTTGAGACTGAAACTGAGTCTGTACAAGGAGCCCCTAGACTCCGTGTAGTGGTAGCAAAATTCTGTAGCTGCCCTGTGCCTTGTGACGGTAGTCGGTGGTGCGTAGGCCCATCGACTGAGCGCATTATGGGGAAAAGGAAGGGCGCCCCTACAGGTTCATCCCCTGATACATCCAAAGGAACTATAGATTCTTTTCTAATAAAGGTAGTGGGAGCAATTTCCAAATAAATTGATAAAGCTGAGAGGAGGCTCTCACAGGGCAGGGCTGGAATAGCAGCACTGACACAGGACGGGAACATGATGCTGGTAGCTGAAAACATTGCCAAAAACGGTGCTGGAATTATTCTGAACCAGGGACAGGGCGAGGAAGCAGAAAAGAATGGGGGCCCAAATCAGAGCATCAGCACAAATAGTGTTGCAGCTGGTCAGATTACACGGAGCAAGGCCATGCTGCCGACGAGCCAACGTGTGGACCAGGGCAGCCCACCAGCCCCGAAGAGACAGCAAAAGGTCCAGAGAAAAATGGCGCCCAAACAACCGGGAGAAAACCCCAAAAACTCAGACTCTAGGGGTGCCAAGGATTATGTTAAGAACGCTGATGAACTCTGGGGTTCCCTCAAGGAAAAAATTGTGGCATTGGTGTCCCGTCTCTTAAATGATTTTTTAAGTGAGCTTTCAAAAACTGTCATTGATATTAAGGCTTCACTCTTGAATATTGAACAATCATTGCCCTTGGTTGCCCAACCCACGCAGGTAGCTGCACTTGAGCATACTGTCCAGCCACAATTAGTTTCTAATGCTAACCCACCTGTAGAGACATGTCCCAAGCCATAGCAACCCCCAGTATCTATGGGCACAACAGGATGGGGGAAACTGGGTGGACAGGCTAGGGGATGTCTAGGTCTGGCCAATTGATCCTTCCAAATAGGGATTCGAATAAAGGAAGCTTCCAAGGGGGATTGGAGCAGGGTCAGCGAGCCAGCGGTACTGCCCAATTCGCCCATAACACCCGAAACCTGCCAGTTATAGACCTCCCACCAGCAAGCTGTCCCTATACAGTGGTTTTAGTGGGTGTACCAGGATGGGACAGTGCACAGGGTGAGTCTAGTGTTCAGCTGATAAATAAGGTAACCCACTGGCTAGGCAAATATGTTGGGTTTAGCATCTCGGATCAAAGACACATCCTGATGGCCAGAAGAGTGGCGTGGATTGGCAGGTCTAAGAAAATATTTCCAGGCGATAGTGTGATTGTCACGCTTAGGTACCCGGTATTGGCCCAGAAGATTTTGTTTTTATCCTAACAATCACCCATGGTAGACTCCGGGATTAAACCAGTACCACTGGGTTTCTTTTACAGACCCCCCCTCTAATCTTACATCCCCCCATTGTGTGGTTACACAGGAAGTAGGCCCTAGTTGGGGTGGGGGTCCTTTGAATTTAAGAAATGCATTCACACCACTGAGGGATCTGAATGATATAGATTGACTGACTGGGGGGGGCGAGTATGGCAAGAATGGATAGCAAGCGGGTGGAACATACCAGGGAACAAAGAGGGAGGGCAGAGGACAGTGCTGGGGTAGTCTGTGAAATCCATCAAGAACACAGGGACCAAAGGGAAAGCTTGTCCCCCAGTGTACATGAGGATACTATTGACCCTCCAAGGCCACAGATAGGGCGTATTATGGGCGATTTAAAATACATTTCTTGGAACGTGGCGGGTCTGGCTAGTAAGTTTCGGGATGAGCAGTGGCTACGTTACATCAGGAATTTTCATATAATTGCCATTCAGGAAACTTGGGAGCCAGAAAATACCTGGTTTCTAGAAGGGTATAAAACCTTCTTCTGTCCAGCAGTAAGGTCCCGTGCAGGGAGAGCTAGGGGGGGCTTAATTATGTTTGTAGATCTAAGGATTCAGGGGAGGTGGAAGTCTATGTTATGGGAGTTGGATGCAGTACAGGGTTTAACTTTTGTTAGTAATATTTATCGTTTAGCATTTATTAATTTTTATAACTCACAGTTGAACTCGCAGGGATCAAAATGTCTGGATGAATTAAGCACCCGACTAGAGAAATTACAATTTGAAGGCCGAGTCCGGCCATATTTAATATTAGCTGGAGATATTAATTGCCATCTGTGCCCACATTTAAGGGTAACTGATTGCGACTGGCAGGCCTGCACACTACAAAAGGGGCCGCATATGGAGCACACTCAGTCAGGACGGGAGTTGACCATGCTTTTAAACACCTTTGGTCTAACCCACACAATGGATTTGATTGCTTATCACCCAGGTGTAATTGTGCCCCCCACATATAAGGGTAGAGGCTGGGCGTCATTTATTGATTTTATTTTTGTCTCTCACACAGTTAGGTTTATCACTTGTTTTAACATCTGTCACTGTATATTCAGTGATCATAACCCCGTAACTACATCACTTGTCGCTCCCCGACATCACCCGGCATCGCACAGTTTGACGGGGGGCTGATCTCCGCAACTGATCAAGGCAGGCGGCTGCGCTGGGCGCAGGTCGACACTGCTGCTTTTAATAAATCCCTTTTCAGTAGAGGCAAGGAGGAGATACAGAATTGTCTAGACCCAGAAATACAGGGACGTGAATGAGTTCAGTCATTCACAGCTATTGCGCAAACAGTGGACGGTCTATTAAAAGTACCTGCAACTACACACTCCAGGGACATGCCAAGAGGGTTCGATGGGCAATGTTCACAGGCCCTCAGAGTTTTAAAGAGGGCCCTTAAACAATTACTCAGAGACAGGGGCTGGATTGCGTCCTGCCGCAAAACGTATAAGCAAGCAGTTAGACTACGGAAGCGCCATCTCCAATTGAAGGCATGGGGGGACCTAGAAGAGGCAGCTGGGCGTAAGGATTCGACTCGTTTTTGGAAAGTCATTAACAGCCCATGTTTTCAAGATTCCAAAGTTCCGACCCTGGCCCATAACATTTTACCTGAGCAGTGGCAGGCCCACTTTGAGGGGCTATATAATCAGCCCGTTAGAGTGGATGAGCCACAGATACTGACCATTGCCCAGAGCACAGACACCATCTCTTTTACCCTAGAAGAGGTAAGACTCGGAATAGATTGTCTCGCGCGGAACAAAGACCCGGGACCAGGCAGGATTCCGCCTGACCTATACCGAAGTAACCCAGAGGTGTGGGCACAGGTTTTGGTGAGGGTATTAAACGCCGCAGTTGCAACTGAAATGCCCCCATCATGGTCTACGGCCACTATTGTCCCGATATTCAAGAAAGGGGATAGGGACAGTCCACATTGCTATCGCCCAATATCGCTTATTGATGTGACAGCAAAGGTCCTGGGCCGAGTGGTATTGAACAGGTTGGCAGAATGGGCTGAGACCAAAGGAATAATAACGGATGTGCAATATGGGTTCCGCGCGGGTAAATCTACAGTAGATCAATGCCTAAATCTTTACCTCGTCACTGCAAAGTATACAATAGTCAAAGCAGGGGCAATTCATTTAGCCTTTTTGGACCTTACGGCTGCTTTCGACCGTGTCAATCGGAGTAAACTTTGGCACCTTATGGGATCATTGGGGGTGGATCCAGCTCTAATCAACATTTTAAAGGCATTACACCTAAATACTTCTGCTGCAGTAAAATATACGCAAGAGGGGAGGACCACAGATTATTTTAAGTGTACGCGAGGGGTAAGACAGAGATGTATTTTAGCCCCTTTTTTATTTACGTTATACATTAATGGCCTGGATTCAGCATTAACCGCACTGCAAGCAGACATACCAAAAGTGGGTTCAAGATCAGTCCCTGTCCTACTCTATGCGGATGATGCGGTCCTCCTTGCTCGCACCCCTAGGGGCTTGCAGATCTTACTAGATGGTTTTGCAGGGTTTATGAATGAGTTGGATCTGTCACCTAACTTAACAAAATCTTACATAATGGAATTAGGGAAGCTGAGCAGGAAGCCGAATACCTACACAATAGGCACACATACCCTTGGGAAAGTCCTGGCCTTCTCATATCTAGGTATTATGTTCGATAACAAATTGAGTTTTAAACAGTTACTAGAGGGGAAATGTCTCGGTTTGACTAAGTCTACTGGTGCCATTACAAGCCTCGCCCACAGATTAGGTAAATGGTCACCTGGGACAATTTTAAAACTGTACAACTCCTTCTGTAGCTCTAAAGTTTTATATGGAAGTGAGGTCTGGGGGTTTGTAAGGACAAGCGAACTACAAAATGAAGAAAATAGTTATTTTAGACGTTTGCTGAAAGTCCCCCAGAGTACCCCTGCGTTTATTGTCCATGAGGAGCTGGGGTCTAAATATATCTGACTTGGTGGCGGTGAAACCCCTATTGTGTTGGGTGAACGCATGGTCCAACGAGGAGACAGGCTTTAACAGACAAGTAATTCATGACTGTCTCTCTCTGGACCATACGCTAAAAATTCTGTGGCTGAAATATGTAAAGGATACTTTCGCCATGCTCGGTAGATCAGACTTGTTCTTGTACCCAGACACGGCATGTGTACAGGATAAAGCGACTATCAAAGATCTTTTTTTTTAAATATACTGTGGCCCAAAGGGAGGAAACTGAATTGAAGAAACCTACGGTTAGAAATTATACCTTAGTTATGTCAACTCAAAGTATAGAACCGTATTTAACCTTTCTAGCCAGTCCACACAATAGATTTTTAATTACGCGGTTCAGGTTGAACTTGTTTCACCATTTACTGCTTGTACCTGCCGGGTACACGGCATATCCTGAACAAAAGGGGCCCTGTGGCTGCAACACTAGGTCTCCACAGGACACCTTACATTTTGTACTCCTGTGCCTGTATTATTCATTCCCGAGAAAAGTGTACCTTAAGGGGGCTTTTAAGAAAACTTAAATTCAAGCAGGCTAGGGTGGCCTTGTTGTTTTTAAGACTGTCCTCAGATGTTTTTACTCAATTATGTGTCTCGAGTTTTTTAAGATCTGCTCTAAAGTTATGAAATACCAGGGGAATATAAAAGCTGAAGATTTTTATCTTATTTGTGTGTCACCCATGATTGTTTGTAGATTTTTTTTTTTTTTTTTAATTAGTGAGTAATGTTTTTATTGTATCATCTTCTGTCGAGAGTTCTTCTTACCCTTATGATTACTGTTTTTACATTGTGAATTGGTAAAACTATCTTTTATGGTCATATTTTTATATGCCGAATAAAGATTATTATTATTAATTCCGTTTGGTGTTCGTCAACATATTTTTCTCTGCTGGTGTTGGTGCAACCTTATAATAATATGAAACTGGGTCTGACGTCTTAAACCCTGAAAAATAAGGAAATTTCTGTTCAAATGTTTTTGAACTGCTCTTCGGTGGTGTAGGGCATTGTTCCCATTGGTGGTAGGTGAAAACATTTCTAGGATTAGCAGATTTATGTAGAAAATGATGACCATAATGTTGATAGCAATACATTGTTTTAAAATCTGCTGTGTCTTCCAATATTTCACTATCAGAAAAGGCAGCAGATTTTTCTAAATCAGACAACATATTATTTACAGTTTCATAATCCCAATCATCGGAAAATGTACTGGAGGTAATGATATCATTCAATGATATTTTAAATAAATGCGGAATTTTTAAAAGTTCGGGTGGACCAAATATATCGTAATCAACCTTGTCCCACACTATACCATCAGGTATAGGAACTGCTGTATTGTTCACTGATGACAAGTAACTTTTCTCACAATGTGATGATAGATGCGGTTTCAGAATTAGATTCACATTTTGTGCTGCAGAGCTTTCTCGAAGATAAGTTCCATTTTTAAGCATACTAAAGACAATTACCAAGCCTATCCAGAAGAGAAAGTAAAGTATCCCGGTAGTTACCCAAAGTTCCACTCAAGGTGATACCAGGTAAGTCTTTTTAAGAAAGTTCAGAAAGTCTTTAATTTGCTGGTTTCATGTTTTTTTGGGCTGGCATCGTTTTAGGTTCACTTGGATCCAATGAAAAGGTATCAAAGTCAATGAAATAGCCAGATGCAGCGCAATCATTTTTCGGTAGTTCCGCAGGTTTTGTGGAAATTGTAGCTTTCTCTTGATGAGGCACGTTGCAAAGATATCTGTGTTTGGTCGAATCACAATTTGTCTTTCATTTTGTTTTAGATTCAGATTATGAACTTCAGGTTTGAGAGGGACGAGTTCCATGGCATTGTTGCATAGTCCATCATTCCGTGTAGGTGACTCCTCAAACGTGATGAGTCTTTCTGTTTGAACTTCTTGTATAGTAGCGAGAGGAGGGTGTCTGTTACTCCGGAGTCCACGTGGCCTACTACTCAGTATCGGCCACATAGTGTGGTTTGATTGGATCAATTGAGACAAATCTTTTCTCCTTTTTACCGGCAAGAGGCGGCAGAAGTACAGTTCTTGTTTCTTCAACTGCCAGGACAGGTACAGGCTTTGTGTATGATGGCCCAAATTCTTTTTTGACCGCTATTTTTTCTCTGACCAGATCCCCGACTCTAGGGACCCAGGCAGGTCTTGCCGTGACAGACTTGACTTCCCCAGTGGCGGTCCTTTTTACAAGGACATTGCTTTGTGGTGCCCTGGATTCATTTAGTTCCTGTAAAACAGCCAAACGTTTATGGATGTCAAAAGGTTTCTCATCCGCCACTGTGCCTTCATAATCAAGATCAGGTAGCCACATTCTCGTCCCAAATAGGACCTCATAAGGAGCGACACTCCCTAGAGAACTTCTTGGCATATTATTCAATGCTCTTTGAACCCCATACAAATGTTTTACCCAACTCTCACCCGAGCCTAATACTCTAGCTGTTAAAGACTGCTTTAGGTCCCGGTTTTTCCTTTCCAAAACCGAATTTCCCTCTGGATGGTACGGAGAGGAGTACCGCAATGCTACACCCAAACTTCCAATGGCTTCCTTGTAAGCCCTAGAGCTAAACGCGGGGCCGCGGTCAGAATGTAATGTGCCAATTGCGTATGTCCCTATAAAGACTCGCAAATCTTTTATAACAGTTCGAGCGTCAGCCGAGTGCTGGGGCCACACCCATGGGAATCTAGAGCAGGAATCCACTGCAGCCATGATATACCTGTAAGCCCCATCTGTTTGTAAGGGGCCGCAGTGGTCCAAATAAACACATGCAAATGGTTTGTCTGATATTAGTAATGTTGTCTGCACTGGACTTGTTATGGCGGAGCCTTTCATCTGCTGACAGATGTCGCATTTCAAGACATAGTCCTTAGTCTGCTTTGTTGATCCTGCCCACCAATAGCGTTGTTTCAGTAAGGAAACAGTTGTCGTAACTCCAGCGTGTGCTGAACCTATTCCCTCGTGTGCTGCTAGAATTAAACCTAACCTACAATCCATATTTGGTATTACTCTATCCCCCACTCCTGGAATCTGAGCAAATGGAACGTTGTTTGCATCTAACTTGTAGGAGTACTTGAGTGGAAATCTTTTGGTACTGGTGATTTATTGCGTGTAGCAATAATTGCAACCATAATCTCACCATCTATTCTCATTTTTGAACGGGTTATTGCAGCTACGGAAGCCATTCGTACAGCCCCCTTGGAGGCTTCGTCCGCCGATGAATTCCCTTCAACGTGAACGCCATCACATTGATGACTCAGTGTGTGTATCACGTGAGTCCTTGGTAGATCGTTTTTCAACTCCACTACCTGTTCCCATAGCGTATTGTGCTTAATTGTGCCACCTTTTGCATCTTTGAACCCATTTTGTCCCCAGTGGTGTAAGTATTCATTGTATGACTGTACACAATAAAAGGAATCACACACGATTAGTGTGAGGAATTCTCGATCCGTATTTACCAGTGCCAGAAACAGAGCTTTTAATTCTGCCAGCTGCGCCGTGCAGTCTCCTAGAGACTGGGTTTTTGTACAACTCGGATGAAACTTTCCATCTTGCATGCGACATTTAACGATTGCGCATGCGGCCCTATATTGCTGCTTACTCCCAATGACCGGCTGAGCAGACCTGTCTGAACGTCCTTCTCTCTCTCTCTGAGTTTTTCGTTGAACCCTGAAAGGAATGAGATGAACGTGTATCAGTATCCTGATACCTGTCAGGTTTCCTAATATTGTCCCTATTCCTAAGGTTGTACCTTCTTTCGGGGGCTCCTTTGGTGGAGATTCCCCTCTGGATTGAGATCTGTTTTCTTTAACTTTTTTCTCATTGTTATTGTTCCACTTCTTCTTTGATGAAGCAGGTGTCTGTTTGAAAGTGTCCTTCTCGGGGATACCCATTAATTGGGGTTTTAATGCTTTTCCACCCAAGCTGTCTCTGCCTAATTCTGCATACGCAGTCTCAATTATTTTAGGTAATTCATGTTCCTGTTGTAAAGGACTGAACTACCTTAGGCCTTGACGGATTGCCACTGATGCTGCTTCCCCCTTAATATTGGCTAATATTATAGCTGATACCTGGGCGTAATTACCTACTCATTTCATCCCCAAGTTAAGAGCAGGTTCTGCTCCGTACTCATTTTGTATTTGTCTTAATACATCCGGTACTACTGCTAATGACGGGATACCATGTGTTTTGGTATATATGGCAGCAAAAACTGTACCCCAAGAGGTACAATCCTCTATCTGTGGTGTTATCCCCATGGGCAAGCAGATTGTCAGCATTCTGTGTTTTTCATAGGGCTAGTATTCGGGAATACTGCTTCTAGCTGTGTTATTTTTTGAGCTACCTAGAATGGCATTTATTCACGTTTTGCGGGCATTTTACCCATTACTGCGTGTAAAGTTTGTGGTGTGATTTTAGTTTCTGTTTTTTGACCTGTATTTGTGTTTGTTGTAACCGTTGCCGGCTGGACTGTAAGTGTCCTCATGACAAACTGTGTCATGTTTCTGTAAATTTTTATTAATTCTTTATGAAGTATAAGTAAGTCTCCTCCTGGCATTGTTTCAATGTCAGGATGTGGTGTGTAGGCCGCTAATATTGGCCATGTCACTCCTTCTCTTCCGAGCGGACAGAGTCTTACTTTATTTCTTGTATGGGGGAGGGCGCCTTTAAATCAGTATAAATGCTCCTGGTTAGTGAGCGGAACTTCAATGTCTTCATAAGGACAATATTCGTTCTGTATTTCACTCTCTGTAGAAATGAAATGTTTTTGTTCTTGCATTTGCAACTGAGAATGTAACCCATGAATAGAATACCTCTGTCCTAAATGATTCGTGTGCCTGAATCACGAAAGCTACTGGTTCACCCCTGGATGTTAGACCGTGTGCACCTAGTTTTATGGTAACGGAATTTCTAACATTCTCCGCAATGGAAATTGCATCTGCATCTTCTTTGTCTGCTGAGAGATTTAGTTCTTGCACAACTCTATCCGTGTTTACTGTTTCTTCAGCCATTGTTTTAAGAGAAGAAGAGCTTTTCAAGGGAACCAAGATAAGGTGTTTTGCACAGTTTAGGAACAATGTGCCCTTCAAGCTTGATTAACCGACAGCGAATAAATAGGATTTTTGCCTACTCAGCGGTGGCGGAGTTTGCACCCACCCACTCCAGACGTCTCTGGGAAATTGTGAGTAGGGGTCTCTGAGACTTAGCACGACTGAACTACTCAGATTCTACTGTTAAATAAGTACCCAACCAAAGTTGGCGGCGCCATGTCGTGTAGTTCCTATAAAACCTATACAGGATCTGCACTTTCGGACAGCATACACTGTAGGATTGGTGTCGGACTGATTCTGAACAACCCCACCGGGTATGTTGGCCTTTGGTATCAGCTAGCTCACAGTGCCACTAGAATCTCCTCTTAACAAGGAGAGAATAGTTCTTGGCAACCATCGAACATGGCAACCCTCATCCCTCAGGACCGTGGAAACAATATACTACTTTTCGCTCAGTCACTCGTGCTTACGTAGTCTGTCTTAGAGAGGTACACAGAATAAACAGGCTGGGTGTTTCAATAAGTATTTATTGAACAGTTGTCATTCTGGTGTAAAATATATGAGCTGCAACAACCATTAGACAGTAAAGGATATAAATGATTAGCAATACTATAAAAGTAAACGGCTGGTATAGCTCTACCATCTTGCAGTAAACATGAATACATACGAGTATATAAAAGACATGATACTAAAAAGATGCTTACTCCTAAGATGCCTCCCTAACTAGATGTACCTAAGTGTACCTAGCATGTGTGTGGGTGTTAAGCCAAGAATCCCTTTAGGATAAAGTCAACCCCATTACCTGAATTGAGAGACTGTGGGACCCCGTCTTGGTCTCGGGTTGGGCAACCCGCGAGGGATGTTAGATCACTGCGAGCTGGAGTGTCTGCATGCAGGAACCTCAGCGTCTCTGGTCAGTGTGTCAGCCGGGAAGTCCTGGTCTCCTCTGTCTATCTTAGCAAGATGTGATGTATATATACCCATAGGTCTCCCCAGGGGTCCTACCTCGCTGTATTACTGTGTCGGTCTAAGGATGACGTCGGGCATGAACTTTATACATAGATATTATACAGGAGATGGTATTCCTGCTGTGCTTCCATGAATACTCATGCATAATGTATGAGATTTCGAACTAGGGAAAACCCGCGTTCTGAATGCAGTGTCGTATCTAGGTAAAAGGTCAGTCCCTGTAAACCGTTATAAGTGTAATGTAGGGAAGAATATAGGTGAAGGGTAACAAAGTCACCTGGGCCTATATTATGGTACCTATATGGAATATAACAGGACATCTGTCAGGCAGCAAAGTGGGCATCCTTGCACACATTTGCCAAACACTACTGTCTGGACAGTCAGGTCCGCAGGGACGGATATTTTGCCTGTTCGGTCATGCAGGACTTCCTAGATTGAAGTCTTGGTCCGCACCCACCGCCAGGATGGTATCGCATGGGTATCTGAGTCAAAGGTAAGGAATCTGCAGCTAGAAGCCTCTATCAGATGAACAAGTTACTTACCTTCGGTAATACATTATCTGGTAGAGACTCTATCTAGCTGCAGATTCCTTACAGCCCCACCCATGCCTCCCTGCTTTGCAGACTAATTGTTGTAGGTCTAGGGTTACTCCCCTTCTCAGGGCCCTAGTTTTTCACAAGACTATGTCAGTTACTTCGTGGCTCTGCGCTTCTGGCGTGGAAAAAATGAAAAGTACTGATGTCCGCGCACCTGGGTGGTGCCTATATAGGTACTGCGACGTCATAACCGATGCTAACGACACCGACATCACGTGGAGCCCAATGGAGCCACCAGACGGCGCGCGCAAAGGGTTTTGCTTAGCAAAAGTTTTCCAATCTATCCTGATGCCTGGGAAATTCAAAGGTAATGAATCTGCAGCTAGATAGTCTCTCTCTCTACCAGATAATGCGTTCCCGAAGGTAAGTACCTTGTTCAACAGTGAAATATGTGGATTTTATTTTAACTGAGAGGTTTTGAGTGATATCAAATTGTCGAGCAAACCTCAAGTTGTCTGACTTCACTTTTTATGCATTTATAACATTATGTTATATACGGGCCCCAAAGTCATCTGCACCGGTTTTCAACTGCTAAACAAAGAGAGAGGAATAATGGGAGAACTATACATAATCTAGGCCCTCTCTAAAGTCCCAAATAAAAATGTCCTCCTGCCACTCACCCCACTAATCTCTATGCCTTCCATTCCCTTCCCTACAGAAGAGGTGCTCCCTGCTTTCCAGTGCTGCTCTGACAGGCTCAGGAGAGGTCTATCAGATCAGCCTAGAATTCCTTTACAACGGAGCAGCAGTAAGTATCTGTTTTGTTAACAATAGTTGCCACGCCACCTCTGTGAATTACTGGATTTAGAATTCAATTATTCATGGCAGTGGCTCCCTGTGAAAGCCATACATACCAAATTCATATATTTTGTGTTTCTACTCTCAAAGTGTATAAAAAAAGTATTCAGAGAAATTCTATGTTGTTAAGGGTGTTTTTTAAAGAGCAGACATTGGGATATATCTCATGTCTGATATGTTTTCTTCACCTTGTCCTCTTTAGGCCAAATGATATCCTTATTTCTCTTGGTTTCTTTTTCTTGTGGTCTTCTTCAGGATTATAGTCTTCGCAGCCTCATTTGCGCCTCTTGGATGGCTAGCATTGTTTTTAATGCTTCCCCATCCGGGTTTTTTTGTTAGGGGGTATTGTCTCTCTTTCTCTTTGGCAATTGTTTTAGAACAATGTTCCCGATTATTCAGTGGCTGTATGTGTGTATATATACATACACATTTATAAAAATGCACATAAGTATATAGCACCGCAGAGCAGGTTTGCTTATATCTTGCGTACATGCAATCTCTCTCTCTCTTTGTTGCAGTGCTGCCTTCATTTGGTTATTGTGTATGTGCTTTCTCTTCTTTCCCACTTTTTGGAGTCCACACTTAGTGTGAGCCTTCTGGTATTCATTCTACCTTTGAGCGTTTTTTACTGGACAACTGTTCCATTTTATTACGTACTTGTTCTTGGATAATCTTCCTGAGTTTCTGGTGCATGCATTAATCCATGCTTGCTTCAGTGTGGATGTGTTCTAGGTTTCCTTTCTCTGTTTTCTCAGAATAGGATCCCTCGAATACAAGTCTTCTGGCAAAAGAAGCTATAGCTCGGTGACATTTGCTTTTGCTGCTGGCCCTCTGGGTTCCAGCTGTCCAAAGGTCATCACTCTTGGGGTTATATAATGTTTATAATAATTTTCACTGTGGTCCTCTGACACAGTGTTGTTTCATTGCCATAATCACATTTTTTTCTGTGACTTTTCCGTGACTTCCAAGGCTTTTCTTACTTATGTTCCCAGTGGTTATTTGCCACAGTGGTTATGGAGAGATGTTCTTCCTTCTCATGTAACTTTCTACACAAGTCCGGTCGTCTATCTTAATTTAGACCGGCTAGTTCTCTTTGACAACTTTTGGTAGGATCAGTTTGCAGACCATCCTCCGGGTGGGGTATAGCTATGGCATTTGATTCAAAAGTTCAGGCATCTGCGGCTAGATGTCTCTATCAGATAAACAAGTTATTTCTGATGGATACATCTGCCTGTGGATTCCTCACCTTTTGAATTACCCCATGCGCATCATTCCAAGGAAACTTTTCTCCATAGCTCTCCCACATCGATGAGGACGACACAATGGAACGGCTCCGCACGCAACTCCGCGTGACGTCATCGGAGCCATAAGAAGACCTCGTCGTCGTGCTGACGTCAGTTCCCTTTTTCCCCGCGCAGTTGATGCGTAACGGTTTGTTCCAGGGCTCTCCATTTCTGGGAGCTTCTTTGTTGCAAGTACTTCGCATAATTGTAGCAGCGATCATGGCTACCCAGAGGAAGTCTGGTTTTAAGCCATGCAGGGAATGTGGGGGTCAGATGTTGATTACTGACCCCTATGAGGATTGTTTATGGTGCCTCTCATCGGACCACACCGTCGAGGGGTGTTCGTCATGCAGGCGCATGAACCCCAATGCCTTAAAGAAAGGGAGGACAAGCTGTTTATGGCCAAGGCAAAAAAACAGAAAAGAGGTCCGAGGAGGTCGAGATCCAGGTCCAAGTCACCAACTCCGCATACCTTGAAGTCGTCAAGGAAACATAAAAAAAGCGGCGCCATGGATCTCGACGTTGGTCATCAACGAATGGGACACTGAAGCCGGGGTCTCCGGTTCACCGACATCACCGCAAGGACAACGTTTCTTCTTCCCCTTCTCCTCAGGTGACTCCGGCCCAGTCTCCGGCTCCGAGAGCTTCACTGACGCCCAGAGAAACAACACCTCTACTTCCGGCCACTCCATCCCCGGCTCTAGGGTCTCCGGCACCTCCGACAGAGCCAATTAGATTGCCTCCTCGAGCGGTCTCAGAACCCACGGTACCAGATCAAGGATATACTGCCTTTCCGGCTCCAGGTACGGATCCATCGCATTTCCTTAATGCGATGTGTGGTATGTTTGCTAGAGTGGCTAACCCTGCTGGTGTGCTAGTTTGGCCCCATGGGTCTGCTGGCTTACTCCTTGGGAGGCTTGCCACCTCACTTCTCTCAGGCACCTCTCTTGACTTTTATGCCAATGGCTCCTGGGATGTTCTCGACGCCGGTGCAGTCCCTGGAGGGAAGAGTGCCATTGGACGGATCATCTCCGACGACATCTGGCTCCGGTCCTGCGCCAATACGACCTCGTCCAGCGTCTTCTACTATCCTGGTGGAACTTCCATCGACGCCGGTCCCAAAGTCACCGGCACCACGACTGGAGCTGCCGACACTGGTCCCAAGAATCAGATCCAGAAGGGAAGCACAAAGGCTGATTGAAGAGGAGGAGTATCAAGAGCAGCACAGTAGGTGTCTTCATATCATTCTGTTATAAGGAAGGCAGCGGACCTGCTTGATTTGGCATTGCCTACTGCAGAACTTAAATTTAACATTTTAACGGAGGTACTTCATTCCCCTTTTTCTGTCTCAGAACCCCTGCTTCCTTTTAATGAGGCTTTGACTGAGCCTATCTTAGAGTTGACTGCTCCTGCGGTGTCCAGGTCTGTGGCGAGGAGGTATAAGGTGGCTCAGGGAAATCCTGCTTTTCTTTCTACCCATCCGTCTCCAGAGAGTCTGGTAGTCCAGGCATCGTGCTCCTCCAAGCAATCTGCAGGCTCATTTCCATCTATGCCTGCAGATTGAGAATCCAAATGGATGGAGCAATCGGCAAAGAAGGTATTTTCTTTGGCTAGTATGGCTCTAAAATCAACGAATGCGACATGCCTGTTGGGTTGCTATATCCATGCTCTGATGGACTTGGCATGGGAGGTGCTCCCGAAGCTTCCGGAGGATGTTCAGGGCCATTTTTCAAAAGGACTGGCTGATACTCAAGCTGCGGCCCATCAGGTTATTCAATCGGGGCTTGACACTGCAGACTGTTGCCAGGGTAATGGGTTCCTCTGTTGCGACCAGGAGGCACGCTTGGCTAAGGGGCTCTGATTTTTCACCTGATGTCCAGGCTACCCTTTTGGACTTGCCTTTTGACAGTTCCTGACTTTTTGGCACCAAAGCAGACTCTGCGCTACAGCGCTTTAAAGATAGCAGAGCCACAGCAAGATTGTTTGGTCTCGCTGTCCCAGTCTAGGGGTTCCGTTCGGTCTTACTTCCGGACCTCAGGTCTTCACAAAAGTGATGGCGTGGTAGCAGCACATCTCAGAAGGTTGGGGATTCCTGTTTCCCCCATCTGGATGACTGGCTGCTCAAAGCAAAGTCACCCGAGATGGTGCTGCATCATTTGCAAGTAACAACGCGTCTGTTCGACTTGGGTTTTTTGATAAACGTTCCCAAATTTCACCTGGTGCCCTCTCAGTGCAACCTGTTCATAGGGGCAGTACTGGACACTACTGTAAGTCATGCCTTCCCGCCTTAGCAGGGGATACAAGACATCCAGGCTATGATTCCTCTTTTTCACAATGGAGCGGTTGTTCCAGTCCTGAAGGTCTTGCGCCTGCTCAGTCTATTTGCTTCCTGCATACTGTTGTTCAACCATGCACGCTGGCACATGAGGGCCCTCCAATGGTGCCTCTGCAGGCAGTGGTTTCAACGCAATGGAGATCTCAAGGAGGTAGTCAGAATGTCCAGAGACACTGCAGCGGAGCTGTTATGGTGGAGTGTCTCGGACAACCTGTCTCAAGGAAAGACGTTTCAACCTCCTCCTCGGGTGTCCACAGTGATAGCGGATGCCTCCACTTTCGGGTGGAGAGCTCATCTGGGGGGTCTGGAGGTCAAAGGCCTTTGGTCGCCAGAGGAAAGATTGTTTCACATCAATCTTCTGGAATTGCAGGCGATACGTTTGGCTCTCAAGGCCTTTCTTCCCTCCCTTTGCCGTCAGTCGATCCAGGTCCTGATGGTCAACACTACTGCGATGTGGCACATCAACAAGCAGGGAGGAGTGGGGTTGTATCATCTCTGCAAAGAGACTCTGCAACTCTGGTCCTGGGCTCGGGCCATCTGATTTGCGTGATTGTGAATCATTTGGCCGGAGTGCTGAATGTGCGTGCGGACAGTCTTAGTCGGCAGTACTCGGCTGATCACAGGTGGCGTCACATTTTCAGAATGTGGGGGACTCCTCGGTTGGAAATGTTTGCCACTCATGAGAACACGCTCTGCCCGTCGTTCTGCAATCTCCAGTATCCAACGCGGGGAGTGTTGGGAGACGCTTTTCAGTTAAATTGGGGCTCACAGCTTTTTTATGCGTTTCCTCCCATACCATTGATTCTTCAGGTTCTGAGGAAGATTCACCAATACCGGGCCCTAGTCATACTGATCACCCCAGATTGGCCACAAAGGGGGTGGTACACAGAACTCATTTACCTCTCATCGCACCTTCCACTCCGTCTCCCTCTCAGGGCAGACCTCCTCTCGCAGTCGCTGGAGCAGGTTCTACACCCCCACCTCCAGAGCCTGCACCTTCATGCCTGGAGATTGAACTGGGTAACCTGAGTTCTTTCTCTCTCCCACCAGATGTGGTGGATGTTATTTTATCGGCCAGAAGACACTCCACCAAATCTGTCTATTCTGGTAGGTAGGCCAAGTTTGTTACGTTGTGTGGAGAGAGATCGATTGATCCTTTGGAGGCCCATTTTTCTGATTTTCCCTGGCTCAATAGGGTTGTGCAGTAGCTACTGTTAAAGGCTACTTGTCTGCCTAGTCGGGTTTTCTCCGTTTACCAGATCAACTATCGTTGTTCAAATCTCCCATAGTTATGAGATTCATTAAAGGTCTCACAAATAGGTACCCTCCCATTCCCTTTATCATGCCTCAGTGGGATTTAAATTTGGTTCTCACTTTCTTAATGGGTTTGCGCCCTTTGAACCTTTACATAGTTGTCCCTTAAGGTTCTTAGCGTTTAAGACAATATTTCTGGTTGCAATCACTTCCGCTAGGAGGGTGAGTGAGTTGCAAGCTCTTAGCTCCAAGCCCCCATTTGCCTCATTTCATGCAGATTAGATGGTTCTTAGGAACAGAGCTGCTTTCCTGCCTAAGGTGGTCACTCCTTTCCAACTAAGGCAATCCATCACTTTACCCACTCTCTATCCTCCCCCTCACCCTTCTAAGGAGGAGGAGAGACTTCACTGCTTGGACCCGAGGAGGGCGGTCAGCTTCTACCTGGATAGGACGAAGGACGTCAGGTTGGATGACCAACTTTTCGTCAGATCAGTGGTCAAGATGAAGGGCAAGGCTGTCCATATGAGAACACTGTCCAGGTGGATCATCCTCTGTATCAAGATCTGCTACGCCTTGTCCAAGGAGGAGCCTCCTGAAGGTATTCAAGCTCATTCCACCAGAGCGACATCTTCTTCGGCTTTAGCTAGAGGTGTCCCTGTTGTAGACATCTGCATTATATAGCCAGGTGAGCAGGTGATCCGAGAGGTTTACTGCTCCCATAATTTTTTATCTGGAGTGTCAGAGTGTTTGCCTTTTTGTCTCTTGTATCAATTCCGTCTGGGTGAGTCCAGCCAACCAAGCCATGGCTGTTTTGCTCTATAGGCTTTTGTCGCGTTGTCTTGCCCACTTGGAGATCTTTCCCTCACCTAGCTAGGCCAAATGGGGAAACAAAAGACAACTGCAGCAACACACCTGGCTCCAGCAATCATGCCCATGGATTGTTTTTTGCAGAGGGCAGCGGGGGTCCTTGACAAGGAAATCGAACTGGTGGCTCACCGGCTTTCGCACTCTCCAGCAAATAAGCTGCACCCTCGCTCCTCCAGCCCTGCAAGTAGTCAGGCCCCCATATTGGGCACTCCCAAATTGGCTGAACTGGCAAATCCTTCTGTGCTACACTTCCGTCAGGATCTAGGCCAAGGTAGGAGTGATGAAACCCAGATAAGTAAGATACAGTCAGCTCTAGCACTTGTGCCTGGTTGTGGATTGTCCGTCAGAAACCCAGTAGTATCTCAATTGGACGTCAAGTAGGGGGGGGGGGCAGCAGAGGGCATGGACCATGGGCTAAGCGCAAGTGTTCTACGTTAGGGGCAAGGGCAAAACGACCCAGAGCAGATACATTGACAACTATTAACCTGGGAGTCGCATCTTTATCAAAAGATGAGTTGGCAGCCATGTTAGATGCATGTGTGGTCTCTCTTGGATGTACTGGATTCTAAACTTGAACCAATCAAGCGACTCTTGACCTCAATCGAGAGGGAACCCTCTCATTGGGCCCAACGCCACAAGACGTCCAACAACCTAGCCAATCTAGTCAATACCGTCCAAATGGCTCCAATGGCCAGCGGTGGGAACACGGGCTAAAGCCAGACAGCTCTGTCATTTGCCCTCGGGGGAGGCACATTCAACCTGTACAATCAAGCAGGAGAGCATTGTTCCCCCCACCTTCCCCCTGCCTCAGCCCGTTCTGCTCCCAATCTTAAAGGTAGGCTTACAGGCGGGGTATTGGCCACGGAGCCCATTAGATCAAAGGATAGTTGTGGTAGCAACATGAACACCAGGAGAAAGCCCGGGGGAGGAGGGGCTTTTATTTCTGCATCTGGAGAGCCGAGCACGCAGCATCAGGGCTTAAGCACCACCCACTTACCTCCTGAAGCAACACAGTAAGTTGTGGTCCTGGGCAACGTACCAGTGGCTGTACCGAAGATTTTCACCAGTTAAAAAATTAAGTCTTGCATTGGTTGAATAACAATACAACCTTGGGGTAGAGAGGCATATCATAATGGTGTGGAGGGTGGCCTGGATTGGAGGGTCTAGTAAAAGCTGTGTTGGTAACTGTGTAATAATCAACTTTAAATTTCGACCACATTTGGTGGAGAGAATTCTTAATGCGGCCAGCTATTGTACCAACATGGCTTTGCCTTTGGGCTATTTCTACAGACGCTTGTCTTCGGCCCCAACCCCAAGTCTATGGTATCCCAGGAGATCATCCTGTATGGCTTTTCAGGAACAGTACCAGGCTCCCCCACCAGTTCAAGTTTCTAATACCTTTGCACCGTTGGGGCTCCTCAACAACTGTGATTGACTGGAAGGGCCAGCGCCCATGACCTCTATTGCCCCGTCCCCGCAACTGGACTGCACGCATCAGGTGGATCAAGGCAACCCCGGCCCTTCCCAGAGGAACAATAATTACTGCAACCTCATCTCGTGGAACATTGCCGGTATGGCGAGCAAGTTTACAATTCCACAGTGGCATCATTTTGTCCGAATGTTTTACATTATTTGTTTGCAGGAGACCTGGGCTACCAACAGCCCCTTCTATCTGGAAGGGTACAAGTCCTTCATCGTGCCCGCAACCACCTCAAGGGCTGGCCGACCAAAGGGGGACTTGCAGTTTATGTCTCACTTAGGTTAAAAGGAGTTATTGTTGAAATTAATACAGATAACCCTTGCCCGCAGGCCTTGTTATTCTCCCGAGGGCCTAGCAGATTACTGCTTTTGAATTTTTATAATGCCACTTCGGCCCTCCCCGAGGCTTGTAATATATCGCGTTTAGGCAGCTTTTTGACTAGTTTCAATGCCTCCACTTGCTATACCCCTAATATTGTTTTGGTGGGAGATTCTAATGTCCATCCTTGTGGGGATCTAAGAAAACAGGGTACAGGGGGCTCTTCTTGTCCCCGACAGACTGGAATGCACTTCGAACATAGTACCCAGGGGGAAACCCTAAATACCCTATTGTTTGATTTTTATCTCCAATCAGCAATGGGCAAATTGGATTTAGTTCAGAGGGATATTATTCCCTCTTTTAAAGGGCATGGCAGTGATTCATTTATTGATTATATTCTTGTTTCCACCCCCCTTTTTTATTTGATAGCGGACTTTTCCATCAAAGCAAGTATTTACAGCGATCATAACCCGCTTTGCCTTAAAGTAGGGGAGGGGGTGCACTACAGCCCACAGATGGGGGTAGAAGGCTTAAATGGGCACAGATCATCCCTGGCCTTCTTCATGAGACACTTCTAATCAAATGTCAGAATGAGATTCAGATATGTCAGGCTGCACAGTTGTAGCCGGACCTGACAATTGTCAATGCTTTTGAATATATTGCTCGATCCATTTCAGACCTAATGATGGTCCCACCCTCCAAAACCCATCGAGATAGGGCACCAAGATGGTTCGATTCTGAATGCTTGCGTGCGGCCAGGAGGCTCAAGGAAGCACTGCATGCTGCCCCTAGAGTTAGAGGCTTAGTCAGAACCTGTAGAACGCAGTATAAGGTAGCCCTTACAAAACGCAAAGAAGCCTTGAAGGAGGCCTGGAGTAAGCTCATGGAAGCCAGTACACTCAGGAGTAGCTCCAAGTTTTGGAGTATTGTTAACAGTCCTTTTCTGGGTGTGGGGACAGTAAATGCTTTGGATGCACACATCACAGAGAATGACTGGGTCAGCCATTTTGAGGGCATGTTTGGCGGCACCCCGGTCAGAGTTCACCCTGCGGGCTGGATATTGAAAAGTCAGCCCTGACAGTCTCTAAGGATGAAGTGAGGCGGGGAATACTGGGTATGTCATGTAATAAGGCACCTGGACTTGATGGAATTCCTCCCGATCTTTATATGTCCAACTTGGAGTTTTGGGTTCCAGTGCTTACCTCTGTAATTAACGCGGCCCTTAGGTCTGGCCCCCCGGCCTCATGGTCCACTTCCATCATTGTCCCGGTCTTTAAACAGGGGAACAGAGATAGCACCCATTGTTACAGGCCCATCTCCCTGCTGAACTCTGTGGTTAAGTGGTTGGACGGGTTCTGCTAGAAAGGCTATCTAACTGGGCCTTGAGAATGACATTTTGTCAGACGTTCAATTTGGTTTCCGTTCTGGCCTTAATCTTTTTATGATAGTGAATAAGTATACAGTTGCTAGGTCAGGTACTATTTTTTTGGCCTTCATGGACCTATCCTCCGCATTCGATGGCGTGAATAGATACAAGTTGTTGCAGACCTTGCTATCCCTGGGGGTGGATAAGGACATAGTCCTCTTTATACAAGATCTCTACCGAGATACCAAGGCGGCAGTACAATACTCTGGCGACTTGAAGGTCTCACGCCTGTTTCCTATCAGCAGTGGGGTTCGCCAGGGCTGCATATTGGCTCCTTTCCTATTTAATGTATACATTAATAATTTGGAGAGGACCCTTTTGGAGACCAAGGCGGACTTTACTCAGCTGGGACGGCGTGGTCTTCCATTTCTATTCTATGCAAACGATGCCGTACTGGTGGCTAGGACTGAACGGGGCCTGCAAACGCTTTTAAAGCACAAGTTACTAACTTGTGTAACGATATATCTGTAAGAGACAGTAGTTAGTGACAGATTCCTTACCTTAGAATATCCCCAGGCGTCAGGCTGGATCCGGAAAGTTTTTTGCGTAGCAGTACCCTTGCGCGTCGGTAGGCGGCGTCGTGCGGCTCCGCGTCCGTCGTCGGCATCGCCGGGATGACGTCGCGGGCAGTACTTAGACGCTGCCCCTGCGCGCTGCCGTCAGTTCTGTACACGACTTTCCGCGCCAGGAACGCAGAGCCATGCAAGAAGCTGACAGAGGTGTCTGAAAAAGTCTAGGGCCCTGAAAGGGATGTCCTTAACCCTAGAAATCAGTTCGCAGAACGGGAGGATGGGTGGGGCGGTAGGAATCTGTCACTAACTACTGTCTCTTACAGATATATCGTTACACAAGTTAGTAACTTGTGCATCTGAAAGAGACACGTTAGTGACAGATTCCTTACCTTAGAATAGATACCCCAGCAATACCAACCCCGGTGGTGGGTCTGCGAACAAAGATCAGACAAGGAAGTCCCGGAGGACAGAACGGCCAAAGAAGCCGTCCCTCCGGACCTGACTGTCAAGGCAGTAATGCTTGGTAAACGTGTGCAGCGAGGCCCACGTAGTTGCCTGACATATATCCTGCAGCGGAACACCGCGGCCTAAAGCCGTGGTAGCAGCCGTTGCCCTGGTGGAATGGGCACGCAGCCCAACAGGAGGCTCCTTCTTAGCCAAAGAATAGCAGGCTTTGATACACAAGGTTACCCAGCGGGAGATGGTTCTCTTGTGCACCGCCCGACCTTTTGGCGCCCAGGTAGCCAACAAAGAGCTGGTCATCCACCCGGAAGTGTTGTGTGCGGTTGATGTAAAAGGAAAGCGCACGTTTTGGGTCCAGACGGTGGAGCCACTCTTCCTCTCTGGAAGGATGCGGAGGCGGAAAGAAGGTGGGCAAAGTGATGGTCTGCCCAATGTGGAAGGCAGTAACCACCTTTGGCAAGAAGGACGGACGCGTCCTAAGAACAACCTTGTCTGGATGGACAGACAGAAAGGGAGGTTTGCATGATAGAGCCTGGAGCTCACTCACCCGCCGAGCGGAGGTGATGGCCACCAGAAAGGCTGTCTTCAGAGTTAGAAGACGAAGAGGACAGTTATGTAGAGGCTCAAAGGGAGCACACATGAGAAAGGTAAGAACCAAGTTCAAGTCCCACTGAGGCATCACAAACAGAACAGGAGGGAAGAGGTGTGTAATGCCTTTTAGGAACCTGTTAACAACAGGGGACTTGAAAAGGGAGGGCTGATCAGGAAGCCTGAGGAAGGCCGAAATGGCACAAAGATAGCCCTTGATGGTACCCAGGGCAGAACCCTGTTGGGATAGAGAAAGAAGGAACAGAAGAACCTCAGAAAGAGGGGCAGAGAGGGATTCACAGCCTTTGCTGTGCACCATGCCACAAACTTGTTCCACCTGCAGGCGTATACCACCTTAGTGGAGGGACACCTGGCTGCCAGAATCACATCACAAACTTCGGGAGGCAAGTCGAAAGGAATCAACTGCCGCCGCTCAATCTCCACGCAAGCAGGTGGAGACTGGACAGGTTCGGGTGGAGGACCGTCCCCTGCTGCTGCGACAGAAGATCCTCCCGAAGAGGCAGACAGATCGGGGGATCGACGCTCATACTGAGTAGCTCGGGATACCAAACTCTTCGAGCCCAGTCCGGAGCCACAAGGATGACTTGGGCCCGGTCGCGCCGAATCTTCTTCAACACTCTGGGTAGGCGTGGTATAGGCGGAAAGGCGTACAACAGACCGCAACTCCACTCGCGACGAAAAGCATCGCCGAGCGAGTGCCGCCTTGGAAATTCCAACGCGCAGAACTGCTGACATTGCGCATTCTCTTCGGTGGCGAATAGATCTAACCAAGGCTCTCCCCACTGTAGAAAGAGTCCTTGCGCTACTTCCGAGTGAAGACGCCATTCGTGATCCATCATGCACCTGCGGCTGAGTTTGTCCGCCCTGGCGTTCAGGGAACCTGCCAGGTGTTCAACCATCAGGAATATGCCCTGATGTTCCAGCCATGTCCAGAGGCGCAGAGCCTCCTGACATAGGGTCCACGACCCCACCCCGCCTTGTTTGTTGCAGTACCACATGGCGGTGGTGTTGTCTGTGAACACCTGCACTACCTTCCCTTTGACAGAGGGAAGGAATGCCTTGAGTGCAAGTCGGATCGCCCGGAGCTCCAGAAGGTTGATATGGAGCCGGGACTCCGCCGGAGACCAGAGGCCTCTGATCTCCGCCTCTCCATGTGACCGCCCCATCCCAGCAGGGACGCATCCGTCACAACTGTGTGCTCTGGCTGGGGAAGGGAGAGGGATCTGCCCATGACCCATTGCCGGTTCGAGAGCCACCACTGCAACTGTTTTGCAGTCCCCTCCGAGATCTGGACGTGATCGGACAGGTTGCCCCGGTGCTGCGCCCACTGGAACTTCAGGTCCCACTGCAGAGCCCGCATATGCCATCTGGCATGATTGACCAGCAGGATGCAGGAGGCCATGAGGCCCAGCAGCCTCAGGGTCATTCGTACCGAAACCCAGGATAAAGGCTGAAAGATCGGAATCATAGCCTGAATATCCCGGACTCGCCGTTCGGGAGGATAAGCCCGAAACTGCGTCGTGTCCAGAACTGCTCCGATGAAAAGGAGCTGTGTAGAAGGAATCAGGTGCGACTTCGGCACATTGATGGAGAACTCCAGCGAGTGCAGGAGTTCGGCCATAGTCTGGAGGTGGGAGACGACTGCCTGGGACGAGCCCGCCTTCAGCAGCCAGTCGAGGTAGGGGAAGACTGGAACCCCTGCCCGGCGCAGATGAGCTGCGACCACCGCCATCACTTTCGTGAACACCCGAGGGGCACTTGTGAGGCCAAAGGGGAGCACGGTGAATTGAAAATGCTCGAGGCCCACCGTGAACCGCAGGTAACGCCGGTGGGCCGGCAGGACGGGGATGTGGAAATAAGCGTCCTGCAAGTCCAACGCTACCATCCAGTCTCCAGGGTCGAGGGCAGTCAAGACCTGAGCTAAGGTGAGCATCTTGAGCTTCAGCGATTGACGTTCCGGAGGTCCAAGATAGGACGCATGTCCTCCTTGTCCTTTTTGGGCACCAGAAAGTAGTGGGAGTAGCAACCACGACCTACTTCTGGGGTCGGAACGCGCTCGATGGCCCTCTTGGCCAAGAGGGCCGCAACTTCCTTCTGAAGAAGCACCAAGTGATCCCCTGACATGCGGTGGAATTGAGGTGGCATGGCTGGGGGGGTGGTCTCAAAGGGGAGGGAGTAGCCCCTTCGGACAATGTCCAAGACCCACCTGTCTGAGGTGATGGCACGCCAGTGGTGAAGGTGATGGCGGACACTGCCCCCTACTGGCGTGCTGTCCACCTGAAAAGAAGGACTAGGAGGGCTTGGAGGCCGCGGACGGGGCGGGGTTGGTGGCCTGACCCGCACGCTGGTTGCCTGACCCGCCACAGCGGGAGCCACGTCCTCGGCCACGCGAAGACGCTTGCTGCGCGGGCCGGTGTCTGGGCAGCGGACGTGACTGGGCGCCCCTTCCGTGGCCACGAAAGGGGCGAAAAGCAGATGGCTGCGGAGGGCGTACAGCAGAAAGGCCCAGGGACTTGGCCGTAGCCCGTGAGTCCTTAAAACGCTCCAGCGCATGGTCTGCCTTGTTTCCAAAAAGACCGACCCCATCAAAGGGCATGTCCATAAGAGTGTTTTGGACATCACCCGAGAAACCAGTTGTTCTCAGCCAGGCGTGACGGCGCAGCGCCACTGTCGTTTCAATCGATCTGCCCAGCGAGTCGGCGGTATCAAGGCCACATCTGATGGTGTATTTAACCGCATCTCTTCCTTCCGCAATGGCACGGGAAAGCAGTGTCTGGACCTCCTCAGGACACTGGGGCAAAGCTTGCGCCACCGAGTCCCACAGAGAGTGGGAATACCGGCCCAAAAGGCAAGCGGTATTGACAGACCGCAAGCCAGCACTGGAGGAAGAAAAGACCTTCTTCCCAAATTGATCCAGACGTTTGGATTCCCTATCCGGAGGAGCGGTAGGGAAGGCGGTTTGGGAAGCAGAGGCTTGGACAACCAAGCTCTCAGGAGTGGGGTGTTGGGAGAAGAACAGGGGGTCGCCCGGAGCGGGGCGATGGCATCGGTCCACGTTCCTATCCACAGGAGCCCCTGTGGCGGGCTTGGACCAGGTGCCCAAAAGAACGTCGGAAAGCACGCCACTGAATGGCAGCAGTGGCTCCGAGGAGGTAGCCGCCGGCTGAAGCACTTCCGTCAGGAGGTTAGTCCTGACAGCCACTGTAGGCAATTGGAGGTGTAAGGCCCCAGCTGCTCTACGCAACACTGTTACAAAGTTTGCTCCCTCCTCCGTTGCCACGGAAGGAGGAGACAGCATGCCAGAGTCAGGGAGGTGTCCAGACCACTGGCATCCCCAAGTTCCTCAGCCCAGTCCTGTTCGTACTCACACTGCTGTGTGAGAGGGTCATCCGACCCCTCCCAGTTCTCTTCGTCCTCCTCAGGTTCAAAATAAGGAGAAGGAGGGACACGCGGGACCCAAGGTCTCAGCGGCGTCGGAGCCGGCGTCGAGCGACGTCGGTCCGGCGCCGTGTCCGGATCCGGAGAGAACCGGGGAACGACGCCGCCCGGAGCCCCGGGCGGCATCGGGAACGGCACCGAAGACATCGGCGCCGGCGGAGGCGTAGTTAGGTCAATCGGCGTCGATGGGGGTTGGGGCAGCACCGGAGCCGGGATCGAGGCCGGGGCCGAAGCCGGGACCGAGGCTGGTGTGACAGGCGGTGCCGGGACCGGAGTCGTTGGCGGCGCCGGGGAAACCCCATCAGGGCCCGCAGGGTCCGAAGGCGCACCGGGGGGACCTTGAGGCCCGAAGAGGCGGGCCATGGCCGACAGGAATTCCTGTATCTCGGCTGGAGTCGCCCCCGAACCCGGGAAGGACGGGTAATGCGGGGGCGGCTCCACAGGCCATCCCGGAGCCGCGGGGACGGTGCCGACAGGAGCCTCAGCCGAGTCGCGAGACCGGCGAGGCGAAGTCGTCGAGCGATGACGCTTCTTAGACTTTTTGTGCTTCGACTTACCGGAGGAGTGCGAAGACTTGGACCCCGACGACCGATGAGGACTCCGCGACCGGCCCCTCGACCGCTCACGTGACCGGGGCTTGGTGTGGCACGGAGCCGACTGCCGGACCTCGAAGGAGCTTTCGAGACCGCTCTCGCAAAGCCTTCGGGTGCAAGGCCCGGCAGTCGGGGCACGACTTCGTGTCGTGGTCGCGGCCGAGGCAGTAGAGACACTCTAAGTGCGGGTCTGTGATCGACATCATGCGACCACAGGCGTCGCAGGGCTTGAAGCCGGGTATCCCTACTGACACCTTCGGAGTCGAGAGACTCGTAGAGAAAAACAGTGAAAAAAATCACCAAAAATGTAGTCAAAAAATGACTAGGGCACTGCTCTTCCCGGATCTGCGCTTACTGGCGCGGAAAAAGAAGAACTGACGTCAGCGCGCAGGGGCGGCGTCTAAGTACTGCCCGCGACATCATCCCGGCGATCCCGACGCCGACGACGGACGCGGAGCCGCACGACGCCGCCTACCGACGCGCAAGGGTACTGCTATGCAAAAAACTTTCCGGATCCAGCCTGACGCCTGGGGATATTCTAAGGTAAGGAATCTGTCACTAACGTGTCTCTTTCAGATCTCTTTTGTTCAATTTATGGGGGAGCAGGACCTGAAGGTCAACAACTCTGAGTCATTTATCATGCAAGTCGGGGCCCGCCCCAGTAGGCCATATAAGTTTAAGGTATGGTCCACCCTGGTCCCAAGATTGAGTGCTTTCTCATATCTAGGGGTGTTGGTAGATGAAAAAATGAAATGGGGGCCTCAACTCACCCGCAAGAAGAATGACCTCATTAGGGAGTCAGCTGCCATTTTCCATTTTGCTCCTAGACTGGGAAAAAGACCGGTGCAGGCCTTAGTAGAGCTTTACAGGGCCAAGTGTATTTCAAAGGCACTGTATGGCAGTGAATTCTGGGGGTACATTGCCTTAGATGGTCTTCGAATCATGGAAAACAAGTTCCTGAGATGGCTTTTATCAATTCCTCAGGGCACCCCCTCCTTCACTGTTCATGAAGAGGTCGGTATGACATATATAACCAGCTTGATAGCACATCCTCCGGGGTCTCTTTGGTTAAAAATCTGGGCTAGAAAGGGATTAACACTAAACAAAATGATTTTAAAAGATGGTTTGGTCCTTGATCACGCTTTACGTGTACCATGGCTCAAATACATCAAAGAGAGCTTAATGAGCTTGGGAAGAGGAGATCTCTTCACTAACCCTGATCTGACGAATAGAGGGACCCAAACCTCATTAAGGCAGCCTTCTTTGCGCCGCAGGCCGCGCTGAGGGAAGAGAAGGAGCTTCTGAAGCCCAGTGTACGTTGCTTCATCATGCTAAAAACCACCAAGCTGGTGGAGCCATATCTACTGGGGTTCATAAATTCATATTGTATTGTAATTGCATTTATATAGCGCTTACTACCCCTGATGAGGCGTCAAAGTGCTTTTTTGGCGAGTAGCACGCTACTCCGGGACCCATAGAGGATTAGTGTTGAATTAGTATAGTGAAACATGCAAGTAAATTTTAAGTGGTGGATAGGTTAGTCAGTTATTTGGATTCGGAAGGATAGCAGAAGGATAGAAGAGGGGAAAAAAAGGTTTGTATTTATATAGCACTTGTTACCCCTGATGGGGTGTTGAAGCACGCTACTCCGGAAACCCATAAAGGATTAGTGCTGAATTAGTATGGTGAAATATGAAAGTAATTTGAGTGGTGGGTATTAGTCAGTTATTTGGAGTGAGAAGGGTAGCGGAGGGATAAAAGGGAAGAAAGGTTTGCATTCATGTAGCACCTGTTACCCCTGATGGGGTTGAAGTGCTTTTCTGGCGAGTAGGACGTTACTCCGGAACCCATAAAGGATTAGTGTTGAAAATTAGTATGTGAAGTATGAAGTAATTTGAGTGGTGGATATGTTATTCAGTTATTGGATAGAGAAGGGTAGGTTGCGGGATAGAAGAGGGAAAGAGGTTTGTATTTATATAGCGCTTGCTACCCCTTGATGGGGTTTTGAAGCGCTTTATTGGCGAGTAGCACGCTACTCTGGAACCCATAAGGATTACTGTTGAATTAGTATGGCGAAACATGAAAGTAATTTGAGTGGTGCATTTGTTAGTCAGTTATTTGGATTGAGAAGTGTTGGGGAGGGGTAGAAAAGGGAAAAAGGTTTGCGTTTATATAGCGCTGGTAACCCTGATGGGGTGTTGAAACGCTTCATTGGCGAGTAGCACGCTACTTTGGAACCCATAAAGGATTAGTGGTGAATTAGTATAGTGGAATATGGAAATTGAGAAGTGAACGTGTTAGTCTGTTATTTTGATTGAAAAGGATAGTGGAGGGACAGAAGAGTGAGATTTTTTTTTTTTTTTAGGTCATAGCAGTAGGAGGAGGCTTTTGGATGAGTAAAAAGGGGTTTTTGAGGGGAAGAGTCAGAGGGGAGAGTTTATAAAGGTTTGTTTTGGGGGATCGGTATAGTAAAAAGAGGTGTCAGATGATGCAAGGAGGGTAGAGTAGGAGAGAGTCTAGAAAGGGTTATTTTGGGATCATAGTAGTGGTATGGGGTTTGGGGTAAATGAGAGAGTGGATGTAGAGGATATATTGATAGATGTATAGGGTGAGAGATAGGGTACTGCATTGGAAAGAGTAGTAGAAAGAAGTTTGAGATGAGTCAGAAGGTTGGGTCAGAGGGTATATTGAGAGAAGTATAGGCTTAGAAATAGGGTAGTGCATTTGAAATGCTAAATTAGAAGAAAGTGATAAATCTATAGATCCATAAGTACATTGAAAGTATATAGATGCATAAAGGAGGTAAGTATATATAGATTAGAGATATTGATAGAGGTACAGGATGAGAAATAGGGTAGTGAATTGGATATGCTTTTTCAGGAGAAAGGTAACAGACACACAGATCCAAGTACATGGAAGGTACATAGATGCACAATGGAAGTAAGTACATGTAGACCAAAGATGATTTTTATTTATTTATTTACAACAACATAATTATTCTACATGTTTATACAAAGCAATACACAAAGATAGGTACATATCTATAGTGAAAATAAAGGCTTATATACAGAGGAATATGCTGTAAATTTCTGTTTGCGTATGGTGCTTATGAGGAGAAGAGCCAATTCTTGAGTAGTTTTCTGAAGATAAGGTGGTTGTCGGTGGATCTTATGTTGGGGGGTAAAGAGTTCCATAGTTTGGCTGCTTGTACAGAGAAGGATGTGCCACCCATGGTTTTTTTCTTGTATCTTGGGATTTTGAGGCGAGATGCCCTTTTAGAGAGTAGGTTCATTTGTTGAATGTGTTTGGTGATTTTATTCCTGATGAAGAGTGGTCCCATCCCATGTATTGCTTTGTGGGTGATACAAAGCAGCTTGAACGTGGATCTTCCGGCAACCGGTAACCAATGCAGGGCTTTCAAGGCAGGTGAGATGTGGTCTCGCGGTTTGATATGCAAGAGTAGTCTGGCAGCCGAGTTCTGAATCCGTTGTAGTCTTTTCATGGTCATTAAAGGTGATCCGTGGTAGAGGCTATTGGCTTAATCGAGTTTGGACAGAACAAGGGAGATGGTAGCCTGGACCTTGTGTGGAAATCCCAAATGCGGGAAAATTTGTCGCAACGTTTTTATAGTGACAAAGCTTGATTTTGCTAGTTTGTCCACTTGGGCATTCATCGACAGCTTGGAGTCCATGGTTATTCCGAGGTTTCTTACGTCCTTCGATAATTTAGGTGGTGATCCCAGTTCATCAGGCCAGGCGGCAAGCGGGTCGTAATGTTTCCAATCGCCAAACGTGAGCATGTCCGTTTTTGAAGCATTCAATTTGAGATGGCTCCAAGTCATCCACTGATCCACGTCTCTGAGACAACTGAAAATTGGGGATTTTTCAATGTTTTTGGGGCATTCCAGTTGAAGGAGTATTTGCGTGTCATCTGCATTGTTATAGCACGTGGGGTGAAATTTATTGATCAGTACCGGTAATGACTTCATGTAGATGTTGAAAAGCATGGGCGAGATGATAGAACCTTGAGGGACCCCTGCTTTTGTGGAGTATGGTTTGGACGAGAAAGGTGGGGTGTGGATGACATTAGTTCTGTTTCGAAGGTAGATCCAGTCTAGAACAGTTAGCTCTATGCCGGCTTCATAGAGTCTTTGTTTCAGAGTGTCATGGTCAACCGTGTCAAAGGCAGCCGAGAGGTCCAAGAGGAGTAGCGCAGCAACCCCGCTGCGGTCAACTGTATTCTTCAGGTCATCCCAGATGGCAAGAAGGGCAGATTCAGTGCCTCTTCCCGGACGGAATCCTGTTTGGAAGTCTGAGAGTATGTCATTCTCTTCAATGAATTGTGACATCTGGGCAAACGCTGCTCTTTCTATCAGTTTGCCCTGGAAAGGTCCATTTGTAATGGGTCTGTAGTTGTCAGGGTTCAGCGGGTCCAAGTTTGTTTTCTTCAGTAAAGGGCGTATGTGTGATTTTTTGAGTTCTTCTGGAAATATTCCGCTAGTTAAGGAATCGTTGATGATTCTTCTTACTGGAGTGGCAGCAGAGGCTGTTAAAAGGATTGTCTTGAAAGTTTGTGGTGGACAGGGGTCAGAAGGGCTGCTGGCAGGCCTGCTTGCTTTGACCAGGTCCATAAATTCATTGTGTGAGATGTGTTGGAAGGAACGGAGAGGCTGGGTTAGAGTATTCTTGGATTGTTGTTTTGTACAGGGGTTAGTGCTGGTGCTTTGTTTCTGTTTTAAGTATGAGTCCAATGTGTCTGCTTTGTCTGTGTAATGATTTGCCAGTTTGTCTGTGAAATCTTGAGTAACAGGATGAGTTCCTTCTAGGCAATTTGGTTTGCGAAATTCATTGAGTATTTTATAGAATTCTTTATTTGCACCTTTAGCATTTTGAATTCTGTCTGAATAGTACCTTTTCTTGGCTTTTTTGATAGCTGACTTGTATAATCTGTTAATTTTTTGTAGGTGAAGTTTGTCTTGTTTGGCGTTTGTTTTGAGCCAGGTACGTTGCAGCTTTCTAATTTGTTGTTTTATGTCTTTTATTTCTACGTTTCTCCAAGGCGCTTTTTTTCTTTTGTGCTGTTGTGTGGTTTTGAGTGGTATCAGGATGTCAAAAACTTCCTGTAGCCACTCATATAGATTTTGAACCGGTTATTGTTTCCCGATTTGTACTTGATGTTAGTTGTGTTTCTAAGTGTTCAAAATTGAGTTTGTTCCACGGCCAATAGGTGGATGGATGTAAGCTAGTTTTAGGTGAGTCCCTTAATGTTGTTTTATGTTGGAAAGCAAGCAAGTGGTGGTCTGACCATGTGACTGGAGTGATAGTTTGAAAGGTAACTAGTTCAGTATTAGAAAATGACATCTAGGATATGTCCAGCGATGTGTGTGGGTTTGTGGACAATCTGAAGCAGGTTCAGTGCCTCTAGGCCAGTGATTATTGTTTTTGGATGGGTCATATTGGTTTGTCAAACCAAATGTTGAGGTCAACCAGAACGCATAAGTTGGAGTGTATTGTTATCAGGTTTGAAACTGTGTCTAGAAGTGCGTCTGTGAATGTCACCTTGCTAGGTGGAGGTCTGTAAAGGAGCAGGAAGTTACAGGATGAAGACGGTGTAGTATTGCATCTTGTTAGAAGAGCCTCACAATTATTTATGGAGATGTCATCAACTTTAGTGATGTGTAATGTTTGCCTGAACACACCAGCTAGACCACCTTCTTTTTTGCCTGTACGATTTTGGGTGATCGTTTGATAGCCTAGAGGAATGGCTTCATGCAGGACTGGAGCCATATCATCTCCCAACCATGATTCAGTTATGAATAGTATGTCTGGTTTTGCATCTGTAAGAAGGTCGTAGATGCGATGTTTGCTTTTAGAGAGGGATCAAGTATTTATTAGTAGACAGTTTAGAGAATGGCCTTTGGTGATAGTGAGACTTTGTTTTGTAGTAGAGTGAACAGTATTGTGTGTTTGTAGCAGGTGTGTTTTTAGTGCAGGCATTAGCTGTATTTGGATAGCAATCGTGTAGCTGTTCTGTATCATATTCCTCATCCAGCATGCTAAGAAGGCATTTTGATGGGTCTGCGTGTGTATGTGGTGGAGATGGTGTTTGAGAGTGAGTTGGTGTGCTATGTTGTTTTCGTGGTGTAACATTGTTGTGCAGTAGACATGGGGAAGCAAAGTTGTGAGGTGTGGCATGTCGCTTATGATGTTTGTGTGTGTTTATGGTGGAAGGTGTATGAGTCAGGGGTGGTAGTGCAGCATGTGGGTCATGTAGTAAGGTTCTAAATTGTCCAATGGATGAGAGGCGGTTAGAAGAGAGTTGCTGTATCGCTGTATCTGTGTTCGGTGTGGTGGAAGAGGGAAAGCTTGGCATTGGAGTTCGTTCCTTTGTGTGGTTTGAAAGGTGGGTGTATGTTTGTATTTTGTGATGGTATGTATTTTGACGTGTTGTGCTTTGAAGGGCTTGTTGTGCTGGTGTGTGTGATATGTTTTGTTTTTGAGGAGTAGTGAAAAGGGGTGCTGGTGTATTTGTTTCATGCAATGGATTTGGTTGAATAGTATTGTTTGTGAGAGGAGGTTGTAAGGTAGAGGGGCTGGTGATGTGTTTATGAGTAGAGTGTATGTTGTATGTAGGGGGAATGAAGTAGAGGTGAGAGTATTTGTCTTAGACTGGTTTGTTGCATGAGTTAAAAAGTGTGGTGGTGTGCAGTGTGTGTGTTGTGCGTTAGTGTTATTATGGTAGTAGGGAGAGGAGGGTGTTTGTTGGTCAAATGATGGAAGGCTGATTATATGTTTGTTAGTGATAAAAGGTGGTCTGTTAGGAGTAATTAGAGTAGGGAGCGTGTGTCTGGATGGGATGTAGTTATGTATGGTGTTGAATGGGGTTGTGTTAGTGATGAGTAGATTGGTTAGTGGTATAGGATAGAGTTGTGTACTGTTTGTAGGTGATGGTGGGTATGTGTGGCAGTTGGGATAGAAGGGTGTATAGATGTGGTTTGGTTGGGTTTGTAGTGCATGCTGGTACATTGGTCCATGCATAGGGTTGTGTGTGATGTACATTTGGTGTGAATGTGTTACTATGTTTGTGGATGGTGTGGGGTGCCTATTACTGAATGCGAACATGGGCAGCATTTCTGGCCCTAGTCCCGACCAGTCTCGAACAGGCTCAAACAGGTAATTGCCCTCGTCCACTCTGCCCTTAGCCTCGACGCCCGGGCTGAGACGCCCTAAGCCTCGGCCTTTTTATAGCCCTAGTAATCAGGTGACCCCTTCAGCCAATGGGAACCCTAGCCCTAACCCTATCCAATCACAACACTAGCCCTAAAATCTAGAACCAATAAGAGACGAGGACCTTACAGCCAATCTCAGCCCTAGTCAAAACACCCAATAACTTTCAAAAACCCTGATCTCTACGTCCAATAGAGGCCCTAGCCCTACCAGTAGTCCAGACCCAAGTCCAAGCAACCAATGGCACAGGAAGCCCTAGTCCCTACTTCCAATAGAAAGCCTAACCCTACTCTTAGTACCACACCTAGTCCATCAAGCAATCACACCGGAAGCCCTAATCGCTACTTCCAATTAAAGGCCTAACCCTAGCCCTAGTCCCACCCTAGTCCCAAAAACCAATCACACAGGAAGCCCTAGTCCCTACTTCCAATAGAAATCCTAACCCTAGCCCTAGTCTCAACCCTACATTGATTGAAGCACAGACCCAGAAACCAAACAGAACCCTCAAATACCCAACCAATGAGGACACTAACCCTAATCCAATAGAAACGTCTGATACAACCACCTATATAAGGTCCCAGCGACCTCACACAAGGTTTGCTGGCCAGGGAGTTGGGAGCTGCTTCTCTTGTTCAGAATCTCCTAGGAGACAGACAGCTCAATCCACACTTTGGACTTCTGCAGGTAAGGGCCTAACTTGTCCTCTGAAAATGGTGTTTGTATAAAACTTTACTCCCTCTCCTGGACAAAAACAAAGTGCACAGTCCCTATTAAACACAGTTTAAACAGCACACAGAAGATCACGGCTGCCTCAGAGCACACTCTGATGTAGAATATCCCTGTTGCTGGGGGGGGAGGAGGGGCTGGTTTCACTGAGCAGTTAACACAAAATGGCTAACATACAGGTCTTAGCACAGAGACAAGGGGAAATTTGGAGGGAAATTTGGAGGGAAAACTGATAGTCACCGGGAATTAGAGGGAAAAACTATAGAGATTTAGGACTGCAAATCCCACAATTCAACACGTTAAATGGAAGCAATCATGGGCAGGAAAAACCACAAGTTTGAACACAAAACAGGTAATTAAATATGCAATCAAGGGCACGTTAAAACTACAATTTTAAACTGTAACAACCGCAGGCAAAGACAGTAATCACAGATAGGGAAAATCGTTTTTTAACTCTTTTAGGAAAGAGACAGCACTAGTCTGCCTCCTTACCACTTCCTGGACTCTGCTCACTGCAATCTGGGGCACAGGTAGGCTGCAGCTCAGAAGATGGATGTGTGGAAACACTGAGATAAAACACCTCCAATGGCCACCTGTGATGCATCTGCTTCAACTATAAAAGGTTGAGAGGAATCAGGGTGTCTCAAGAAAGGGGCAGTAACAAAAGCTGTTTTCAAACGAGAAAAGGCTTCTTCAGCGGCTGTAGTCCAAAGGAAAGCTACTCTTTTTTCCAAGAGTTTGGTGATGGGAGACGCCAAAGACGCAAAGCTGTTGATGAAACGTCTGTAAAAATTGGCGAAGCCTAAGAAACTCTGCACTCCCTTTACAGTACTAGGAGAAGGCCATTTCGTAATAGCAGCAACCTTTTGGGGATCCATTGTCACCTCTTTTGGAGATAACACAAAGCCCAAAAAGGTTACTTCAGTAACATGAAATTCACATTTGTCCAGTTTAACAGAGATTATTTTCCCTGAGTTGTTCTAACACCGTTTTCACATGTCCTATATGTTCCTTGACGGTAGAAGAATATATCGAAATGTCGCCAATAAATGCAATGGCGCTCACATCCTAAACCTCTCTTAAAGCTTCGTCAATAAAAAATTGGAAAGCAGCAGGGGCATTACAAAGTCCAAAGGGCATGACCAAATACTCATAGAGACCAAATTTGATACGAAAAGCTGTTTTCCATTCATCTCCCTCTCTTACCCTCACTAAGTGGTATGCCCCTCTGAAGTCTAGTTTCGTAAATACGGTGGCATCTTTTACCTGATGAAGTAAGGACCGTATAAGAGGCAAAGGGTATCTGTTCTTTATTGTCACATTATTTAGGGATCTATAGTCTATGCAACAACAAAGACCTCCTTCTTGTTTGGGTATAAAAAAAAGTGGGAGGGGAAGCAGCAGATCTAAAAGGCTGAATAAACCCCTTTTTCAACATACCATCCAAGTATTCTCTTAAGTAAATATTTTCCTTCTCAGTCAATGCATATATTCGACTGCAAGGAATCTTAGCTCCCGGAATCAGATCAATGCGGCAGTCATACGGTCGATGAGGCGGTAAGACAGATGCCTTTTCTTTATCAAACACCTCTTTGAGAGGATGATAGCAGGCAGGCAATTCAGGTAAGTTGGAATCAGTGGTCATGGCTATGTGTTGTGTGGGTGTAATGTTCTGCATGCAGTGTAACATACAGAAATCAGAAGAGAAAACCAGATCCCGATCTCTCCAATTTGTATCTGAGTTATGATTCCTCAACCAAGGAAGTCCAAAAATCGCCTGGAACTGAGGAGAAGAAATCAAGTCAAACTGAACTGTTTCATGGTGGCACTCGTGGATACAAAGTCCTAAGTCTGCAGTATTATGCGTGACAGGTCCTGACTTTATGGTACTCCCATCGATAGTTTTTACTATCTCTGTTACCTTTTTTTTCCGACTGGAATGGCCATTTGTTCAACCCATGTATTATCTATAACATTCCCTGTTGCTCCAGAGTCTAACATGATTTGGACTTCTACTGATTTATTTCCCCAGGTCAGATGTGCTTTTATAAAGAAATGACAGAGGGGGAAGGGCATGATTCTGAATCAGAAGTTGGGAGACTATTAACCCTGACCCACCCGAGCAACCTGTCTCCGCAGTTCTCGGGTTTGCTAGTTTCCAGACTCTGGGCATTTTCTTTGTTTAACAGGAGAGTCTTGTAGAAAATGTCCTACTTTCCCACAGTACAAACATAGTTTTTTGTCTCTACGTCTTTGTCTTTCTTCCTCACTCAAGGGTCCTTTGATACTACCTATCTGCATAGGCTCAGGGTCCTCGATGTTTTTGTCAGAGTCTGGCTTCCTTTCTTTAAATGTAAGAAACCTGGTCTCAGAACGTCCTTTTTCGCTCATGTAGTCTGTGATCTAATTTGACCTCAAGATCTATTAGTGCGTTGCAAGAGTCAGGGGGATCCACTACTTGGGCCAAGACGTCTTTTAGCTAATCATTTAACCCTTTGTAAAATAGAGCACTAAGTTTGGCCTCAGGCCATCCTGCCTCAGTTATCAACCTGTTAAAACTGGAAATATATGTCATGAGATCTTTCGACCCCTGTTTTAGGTTCAACAGTTCTGTGTCTACTGTTTGCATGAATGAGTGTCTATCAAACAGTCGGAGCAACTCCTCTTTGAAGGCGACGTAGTTGTACAACAAGGGGTCATTGCGATCTAATAAAGGGATAGACCATGCAGCGGCTGTTCCGCCCAGATAAGATAAAACAAAGGCTACCTTGGATTGCTCTGTGGGGAAACAAGACACCTTGCACATAAAATGCAACTGGCATTGGTTGATGAAGGTAGCAAACTTGGCTGAATCTCCCAGAAACCGTTCTGGTGGAGCTAATGGATTAGAAGGGGTTGTTATATGATATACTGGTGAAACAATACTGGAGGCGGACGGCTGAGGTGAGAAGAAATTACTATGGGCGCCTGATAATGTGTCTGGTGAGGGTGCTGTTTGGGTGGCGTGCTGTAAGGTATCCACTCTAAGAGTGAGGCCCTGTGTTTCCTTTTGCAGATTTCCAATCATGTGGCCCACGTCATCTAAAGTAATCTGGAGGTACTCCATCTCGCCCAGGCAGAAGGATAAACGTGGGCTTCGCATTCTGTGGAACTCACCGGGTGCTTCCGCAGAAGCGAGGTGGAGGAACCGATGCTGGATCCCAACTTCCCTCACCCACCTGATCAGCCCAACAAGGTCAAAGCCAATGAGGTGAATGCAGGGAAGAGGGGAAAACAAAACAAGGAAAGGGAGAAGGAGACGGTCACCATTGGCATGACTGGAACACTGTCATTAGGAGGTTGATTGCATGCTCTCCCTAGGTGAAATAATCATACGAGTATCCTGCATATAGATATGGGGGTAACAGTCAACAAATACTAGACACATGTTTAGAAATAGTGTACCTGATGAACATCCATCTTCCAATGCAACGGATGGTATAAATATGGAGAAACCAACTGAGACTGTTTGTGCCTATAAAGATAGAAAATACTATGCATTAAAGTTAGGGCTGAGGAACCAGATACATAATTACAAAGAGAGCATATGATACCAACCTTAACGAATGCCACCATAATATCCACTAGACCCAGAATTCCTATATATGTATATCCTGTAATAATAGGAAAAAAACAAAAACATATTTCCCTAGACAGGATAAAAATAAAGAAAAAAATACTACACAAAAAGGTGCTGGGTCAGATTTAGAAAACAGGCTAATCCAAAAGACTCTAGGACCAACCTATTTTATTTTCTCTGTTGTTTCCAGCTCAGGAAAAATGCAGACACAACCAAAATGAGGAATCAGAAACCACTCTCCGTGGAATTCAATTGATCAGATAAGTATTATGATCAAAAACATAAATATCACGATCCTATGATGAAATGTTTAGAAGACTGTGATTCTTTAAAAAAAATTCTTTATCTTCCTATAATAGCAGCTTAACGGGGGCCAGGCCGGACAGCAACTGCATGGGACTAGCGCAGCTGAACAGGAAGCAGCCGGCGAGGAAACACCAGTGAGAGAACAACCCGGAAGAAGAATCGACGCACCAGGAAGAGAAGACTCCTCACGTCATCATTAGAACACGTCGGAAACGTCTCTGGAACCTGAAGGCTTCAAGGCCACAAAACAACAGGTAATATGCGAACTGGAGTGCGGGGAGGCTAGGCGGCAACTGTGACGGAACGCAAAGCACGTTCCATTCACAAACCGCCCCTTTTATGTGCGTCCGGGTCTGCCCCGCCCGTCGACCAGAGTCAGCGAAAGGGGTGCGCCTGACACCCCCAGGAGGGTGGGGATCCCACAGAGATGACCCTCATCTCACTAGGGGACAGTGAGATGGTCCCAGGAAACCAGGTGCCTGCTAACACTAAGAAATATAGAGCCTGGGTGACCATCAATGGGAGAAGGGTAGAGGCTCTCAGATACTGAAGCCAGTGAGACCTCAGTCTGGTGTCAACTGGTCTCTGAGAAGTGAGTAGTCCCGGGGCATTCCACCAAGTAGTTGCTGTGGACAACTCAGAGCACCAGTGTAAGGTGGCGCAGGTTCCCTTTGAATGGGGGGGGGTCTTAGGTCCCTTGAGGGTGGTTGTGAGCCCTACCATGCCTGTAGATTGTCTGCTAGGTAACGACTTAGACCAGTCCTTGTGGAAGGATGTTGAGCTCGTCTCACTTGGAGATGCTTAGATTGCCAGAGTGGGCATGCGTGACCACTCGGTCAATGGCAGCCAGTAAGGGTGATCAGAAGGACCTGTAGCCTTAAACATTGGCCCAGGTCCATGCCAAGAGAAAGGGCAGGGGGTGTGGGACACCAGCCCCTGAAGTTCCTATGGTCCGGGAGGAGGCTGACCTCGAGGGGGATGCCCCAGCACCTACACGGGAGCAGGTAGCTGAACTGGGGGACTTATCTGAGCTGACCCTGTAGGAAGGTAGGATCTGACTGCATGGTTACCCTCACTTTTGTCCTGGTGTTTTGCTGGTTTTTGACTAGTCTGACTGGGATCCTGCTATCCAGGACCCCAGTCTATCTGCTTTCTCCCTTAAATGGTTATGTATGTACTGTAGGTACACTCCAGATTGGATACTGGGGTACCCTTATCAGTCCCTAGTATATGGTACCCCATGTACCCAGGGCATAGGTACCCCAGAGGCCTCCCATGGGCTGCAGCATGTATTATGCCACCCCTGAGAGGCCATCCAAATTGACACGACCAGCCTGCTACCGCAGATTGTGTAAGCTGGTGCTTGCACCACTTACTAAGACATAGGTTCACTATATCTATCTAAATCACTACACTTAAAAACCTATCAGTCACCCCTATGGCAGGCCTTATCAATCCTGAAGGCAGGGTGCTGGGTTTTACGTGAGAGGATGCCCCTTCATGAGCAGAGCCCCTCTGCAGCCTTCGGAGACCATTCTCCGGGGTTGTCTGTGATGCAGCCAGACATATATGTTTAAGTGCATTATAACCTCGCGGTAAACTTTAAAACGGCTGCTTAGAAACATGTCGTATTTGGTGTCAATGACCTTGGAATCATACCTCCACACCGGTAACTGGTGTGGGAGGTATGATTCCACACTTCCAAAGGGACATCTGTGGGTCACCGGTCTACCCGGTACCAGCTTTCTTGACCAGGGCAGCACAAAATGGACTCTGCCAGACACAGACACGATTCTGCTCTCCTGCTTCTGAGCCAAGCTCGAGCAGAGGAAGGCATGACAATAGGCATCCTGTCACAGGGAAGTGTGACCACCTCCTAGACAGGGTTTAGTGTATTGGGGCTGGGTGGGTGCACTCTGAGAGTGCCAGAAAGTCTGCAGTGGGGGCACATTTGGTGTCCCTGTGCATAGTCCAGCTCAAACCAGTTCTGGGAGCCATTGGCTCCTGCTCTGGTGCGAAACTGGACAAAGGACATGGGTGTAGCCACCCCTCTGTCCTGCCCCTCCCCTAGGAGGGTCCCTAGAATCTTTCCAACCCCTTCCCATGGGAATAAAGTGGGCTACCTGGCTACAGGACTTTAGATTTTACCTGGACAAGATTCTGCTAAGAAGAAACCAAGTACTTCGACTGCCTGCACGACGCTGGACGACTGAAGAATCTCCCTTGGAGTAAAAGAGTTACTCCCCTGCAGAAGCAGGCACCAAAGACGCATCTGGCCGGTTTGCATCTCCCGAGCTCCTGAGGACTCCGAAGATTTCAGCAACACAGGAAGTGGGTTCCCGAAGGACCCCGAGGTCGATCTGCCCTCTCAGTGATTCTGAGACCAGTTTCCCTCGTGGGGGCCGTGCAACCCTAACCCCTGTGCACCATGTACATTTGCAATTGCATATGCTTGTTGACGATTCCCGAGCTTCTGCATTGGACTCCGTGTAGTCCTGACCCCGAGCAGTATTTGCACCTCCACTCACCGAGTATCCTGTGGGCTGGTACTTTGCAAACCAGCTTGAGGTCTCCTCGCGATCCCTGGTCCGTTGGCCTGCGAGGGTCACCTTGTTTGTTCTTGGGCTTTCCTGGTTGCTCCAGATGTGCCCTGACTCCCCATTGCTTGGAGAGTCCCCTGGACCTTGCTGGTCCACACCGTAACCTGTTTCCTCTGACCGCGTGGGTTGCATTTGCCAAGGCTTGTTGGTGCTCCAGCCGGACATCGACCCCTCAGCACTCGACATCCTTCGTGGGACAGCTCACCTCCGGATCCTGGTCATCCTCGACGTCTCCTGGTCCCCGTGGCTGCAGAGTCAAGCAACCCTTCTTCGCACCTGAAGCACTCGACATCGGTGGGCATTCGACTACTGAGCCCCTGGTCACCTGAAGTGACTCAGACTCTGTCCCCTCTGCTTTCAGGTTCCTCTCACCTCGAATCCAGGCTTGGATTCCACCGGACACTCTTAGCCCTCCTGGCAGCAGTACTTCTTTGCACCCCTTCATTGAAAACGACAAAGGTTTCCGACACCACTTGACCCCTATGCACCCGGATCCTCTGGGATAGGTAACACGGGTACCTTGGTACTCACTGGTGGGTTGGCCTTAGAACCTCCTATGTTCCAAAGGGTTTGCTCGAAGTCCTCGTAGAAGTGTCCTTCACTTGTAACTTTGCAACCAAGACTTTCCCATAGAGTTGTACGGAGCACGCGGTCGTGCTTCCTCACTGCACCCGTCCTCCGTGGGCTCCCTGTGTCACTCCCCTGGGTGGTTTCCTTGGGGTCCCAGCGATTCTACGTGCTCTAGGCACTGTGTCTAGTCAAGTCGTGATTGTTATACCGTTTTTTAGTATATGGTTCGGTCTCCCCCTGGAGCCCGCTGTGTATTTTGCTACTTACGTATGTTCTATTGATTCAGTATTGTGTGATTTGTGCCCTAGTCTCGGATAGAGACTAGTAGAGAGTGTTATATTAATAAATACATATTTTTATATAACTACTGTGTGGTTCTCCTTTCATTTAGTCATTCAGGAGGTGATATTCTGGTAAAACAAGCTGCTCTCCACAGCTACCACTAAGATAGCTTTCTAAAGGTTATCTTTGACCTCATACATCATAAGGGTCATGTGGACTGGTACAGGGTGCCCACTTTAATTAGTGGACAGCATATACCAGGTCACCTTCTCACAGACCCATTGGCAGCAAGAAGGTGGTCCCACCAGAGAAGAATTCTGCAGGGAGCAGAAGGAATGCCCTTCTCTCGAAGGTTTGCGGAAGCAGGCTGCAGACCAGGCAGCTGGTGATCAGTCTGGATCATACTGGATCTACTGGGAGAATGGCCTCCTATACAGCAGGCCTAAAGTCGCTGAGCCTGAGTCAGCTCGTGTGCTGGTGGTACCCCAGTGCTTCAGGACCTTCCTACTGGTTCTGGCTCACGACGTGCCTTTGGCAGGGCATTTGGGGCAGGACAAGACCTTTGACAGACTTGTCACCCACTTTTTTTGGCCCCAAATGCGAAGGCAGTCAGATGCACATTGCAGGTCTTGCCAAACTTGCCAGGCGTAAGAGTGGGAGGAAATATAAGGTTTCTCTCCAAACTTTTCCAGTGGTAGGGATCCCTTTTGAAAGGGTTAGGATGGATATTGTCGTGCCACTGGCTCCCAAGACAGCCATGGGCAACAGGTATATCCTGGTCTTGGTGGACCATGCCACCCGGTACCCGCGGGCTATCCCTCTCAGGACAACGCCTGCACTAAAGGTGGGCCGGGCCTTAATGGGGATCTTTTTCTGTGTGCTTTTCCCCAGAGAGGTGGCATCTGCCCGTGGGACCAATTTCATGTCCAAGTATATGACATTCCTGTGGGAGGAGTGTGGTGTGACCTACAACTTCACCACTCCTTACCACCCACAAGGTAATGGTTTGGTGGAGAGATTAAACCAAATATTGAAGGGCATGATCAAGGGTCTAACAGAACCCATGAGGCGTAAGTGGGATGTCCTCTTACCATGCCTTCTCTTCGCATACAGGGAGGCACCACTGAAGTCCTTAGTGTTTAGTCCCTTTGAGCTTCTGTATGGACACCCTGTGAGAGAACCTCTCAGTTTGGTCAAGGAAGGCTAGGAGACAGCTCTCCAGAATTCTTCCCAGGATGTATATAGCTACATGCTGGCCTACAGGAACCAAACTTCATGCTTCAGGAAACTTGCTCAGGAGAACCTAGAAGCAAGCCAGGAGGAGATCAAATGCTGGTATGACCACAATGCCACTCTGGTAGAGTTTCAGCCTGGCCAGAAAGTGTGGGTTATGGCACCAGTCAAACCTTGTGCCTTGCAGGACAAATGGACTGGGCCTTTTGAAGTGGTGTAGCGCAAAAGTAATGTCACCTACCTGGTGAATTTGCAGACTCCCAGGAACCCTTTGAAGGTTCTCCATGTGAACCGTCTCAAGCCTCACTTTGAGAGGTCTGAAGTGAGCATGATCTTGGCAACAGATGATGGGGTGGAAGAGGAGAATGAACGTCTCCCTGACCTCCTGTCTACCAAGGAGCACGATGGGTCAGTGGAAGATGTGATCCTCCCTACACACCCCCCAGAGTAGCAGAGGGACCGTTGCCAATTGTTGGGGCAGTTCGCCACGCTGTTCTCCCTGACCCCAGGTGTTACTCACTGGTGTACCATGATGTGGACATTGGTGACAGCCCTCCTGTGAACAAAAGATTTACAGGATGATTGACCGGGTCAGAGCCAGCATCAAAGAGGAGGTCTCTAAGATGTTGGCGTTAGGGGTGATAGAGCCCTCCAAGAGTCTTTGGGCCAGCCCAGTGGTCTTGGTCCCAAAGGCTGCTGCACCCAGTGCCACTCCTGAACTGAAGTTCTGCGTGGACTACCGTGGGCTAAACGCCATCACCAGGACTGACACGCACCCCATCCCCAGAGCTGATGAGCTCATTGATAGGTTGAGAGCTGCTAAGTTCCTCAGCATGTTTCATTTGACATCTGGGTACTGGCAGATTGCCTTAACCAAGTGGGCCAAGGAGAAGTCAGCATTTTCTACCCCAGAGGGGCACTACCAGTTTCGGGTGATGTCCTTTGGGTTGAAGAATGCTCCTGCCACCTTTCAGAGGTTGGTCACCCAGGTGTTGGCTGGTCTGAAGGATTTCAGTGCTGCCTACCTGGACGACATTGCAGTGTTCAGTTCCAGCTGGGAAGAACACTTGCGGCACCTTTGGGAAGTGTTGAAGGCTCTGCAGAGGGCAGGCCTCACGATCAAGGCCAGTAAGTGCCAGATCGGGCAGGGATCTGCAGTGTACCAGGTAGGAAGCGGCCAGGTGGCGCTCCTACAGCCTAAGATTGACACCATTCTGGCTTGGCAGCCCCCCAAGACCCAGACAGAAGTGAGAGCCTTTCTATGTCTCACTGGCTACTATAGGGCGTTTGTCAAGGGCTATGGCACCATTGTTGCCCCCTTGACAGAGCAGACTTCCAGGAAGCAGCCCAGGAAGGTGATCTGGACTGTTGCCTGCCAGAAAACATTTGATACCCTGAAGGCAGCCATGTGGCTCAAGGCACCCGACTTCTCCAAGGAATTCATAGTGCAGATTGACGCTTCAGAGCATGGTGTGGGAGCGGTGCTCTCACAACTGAACGATGAGGGCCTAGACCAGCTTGTAGTCTTCCTTAGCAGGACTACTCCCCAAGGAACAGAGGTGGAGTGCCATACAGCGAGAAGCTTTTGCTGTAGTCTGGGCACTGAAAAAGCTAAGACCCTACCTGTTTGGGACTCAATTCCTAGTTCAGACAGACCACAGACCCCTCAGATGGTTAATGCAAATAAGGGGTGAGAACCCAATGCTGTTGAGGTGGTCCATCTCCCTACACGGACTGGACTTTACGGTGGAACACCGCCCTGGCACAGAACACGTCAACACTGATGGTCTGTCCAGGTGCTTCTGCCTTAGTGAAGAGAACACCAAGAAGGTTGGGTAGTTCTCCCTACATTCAGCTGGAGGGGGTATGTGTTAGACCTGGCATCTTTTGGTGTGTTTCCCCAGTCTTTGTGCTTACTGACCTCCTGGTTTCTGACTCTGTTTTTGCTGGTTTAGTGTCTCTGCTCACTTTCTCACTTCTGTCCAGTGTTAAAGTACAAATGCTCCTATTGTAAATTGGATTATGGATTGGTGTTTCCATGATTGGCATATTTGACTTACTGGTAAGTCCCTAGTAAAGTGCACTGAGAGTGCCAAAGCCTGAAAATCAAATGCTGCTAATGGGACTGCAGCACTGATTGTGCCATCCACACGAGCAGCCTTCTTAGACTTCAGATGGGCATCCTGTCTACACTGCCACCCATTTTAATACCATAAGTGTATCCTATTGCTTGCTAGGAAATTGATTGGCCCTCGTGTCAGATGACATCCTGCTGTAGCTTTATGATGTCAGGGCACCAATTGACCAGTTGTCCTGAGTGAAGGTGACAGTGGAGGATGACACATCAGCAATTATGCACTAGGTTACTATCTGTAATTATGATGGCAAGGCTAATAGGAGGTGTACTAGGGAAGTAATCTGAACCATTAATAGCTTTGGGCTCCTTTGGAAAGTGAAATGGAGTTACAAGAACCCAGAGTATCTTTAACAACAATACATCTTGAATATCAGAGTCAGACATACAGAGTGCAGGTAAACAGGTTAAATGAGCTTCCTCCATGAGAAAGTAATTTGATCGCTCTAACTTAAAGCAACTCATTCCAGCCTCAAAGTCAGTAATTTCCTCTGATGACATATTGCTAGCATGAATATCTAAACCAGGGTTTGTAAGCCTTGGAGACAGTCAAAGTGTTTGATTATCTATCATTAGCACTATAATGTCATTAATATTACTACCATCTCAACAGAAATTGTATGTACGTGGAAGACCCCACTACAAGGTACTGAGTACCTTCAGATGCTATGGAATTCTTTTAATGATGAGCAAAATGAATAAATGTGAGTTTGATTTACCATGTAAATTGATACAAGAATTGAAGAATGCTGATGATTGTTTTGATTTTTTTTGGCTCAGCAATGTGCAGAAATTCTCTTCTGCAACTCTGCCACTGCTGGTCATTCAGTATATTCGGGAGATGGAAAATTGCACTGTTAGTGCGTCTACCAAATTTAGAAATTGAATATTTTCAAACTAATGCAATACAACAAAAAATTTTTTTTTATAAAGCGTTAATAGTTCAGTACTATGGCTTGTGAAATATTGTGAAAATCTACAGCTCACTAGAGATTCAAATCTCAATTTGTGTTTCCAAGTTAGCATACATCTATCAATCCTATACATCATTTGCTGCCAACCGCGACTTGCACATAGACTTGTACGGAGCACGTGGTCGTGTTCCCACACTGCCCATGCACTCCGTGGGGTCCCTATCTACTCACCTTGGGTGGTTCTTTGGTGTCCCAGAAATTCTACGTCCTCTCAACATCGTCCTGACTCGAGTCGTGGTTCTTATACCATTTCCTTAATATGTGGTTTGGTCCCCCCTGGGGTCCACTGTGTATAAGTGCTATTTACTGACATTTCTGTGGTTAAGTATTGTGTGCTTTGTGATCATCTCCGAGTAGGAGATACTGTGTCATACTAGATAGTGTTATATTAATAAATACATATTTTTTATAACTACTTTGTGGTTCTCCTTTCATTTAACCAGTGCTATAAGGTTGCACTCTGGTAAAACAAGCTGCTTTACACTCCTTCAAGACTAAGCCTGAAGGCTGCTCTCCACAGCTACCACTTGGATAGCTTTCTAAGGTTATTCTAGACCTCTTAAATCACCATAAGGGTTGTTTGGACTGGTGCAAGGTGCCCACTTTAACTAGTGGACATCATATACCAGGCCAACTTCTCACATTAACTACTTTTATTGATAAGATTCCGTATGAATTATATTCCACTGATTCTTGGTTATCCTGCTAATATGTACTAATTGAAAGCTTTGACTCCTTGCCCGTGTGACTCTATATCTATGCAATGTGATCTTCATTTGCTATTTTTTTGCACATTTTATAGAGAGGAGAGAAAGAGATTTTTATGCCCTATGTTGCAGACACTCTGACTGAGGCAATGTCTACCAGCCCTTTATCTCTTAAAGCAGTTGCCTGATCAGTATACCTGCTATTGCTTGGCTCTGTTTCTTCAAAGTGCTATAAAGACTCGTAAATGTCAATCATGAGGACAATTTTATGGAAATCACATGCCTACAGCATGTTTTAATTATTTTATAGAATTGACTTGAATTTTTAAGTGTTTTTGTAATGCATCTCTCGTTTTTATTGTTGATGAAATACTTTTATGCTGTTTGTTTATAACTAGCGAAAAAGTACTTTGACTGACATATTGCTAGCACAGTTATCATAACCAGGGTTTGTCAACCTTGAAGACAGTCAAAGTCTTTGATTAGCTAACACCAGCACTATAATGTCATCCATATTACTACCATCACGACAGCAATTATATTTATGCGGAAGATCCAACTACAAGGTACTGAGGACTTTCAGATGCTATGGACTTCTTTTACGTACGAGCAAAATGAATAAAAGTGAGTTTAATTTACCATATAAATTGATAAAGGAATGAAGAATGCTGATGATTTTTTTTTGTCTTAGCAATGCGCACAAATTCTCTTCTTTAACACTGCCACTGCTGGTCATTCAGTATATTCGGCAGATGAAAAAGTTCACTGTTAGTGCATCTACCATAATTAGAAATTGATGTTTTTCAAACTAATGCAATACAGCAAAAAAATGATTTTTATAAAGCATTAATAGCTCAGTACTATGGCGTGTGAAATATTGTGAAAATCTACAGCTCATTAGAAATTCAAATCTTTATTTGTGTTTCCAGGCTAGCATACATCTCTCCAGCCTATGCATCGTTTGCTACCACACTCAACGCAGCTCTACCACCTCTATTAGGACCTAGATAAAAAGATCTTATTGGCAGCCAAGTGACAGAGTACACTTCTCACTGCAATTCTTTTACCTTATGATACACCAATAGCAATTAAGTCATCTGATAAGTTGAGGGAGGAAGGTTTATGCTACAATTAGTGGGATTAATATAAATTATGAATAACAGATACTTAACATCTTCATTTTAGAACATCCCAATTAGTTAAGCAATAGTGTAGTTAAGAATATTATGATCAACCACACCTTCAAACAAATTTATAAGTCCCAAATAATGCCTTAATTTCTTTAATCTCAACATTTCAGTCTTCAGCTGGGCATCCTGTGTACACTGCTACCCATTGTAATACGATGATAAATGTATCCTATTGCTTGCTAGGCAATTGATTGGCCATCATGTCAGATGACATCCTGCTGTAGCTTTATGATGTCAGGGCACCAATTGACCAGTTTCCTGAGTGAAGGTGACAGTGGAGGATGACACATCAGCAATTATGCACTAGGTTACTATCTGTAATTATGACAGCAAGGCAAATAGGAGGTGTACTAGCAAAGTACTCTGAACCATTGATAGCTTTGGGCTCCTTTGGAAAGTGAAATGGAGTTACAAGAACCCAGAGTATCTTTAACAACAATACATCTTGAATATCAGAGTCAGACATACAGAGTGCAGGTAAACAGGTTAAATGAGCTTCTGTTGTATACTTTATAGGGTGTCCATAAACGGGCTTTCTAGCATCATGACCTTATATAGGCACAATCCACCCTGCCCTTATATAGGCATAAAATCCCAGACCTTATTTAGGCATAAACCATGCATACCAAATACAGGCATGGATTCCGACATCGGTCCACCCTAACGTCTCAACGAGTCCATGAAAAAACAGACCCTCAGGCTGCGGGAGTTTCCCTTGCCCAGGACTATTGATTTCTTCAAGGACTCATACATTATGCATGAACCTCTATTCCTTAAGGGATTCATTCATGACGTCTTTCGCTACCCAACTCACGTCAATGCTAACATTTTCAGGTATAAATATACCTTCCCAAACCCCTGTAAATCAGAGGAGACCTCGACTTCAGAGGAGCCCGATTCCCGGCCGGACGCACTGAGAAGACGCTGTCATTCCTGCACGCAGAGAGTCCAGCTTCCAGTGATCTAACTTCCCTTGCGGGGTGTTGGAGTTCGAGTCCGGATAGAGATTCCTACCTCTCTCATTCTTCAGGTATGGAGCAGACTAGAACCTAGAGGGACTCTTGGCATACTAGACTCTTGGCATACTAGGCGTAACTTACTCTTAGTATACTCTAGTCAGGAATACAGCACCTACTTCTACTTCTCCCTACACCTAGGATAGGTTAGGCACACTGGGTAGAACTAGGATAGAAACGCATCGTATGAGTACTCGCATTTTTAGGCTGTGTCATTTTATGTAAATGCATATATGCTGAAAAGATAATGCTAACGCAGTATTATTTATTTCTACTGCTCACTCTGTACATTATTTATCTCGCATACTGTCTTGTGATCGTAACAGCACATCTAACTTACAACAGAAACAAGACTGTTCAATAAACCTTTTTATTGAAACGCCCGTCTGTTATTTCTGTGTAACTTTGAGACGTAACTGAATCATGCACAACTGAGCTGAGTGAAATAGTTATCTATTGTTTCTACGACTCTGGGACACATCCTGATTCTGTAAGGGAAACACAGTGGTCATGTTTTGCGGCTGCCAGAAACTAATCCCTTCTTGTTGTCAAGAAGTTTCTAGTGGCCTCTGAGCTAGCTGGCACAAGTAATTAAGTTTAATATACTCGATAGGGACATACCGACCTTAGTCCTATGTCAAACCTATAGGATATATTATTCCAATGCGCAGAGCCTATAAGGGAAATAGGAGCTACACTACATGGCGCCCAACGTTTGGTAAGGCAGTAATTCAACGTTAGAGACTGAGTAACTCAGCTGTGCAATATATTCTTTTCTCTCTCAGAGACCCCTACCCATATACTCCAAAAGACGTCTGGAGTGGGCAGGGATAGTATCCGCCACGGCTACATAGGGCAGTACCCTATATATTAGCTGTTTGGTTTGCTCAACGTTGAAGGATACAGTGTTCCACAATATTGTGCACCTTATCTTTGTTTCCTTGAAATTTGTTCTACATTTTTCAAAAAACAAAATGCCTGACGGAGACAATAACGCCGGAAACGGTGTAGCTGCGGCTGATCCAGCCCAAGCAGCATTTTTTAACAATACCGGTTTAAATGAAACCGAGGAGGGTGTCATTGACATCGCTCCAAACTTAAGAAGAGCCATTACTCTAAAACTTATAAAACATGGCCTACCACCGAGAGGGGGTAGAGCAGTTTTCGTGATTGAGGCACATGAATCCTTTCAGACAGAGGTATTCTATTCATGGGTAATTCTTCCTGAATCCAATCCAGTAACACACTTGTTTCACTTCTACAAAGAAGATGAACCACCAGAGGAATACATTCCTTTCGAGGATATTGAGATTCCATTAACCTACCAGGAGCATCAGCTCTGGTTTAAAGGCGCCCTAAAACATAACAGAAATATAACCAGGCTCGGTCCACTAGGTAGACCAGGAGCAACATGGCCGATTCTAGCCGGCTACACACCTCATCCAGACATCGAAATAATGTCAGACGAGGAACTACTTAATCAACTCACAGAGTTAATAAAAATCTACAGACAATTGGTTCAATATGTCATGCGGACTTTCACAGTCCAACCACCCTTAACAGTTCCAAATCATACTCCTCCACAGGGGAGTACATTAAAAATTACACTACAGACTCTATACGCAGTCATGGGTAAAATGCCCACTAAGCGGGAGCAAATCCCATTTTGGATAGCTCAAAAAATTACTCAAATCGAAGCAGTATTTCCAAATACTAGCCCGCATGAGAAACACAGAATCCTAACCATTAGTTTACCAATGGGGATCACACCACAACTGGAAGACTGCACCACTTGGGGCTCAGTCTTTGCTGCCATCTACACTAAAACACACGGCATTCCGTCAATAGCGGTAATACCTGATGTCCTAAAACAAATTCAAAACGAATACGGGGCAGAGCCTGCTTTAAATTTAGGTATGAAATTACTGAAAAATTTCGACCAGGTCTCAACAATAATATTATCAAATATTAAAGGGGAGGCAGCAGCAGTGGCGATCCGACAAAAATTAAGGGAATTTGATGTTACAGAACATCAAACAGAGCTACCCAGAATTATAGAACAATCTTATGCAGAATTAGGCAGAGATAGTTTGGGTGGGAGACCAGTTAAACCAAAACTATCTGAAAGTCCTGAGAAGGACTCAATTAAACAAACTCCTACATCTTCTAAAAAGAAGTGGGAGTCTAATAAACAAAATTCGAATGAGAAAAGATCTCAATCCCGAGGTAGGTCTCCTCAAAAGGAGCCCTCTGAAAGGAGGTACAACCTCAGGAAAAGGGATAATTTGAGAAAACCTGATAGGTATCAAGATAATGATACATGTTCCTCTCGTCCCTTTCAGGTCTCATCACAGACTTCGGAAAGAAGAGGACGAACAGAACATAGAGAAGAACGCGTGAAATCGAAAGACGACAAGCACGCAACAAACATTAAAGTTAAACCTCAATTCTCCAAAAAGAAAGTAGCAGGTCTAAAAATAAGACATGCCGAGAATACTGAGATCACAGCTCAAGAACGGAGAATGGGCTCAGACAATGCTGGACAGTGCAGCAGAAGTCACAATAGCTCGCCAGAACCTGATGGAACTTCTGGAGATAGTGGACTTGAATGAGTACATTACAGTAGAGACTGTAGACACCAGTGTTAGTACTCCACAAAGGTTATATGAAATAACACTCCGGATGGAGGGAGACAAACCTAGACAGGTTAAAGCACTTTTTTGGGGAAAACTATCAAAGGGTTATGACATACTTCTAGCAGAAAAAGACTGGCCACCACAACTTTTCAGGGAGTGCCCACACGGCGAGGACATTATTATGCCTGCCTTCTCCAATCACATACCAATTCACCTAAAATATACATATGCCAGAAAATGGGCAGTGGCCCAGGCTCCAGCATTATATAAAAATCATGTAGGATGGGATGAGGACTCACCTCACCATAAAATAAATCTGAAACATGAACCTACTGCACAGAGGCAGTATCCTATTAAGCAAGAAGCTAAAAAACAGGTCAGGGAGATTTTAAATCAACTTGAATACCAAGGGGTGATTGAAACATGCACCTCCTGCATGAACAATCCTTTGTTTCCTGTCTCCAAACCAGACAATACATATCGTCTAGTTTTGGACTACAGACATTTAAACACTTGTTCTAAAACTTTTGCAGTGCAAAATGCACACAGCACAGCATTAATGAATAACATTGTGCGTAAAAAATACAAAACAACATTAGACATCTCAAACGGTTTCTTTTGTCAAAATATAGCACCTGAAAGCAGGTACTTAACGGCATTCTCCATAATGGGGACCCAGCGTCACTTTTGTCGACTCCCACAAGGGTTCAAGAATAGCACAGGTTTATTCTCAGCGAGAGTAACGGAGTTACTACAAATTTATGACAACGAGGCATTGTCTTATGTCGATGACATCTATCTGACAGACGATGACTTGGAAAGACACTTGAACAGGGTGAGCACCATTATACTGGGATTCGCCTCTGAGGGCTATAAGTTCAACTTTAAAAAGTCCCGAATTGCCCATCTCAATGTCCTATTTTTGGGATATGAGCTTTCAAGTGAAGGCAAGAGCTTGGCAGCTAACTTTCTAGAGAAATGTGCGCTGCTCCAACCTCCAAAGACGCTAAAAAACTTACAATCAATCCTGGGATTCCTAAATTTTGGAAGAACATACATTCTAAACTATGCAGAAAGGGTTAAACCTCTCTACGCATTAATCAAACCTGATTTCACAATCAAAAACTGGACACAGGAACACACAGAAATTTTGCGTTCACTCCAGGCTAACATGTTAGCAATAAATCACTTACAAACACGCGTAAGTCAAAGAAATTTGGTGATTCGAATAATTTCGGGTCAATGTGGATTCACTTACTTAACCTTTAATGAGGGTGAGAAAGTACCAATTGCATACAAATCACATTTGTACACACAAGCGGAAATGCGCTTCAGTTCAACTGAAAAATTCTAACAGCAGGTCAAACAGCTGTAGCAAAAGAAAGAGCCTTAGCCCAAGGGAAACGCATAATTGTCGTTACCCCAGTACCAACTTTAGAAGCGGTCACAAAAGCAAGCATTCCAAATGCTAAAGCTTTACATCCGAGATGGATACAGTGGGTTAATTCTCTTGCTGCAACTGATGTTGAATATGTTTTTGATCCAGATTTAAAAACACAGGCATTTCTCCAATATGAACAAGAATGTCCTCTGCCCACTGAGATTCTGCCTCTCGATCAGTACGAATTCGTAATTTACACTGACGGATCCGCACAGCCCGCAACAGGGAGTAAGCAAGCTTACAGTGCAGCGTGTGCTATCGTTAAAGGTCGCATGCGAAATGGCATCTTCAGACCTATGGTCACAAAAACTCAGTCACTAGGTGATTGTACAGCTCAGCGAGCTGAACTACAGGCATTCAAACTGGCACTTGAGAGTACGGATCGAGAATTCCTCACACTGATAGTGTGCGATTCCTATTACTGTGTTCAGTCGTATAATGACTATATACGAACCTGGCTTGAAAATGGTTTTAAAGATGCGAAAGGTGGCACAATTAAGCACAAACTGCTTTGGGAACAAGTAGTTCAGTTGAAAAACGAACTACCAAAGGCTCACGTGATTCACACACTGAGTCATCAGCGTGATGGCATTCACGTTGCAGGGAATTCATTGGCTGACGAAGCCGCAAAGGGGGCTGTTCAGACGGCTTCCGTAGCTGCGATCACTCGTTCAAAAACAAAAATAGACGGTGAGATAATGTTAGCTGTCAATGCTTCAAGCAAAGGCAGCAGTGCAGCGTTACCGAAAAAGTTTCCACTCAAGTACTCTTATGTAATTGATGCGAATAACGTTCCTTTTGCTCGAATCCCTGGAGTGGGGGATAGGGTAATTCCAAACATGGAACGAAGAGCAGCCTTGATTTATGAAACACATTTGGGGGAGGGTCTGTCACATCAAGGGATCTCAAAAACAATTTTGAAATTAAAAGAGATGTACTTGTGGCCTGGAATGAATACACACATTCACATATTCATCAACAACTGCTTAGACTGTAAATTACAGCGAGAGAGCCACCAGACACCATGCAGCGAATGCGGCAGCCCAGTGCAGACACCACTGTTAGAAAGCATTAGGCTATCTAATCGCCAGCGTCCTACTGGACAAAGGCATTCCCGCAAATACTAAATCTAGGTTCCTATGGTTATGGCCTCAGCGCTCAGCTGACGCTCGAACTGTTATAAAAGATTTGCAAGTCTTTATCGGCACATACGCAATAGGCACGCTACATTCTGACCAGGGTCCTGCGTTTAGCTCTAGGGCTTACAAGGAGGCCATGGCCAGTCTGGGCGTTGCATTGCGGTACTCCTCTCCATTCCATCCTGAGGGAAATTCTGTTGTGGAAAGGAAAAACCGGGACATAAAGCAGTCTATAACAGCTAGGGTATTAGGCTCGGGTGATGGGTGGGTCAAACACCTAAATAGCGTCCAGCGCGCTCTCAATAATTTGCCAAGAAGTTCTCTAGGGGGGGTCACTCCATATGAGGTCCTATTTGGGACAAGAATGTGGGTTCCAGACTTAGAACACGTAGGCACAGTGCTGAACAAAAAAGAATTTGATATCAAAGATCGTTTGGCTGTTTTACAGGATCTTAACAAGTTAAGAACGAAACAAAGCAACATATCCCTACAGCCAACCACCACTGGGGAAAAATCGGCGGTCCCAGCAAGGCCTGTCTGGATTCCGAAAGTTGGGGATCTAGTCAGAGAAAAAATAGCGGACAAGAAGGAATTTGGACCTTCTTACAGACAACCGGTACCTGTTCTAGCTGTTCAAGGAACAAGGACAGTACTTCTGCCGCCCCTTGCTGGAAGAAAGGAGAAAAGATTTGTGTCAATCGACCTGATAAAACCACAGTATGTGGCCAATACTAAGCAGTAGGCCTCGTGGACTCCGACCTAGTAGCAGACGCACTCCTCTCGCTACTATTCAAGAGGTTCAGACTGAAAGACTGATCACGATCGAGAATTCAGCTGTAACAAATGAAGGACTAAGCAACCAGGCTATGGAACTCATCCCTCTTGACAACCAAATAACAGTTCGTCCAAATACACCTGTCTACACCAACGTGACTCGTGAAGAACTGGTTCCTGTGATTTCAACGAATCCTGATGCAATTCCAACAATTGACAGAACTGCTTCTGGCTATTTCATTGACTTTGATACGTTCTCAGAGGATCCAAGTGAACCTGAAACGACGCCAGCATCATCAAGACTCAAGCAGCAAGTACAAGACTTTATTCACTTTCTGAAAAAGACTTATCTGGTTTCTCCATGGATTGAACTCTGGATTACATCTGGACTTTTTGTTTTCCTGCTCTGGCTAGCTTTGGTAACAACAGTAAGCATGCTTATAAGTGGCAGATACATCCATGTGAACAGTGAAGGAAAAGACGTGAATGTACTTTTGAAACCACATAAATCTTCCCATCGTGAAGCAAGAGACTTGTCATCAGTGAACATCACAGCTGTTCCTATACAGGATGGTATAGTGTGGGACAGAACAGATTATGAAATCTTCGGTCCAAGTGAACAATTGAACATTCCACATTTATTTAAAATTTCACTGAGTGATTTAATTACGTCCAGTACCTATTCAGATGATTGGGACTTTGAGACTGTGACCGATATAATGTTTGATCTAGAAAAATCTGCTGCATTTTCTAAAAATGAATTTTTAGAGGGTTCATCTGATTATGAAGAACTGTATTGTTATAACCACTATGGTCATCATTATTTGCACAAAACTGCATATCCAAGAAATGTGTTTATGTTTAACCAATGGGAACATTGTCCTACACCACCACAAGGTAGTTCGAAAACTTTTGCTAGTAAGTTTCCATATTTTTCAGGTTATAATACATCTGATCCAGAAACGTTTTACTATAAAAATGTAAACAAAACAGGACTGAAAATTATGTTAACAAATACGAAACAGATTTACTCTGAAGCATTTATTGCCCAACTGTCTACACAGGGTTTCGACTTATGGAAAGACACAATTGAGACAAAAACTGTCTGGGGTAGTAAAGATTGGCAAGTACAGGGTATAGAAGCTTTATTTAGAGCCTGTATCATCCCTGAACAAATACTGTTTTTGAATGACACCGTCCAACAAACATCTTGTCTTGGATTAGCCAAGATAAAAGAGATGAAAACACCTTCTGTGCCAACACCTGCCAGTGATAATAATACAAAGGCAGTGGTGACAGTTGACAATATACTACAACTCAACAAAACTCATCCAAATTGGAAAAAATGGTTGATCTGGCCCACAGACACAAACAACTGTCAGGAAAGGTTCTTGAACAAAACTCAGGGCTTTACTATTCATAGGCCAGACCCAAGATATGTCCAAAGACAACATCCGGGGGTAGTAACAACATACAGTGTAGGAAAATTATGCCTCGATTGGCTGCATAAATCTACACTACAGGATGTGAAGCAACACTTAACCTTACTTGCACAGGACGCAGATCTTAAGGAATTCTTGCTTGGACCAAGAAAACCGCGTCAAAAACGTTTCATATATGCCGGCATCTATGCTGCTTATAACGAAGCATGGAAAGTGTCACAGATAGAGGCTGCAGAACGAATACGTGAACTTGATCGTATTAATTTAGAGAAAACACTCTCTGTGGTCGACAATGGGTTAACAACTTTGTCCTCCAGAATTTATTCATTGGATGGCATTGTATCCTCTGCTATCGACATTCTAGAACAAGATTTGGCTATGTTACAACAAGGTCAGTCTCAATTACGTTCTATAGTGTTATTGACATGGACGCTGCAATCTTTGCGAGCGGGCTATGTGCCTTGGCGTTTCATCAACACGTCGTCTCTGTTTGCAGAATACAATCTCACTGATAAACAGATCGAATTGGCACAAAGAGGAGCAAGGTATACAGTGCTGAGCATTGAAAAACTGGAAAAATTACCATTTACAGTGGCAGAAAAACCAGCTACAGAATGGGTTATTCATGGCAAAATAACATTACCTGTGACAACTTTTCAGTTTCAGTATTGCCTCAGACGGATGCAAGCAGGCAAATATGAAAGGTTGGGTAAGGAATACATTAGGATATCTTGGAATTTACCGTATACACATAGATGTTGGAGTGGGGATCGTGAAGTGTTTCTTAGCGGTACTAACTGTAAACATGCACTGACCGGTTCACTCATATGTCAGGACATTATTTTACACGGAGCTTGTAATGGTTCTGTGGCAAACTTGTCTTGCCATCAGCACGGTTCACCAGCTGCTGTGATTAATCCAACGTTTGGACAACTTTCGAATGGGAGTTACCTCATGTTGAATGATCAGAGCTGCTGTGGTATGTTGCCAGGCATCCCATATCTAGTAACGGTCAACTCCAGGGTCACTTGCTGTATGCAAGTATTGTTTCCCCCAATAGACACAGTCAGGGAGTCGCCTTTATGGCCTTCGCTGAACGTCTCTTTTTATAAGATTTGATACTTTAAGCAGAATGAAAGCCATGCTTTTACAGCAAACAGTGCCTTTGACCTCGGCCAAAGAAACCTATGATCTACAAATTGCAAGGACTTCGGCTGAGATACAGACTTTAATACGTACAAACTGCCCTATACATTTCGTAGAAATGATATCACGTATCTTTAACATGTCAGATACAACAGGAATTGTACATGTATTTAAGAGCATTTGCACCGGTCTCTTAGCACCGTTCCAGGCAATACTTGGAATCATTCCGAACTTTGCACATTCGGTGTTTGGTGGCATACCATTAATTCTAGCACTTGTTGCGGGAATTTTATTCATCTGTCTGCTATTGCGCTATGGCCAGCCAATTCGCCGAAATCACTCCGAGCGAAATGGAGAAAGCTCTCCTTGAAAGAAAGTGCCGTGAGCGAATAGTACAGCTATTGGGCATGACTCGTCTACGGGACCTTAATACCACGTGGTTCCTGTCATTCCGACCAATCTGGCATGATTGCATCTTACCTGTTCTACGCTGCCTGCTATGCGGTGAAGAATGTGTGTTGGACGCTTGTCTAACATATCCATCAGCTGCGCCAAAGGACGTCGATACTTTGCTGGACCCCATAACGGCCCATGCTCTGTGTTGTCCCCAGAGGCTTCCAATCCTGATGTCAGCATTCATTGAGATCTCACAGTCGCCTCCTGCTGCTGAGGTACGAGAAACAACTCCAGGCACACAGGTAACAACGAGCGCGAACATTGCTGCGGCGACCTATGCTGAGAGCGATGCTTCCCATCTCTGTGCGATCAATCTCTTACATGAGGTGTTCCAACTTACACCAACGACAGTGGAAGATGTTTTGTCTATTGAAATAGATGATCTCATGTTTACACCAGACCTGTAAACTGACTCTGATTCGGCATACTCTGTTCCAGTACAACAGCAACAATTTGGCCTTCATTTTTAGAAACCTTGGAACTTTACCAAATTTGAACTTTTGTCCCATTTTTTCAAACGAAAATGGCACTCCAATCTGCTTAAAGTAAAACTAGCCTTATAATACAGACTTGGCAGTACTTCCAGGGACACTTAGTCATCTTGTGTGTCTAAATCAGTTCATTTAAATTTCATGATAGGAAATGACTTTGATTTTGAACAACCTTATCGATCATTTTTGTAATATGTAAATATTGCTTTTATATTTCGTTCCAAATGCATGTATTTTATACTACATGCTGGAATTGAAGAACACTGCTTAATGATGTACAGAAACATTTGCATTTTAATGTATCTTTTAAAGCTTTTTAGGATATGTTTTAATATGCGGTACTCCATTTTAATGTTTAGCATTTTAAATGTTTAGCATTTTAGTATTGTTGTATACACAAAAGAGGAGTGGGTGTTGTATACTTTATAGGGTGTCCATAAACGGGCTTTCTAGAATCATGACCTTATATAGGCACAATCCACCCTGCCCTTATATAGGCATAAAATCCCAGACCTTATTTAGGCATAAACCATGCATACCAAATACAGGCATGGATTCCGACATCCGTCCACCCTAACGTCTCAACGAGTCCATGAAAAAACAGACCCTCAGGCTGCGGGAGTTTCCCTTGCCCAGGACTATTGATTTCTTCAAGGACTCATACATTATGCATGAACCTCTATTCCTTAAGGGATTCATTCATGACGTCTTTCGCTACCCAACTCACGTCAATGCTAACATTTTCAGGTATAAATATACCTTCCCAAACCCCTGTAAATCAGAGGAGACCTCGACTTCAGAGGAGCCCGATTCCCGGCCGGACGCACTGAGATCGCTGTCATTCCTGCACGCAGAGAGTCCAGCTTCCAGTGATCTAACTTCCCTTGCGGGGTGTTGGAGTTCGAGTCCGGATAGAGATTCCTACCTCTCTCATTCTTCAGGTATGGAGCAGACTAGAACCTAGAGGGACTCTTGGCATACTAGACTCTTGGCATACTAGGCGTAACTTACTCTTAGTATACTCTAGTCAGGAATACAGCACCTACTTCTACTTCTCCCTACACCTAGGAAAGGTTAGGCACACTGGGTAGAACTAGGATAGAAACGCATCGTATGAGTACTCGCATTTTTAGGCTGTGTCATTTTATGTAAATGCATATATGCTGAAAAGATAATGCTAACGCAGTATTATTTATTTCTACTGCTCACTCTGTACATTATTTATCTCGCATACTGTCTTGTGATCGTAACAGCACATCTAACTTACAACAGAAACAAGACTGTTCAATAAACCTTTTTATTGAAACGCCCGTCTGTTATTTCTGTGTAAGTTTGAGACGTAACTGAATCATGCACAACTGAGCTGAGTGAAATAGTTATCTATTGTTTCTACGACTCTGGGACACATCCTGATTCTGTAAGTGAAACACAGTGGTCATGTTTTGCGGCTGCCAGAAACTAATCCCTTCTTGTTGTCAAGAAGTTTTTAGTGGCCTCTGAGCTAGCTGGCACAAGTAATTAAGTTTAATATACTCGATAGGGACATACCGACCTTAGTCCTATGTCAAACCTATAGGATATATTATTCCAATGCGCAGAGCCTATAAGGGAAATAGGAGCTACACTACACTTCCCTCCATGAGAAAGTAATTTGATCGCTCTAACTTAAAGCAACTCATTCCAGCCTCAAAGTCAGTAATTTCCTCTGATGACATATTGCTAGCACAAGTATCTAAACCAGCGATTGTCAGCCTTGGAGACAGCCAAAGTCTTTGATTAGCTATCATGAGCACTATAATGTCATCCATATTACTACCATCTCGACAGGAATTATATTTATGAGGAAAACCCCACTACAAGGTACTGAGGAGCTTCAGATGCTATGGACTTCTTTTAATCATGAGCAAAATGAATAAATGGGAGTTTGACTTACCATATAAATTGATATAGGAATGCAGAATGCTGATGAGTTTTTTTGTCTCAGCAATGTAGAGAAATTCTCTTGTGCAACACTGCCATTGCTGGTCATTCAGTATATTCTGCAGATTGAAAATTCTACTGTTAGTGCATATCTACCATTATTAGGACTTGATATTTTCAAACTAGTAAATTACAACAAAAAATGATTTTTACTTACCTTCGATAATGCCTTATCTGGTAAAGAAATGATCTAGCCACAGATTCTTTACCTTTCAATTTCCCATGTGTCAGACTCAATCCAGAAAACGCTTCTTCGAGCAATACTATGCAAGTAAAATGGATCGTAGGGGGAGATGGTACCTACAATTGAGCTTCGCAGGGGCAGGATTAGTAGGAACTTCCAGATTTTCAATCAAACCAATGTTAGTGTTAACTAGCATTGGTTACCTTTATGCAGTTCTCTGTGTTTACGGATTGCTCCTTTAGTAAAAAGGTTGTGTACTTTTCCTAAAACCTTTCTAGTTGGACAGCTGAATGGTGTGCTAAGACTTCTATCTCTTTCCTACAGTGTTGTTTGTGTTATTCTAACTGCTAGTGTTCTATTTCCTTGAAGGTAGGACTGGCATTCTTGTTCTATTTCTCTATCTTTCTTTATTTCAAGTTTCTTTGTCACTTTGAGATTTTCTGGTGCTGCACTATCAATCAATCAAGTAATCTTTATTCAATCTTATTAAAATAGATCATAGAAGATAAACAGTGCAAAATACACATGGTTAACCCTTTCGGTGCTCATGACGGAGCGGTTCTGTCATGGGCCACGGTGGGCGTGTGCTCATGACGGAACCGCTCCGTCATGGCACCCACCCATGGGGGAAGCGCAGGCGCTCCCCCAATGGACAGTCCATCTGCACCTCCAAGCAGGGATGGCAGCGGAAGAGTTTCCGCTGCCACCCCCGACCCCCCCGCCGGCGATCCTGTGACATCAGCACACACAGCACGCGCCGACGTCATCAGGAAGCACTGGACGCCTGGTAGCCATTTGCTTCCAGGCGTCCAGGGAGGCAGAGGTACGTTTCTGTGCTCCAGAGGGGCGGGGGGGGGGGGCAGATCATCACGCATTGAGGCATCGGGGAGAGTAAAGAGTGTTTCCTCTCCCCTGATGTCTCAATGCAGGGCATTCCTGCTGCACGATCGCGCACAGCGTCGCGATCGTGCAGCAGGAATGCCCCCACTAGACACCAGGGATGTTTTTTTTCTTTAAAGGAAGCGACCCCTTGGGCAAGGGTCGCTTCCTTAGGGGGCTAAATTATTTTAAGACTTTTCTGTCCCTCCTGGGGACAGATCGCCCAAATTTTGGGGCGTTTCTGGCCCCAGGGCGGGCAGAAAAGCCCAATAGAGCCAAGGAGCTTTTAAAAATTAAAATGGAAGCGACCCCTTGGGCAAGGGTCGCTTCCAGGGGACATTTTTTTTAAAGTGTATTCTGCCTCCCGCGGGGGCAGATCGGCCTGTTTATTTGGCCTTTCTGCCCCCAGGGGGGGAGCAGAAAACCCCGCTAGACACCAGGGAGTGTGTTAAAATTTAAATGGAAGCGACCCCTTGGGCAAGGGTCGCTTCCTTATGGGCCTAAATAATTGTAAGACTTTGTGCCCCCTGGGGACAGATCGCCTGCATTTTTGGCGTTTCTGGCCCCGGGGGCAGAAAAGCCCACTAGAGCCAGGGATTTAAAAAATTGGAAGCGACCCCTTGGGCAAGGGTCGCTTCCAGGGCACTTTTGTTTTTATGTGTATTCTGCCCCCCCTGGGGGCAGATCGGCCCGTTTATATGGCCTTTCTGCCCCCCGGGGGGGGGGCAGAAAACCCCACTAGACACCAGGGAGCTATTTAAAATTAAAATGGAAGCAACCCCTTGGGCAAGGGTCGCTTCCAGGGGGCAGATTTTTTTGGTGTGTGTATTCTGCCCCCCCGGGGGCAGATCGGTCCTTTTTTGGGCCTTTCTGTCCCCAGGGGGGGGGGCAGAAAACCCCACTAGAAACCAGGGACTTCTTTAAAATTAAAATGGAAGCGACCCCTTGGGCAAGGGTCGCTTCCAGGGGGCAGATTTTTTTATATGTGTATTCTGCCCCCCAGGGGCAGATCGGCCCGTTATTTTGTTTTGTGTATAATGGAAGCGACATGGTTGCTTCCAAGGGGGTAAAATTTGGTTAATGTTTTTTCTGCCCCTCCTGGGGACAGATCTGCCCCTTTTTTTGGCCTTTCTGCCCTGGGCGGGAGGGGGAGGCAGAAAACCCTACTAGGCACCAGGGATTTATTTCTTTTGCAAGGGGGGCACACATTTCTGTCTGCTTTTTTCTGCCCCACCTGAGGGACAGATCGGCCTGGCAGACAACCTCACCCGATCCCTTGGGCAAGATCACATCCCATTTTTCTCAGCCCTATTTGAAGGCCCATCTGGCAGATTGACCATTTGGGTAGTGACATAGCGTGTTCGATTTCTTGTGAATTGTAATGCTTTATTTCTCCCTTTTTGTTCTAGTTCAAGGCTTTTGCTCTTTAGACTGTTCCAGGTTGCGGTTTTGTTACTGGTGGTTCTGCGGTTTGTGTTGTTGCATGTGTTTGGTAAGAGACTTTTTTTGTACAATGTAAATGAGTTTCATTTCTCTGCATGAATGTGTTTTTTGCAAATGGTGTAATAATAGCAGTATGTTTGGCTTCTGTTTTTTGAGTGTCAAAAATGTTTTGCATTTGTGCTCGATGTGTATTTTGTTGTCTTGTGAGTAATTGGTTTTGTTTTTTTCTTTCTAGTGGGATAGCGTTGGTTTTTGCTGTGTCTCTGCAGAGTAGGTGCTGGTGAGTGTAGCTGTCTCTTGCAAGTGAATCGTATAGTTTTTGAGTATATAGATCTTTGTGATAAAGGCACACATTTTTTTTACTTACTTATTTTGCACAGTGGTGGTTGTTGTTGACTTGTTTGTGCAGTCTCCTTTCTTAGTAAGGATAATGGCTAGCTGCAGGATTACTGCTCAGCAGGTTGTTGGTATGCTTTTTGAGTCTTCCTCTGACCATGGTTCAGAGACTGACTCTGCATCTGAGGCAGAGGAGGGAGGGGAAGATTCAGGTAGTGAGTTTTCTCTCCACATGGAATCATCGGATGATAAAGCTACTCTCAGTGCGGATGAAGCTACTCTTAGTGCGGATGAAGTGCCTGTTTTAGAGGAGGACATTGATGTGCCGATAGTGCAGCAAGAGGCATCTAGGCTGCAGCCAGGGGCTGCAAGGCTTCCAGTTGGAAGTGATGACCTCTGGGTTGCCCCAGGCATGGTGCAGCCGGCATTGCCAGACTTTATTGGTGTTCCAGGGTGTAGAGTGAATACAGAAAAAAAAATTCCGATACATTTTTTTCAGTTGTTTATGGACGATGTATTTTTGGCAGAGATTGTTGAGCAGACTAATTTGTATGCCGAACAGTTTTTGAGGGACAAGCCTTAGACCCCACTCTAGAGCTACCCGGTGGACTCCCACAAATCTGGAAGAGATGAAGAAGTTCTTGGGTTTAACTTTTTTGATGGGCTTGCTAAGGAAGCCATCAATGTCTTCATATTGGTCTACTAGTCCCTTGATGGCAACGGCTATATTTCCAGCAGTCATGAGTCGTGATAGGTATTTGCTTCTGCTTCGGATGCTGCATTTTGTCGATAATGGTTTAGCATTGCCACGAGATCACCCTGAGTGTGACCGTCTTTTTAAGATTCGGCCTGTCATTGATCACTTTGTAGATCGATTTTCTGAAATCTATGCTCCAGGGAAAGAAATAGCAGTGGATGAGTCTTTGGTCTTGTTCAAGGGCCGCTTGGTTTTTAGGCAATACATTCCTAGTAAGAGGGCAGCACAAATGTCCTACCCCACAGCGTTCCCCTGAGTCTCCTGAGTGAAGTGATACCTCACTTGTGTGGGTGGGGCAAGGGCCTGTGACTGGGAAGAGCCCAAAACACAGGGATTAAGGGTATAGCACCGAGAATTCTAAGCGCTACATTTGTTAATAAAATACGTTTTTAGCCAATTCTGCATTGGACACCCACACAAGTGAGGTATCATTTTACTCGGGACACTAAGGAGAACGCTGTGGGGTAGGACATTTGTGCCGGCACGGAGATTCCACCCAAAAATATGTGGAAAATGTGGTTTTTTCAGCTAAATTTGAGGTTTGCATTGCATTCTGGTTAGGAAAACGTTGGGGGATCCACGCAAGCCATACCTCATTGGACTTCCCCTGGTGTCTAGTTTTCAGAAATGTTTGGGTTTGGTACTTTCCCAAGATGGCCGCCGAGCCCGGGCCCAAAAACCCAGGTCGCCCCCCCACCAAACCAGGTAGTTTTCTTATAGGTAATTTTGAAGTCTCCACAGTACGATTTGGGCCATTTCCTGTTGCAGCCACTATGCCTACCCACACAAGTGAGGTACCATTTTTATCAGGAGACCTGGGGGAACGCTGGGTGGGAGGAAATTTGCAGTTCCACGCAGATTCCAGGACTTTCCCACACAGAAATTTGAGAAAAAGTGATTTTTTTCAGCAAAATTTGAGGTTTGCAGAGGATTCTGGGTAGGAGAATGTTGGGGGACCCACCCAAGCCATACCTCGCTGGACTCCCCTGGGTGTCTAGCTTCCAGAAATGTGTGGGTTTGGTAGGTTTCCGTAGATGGCCGCCGAGCCCCGGGCCAAAAACTCATGGGACCCCCCTGACAAAACCAGGTTGGTTTGTGATAGGTAATTTTGATGTTGCCTCAATAGGTTTTGGGCCCTTGCCTGTCGCGGGTCCTTGACCCACCCACGCGAGTGAGGTACCATTTTTATCGGGAGACCTGGGGGAATGCTGGGTGGGAGGAAATTTGTGGATCCACGCAGATTACAGGACTTTCCCACACAGAAATTTGAGAAAAAAGTGATTTTTTCAGCTAAATTTGAGGTTTGCAGGGGATTCTGGGTAGGAGAATGTTGGGGGACCCACGCAAGCCATACCTTGATGGACTCCCCTGGGTGTCTAGTTTTCAGAAATGTGTGGGTTTGGCAGGTTTCCCTAGATGGCCGCCGAGCCCGGGGCCAAAAACTCATGGGACCCCCCTTACAAAACCAGGTTGGTTTGTGATAGGTAATTTTGATGTTGCCTCAATAGGTTTTGGGCCCTTGCCTGTCGCGGGTACTTGACCCACCCACGCGGGTGATGTATCATTTTTATCGGGAGACCTGGGGGAACGCTGGGTGGGAGGAAATTTGTGGATCCACGCAGATTCCAGAACTTTCCCACACAGAAATTTGAGAAAAATGTGATTTTTTGACAAAGTTTTAGGTTTGCAGGGGATTCTGGGTAACAGAACCTGGTGGGAGCCTGTCAAGTCACCCCATCCTAGATTCCCCTGGGTGTCTAGTTTTTAAAAAATGTATAGGTTTGCTAGGTTTCCCTAGGTGCCGGCAGAGCTAGGGTTCAAAAACTACAGCTAGGCACTTTGCAAAAAAAGGGTCATTTTTCACTGTAAAAATGTGGTGTGTCCACGTTGCGTTTTGGGCCGTTTCCTGTTGCGGGAACTAGGTCTACCCACACAAGTGAGGCACCATTTTTCTCGGAAGACTTTGGGGAACGCGGGGGGGGGTGGAATTTTGTGGATCCACGCAGATTCCAGAACTTTCCACCACAGAAATGTGAGGAAAATGTGGGTTTTTTGGACAATTTTTAGGTTTGCAAGGGATTCTGGGTAACAGAACCTGGTGGGAGCCTGTCAAGTCACCCCATCCTAGATTCCCCTGGGTGTCTAGTTTTTAAAAAATGTATAGGTTTGCTAGGTTTCCCTAGGTGCCGGCAGAGCTAGGGTTCAAAAACTACAGCTAGGCACTTTGCAAAAAAAGGGTCATTTTTCACTGTCAAAATGTGGTGTGTCCACGTTGCGTTTTGGGCCGTTTCCTGTTGTGGGCACTAGGCCTACCCATACAAGTGAGGTACCATTTTTCTCGGAAGACTTTGGGGAACGCGGGGTGGGTGGAATTGTGTGTATCCACGCAGATTCCAGAACTTTCCACCACATAAATGTGAGGAAAATGTGTTTTTTTGAAAAAAAAATTAGGTTTGCAAGGGATTATGGGTAACAGAACCTGGTGAGAGCCAGTCAAGTGACCCCATCCTGGATTTCCTGGGTATCTAGTTTTCAAAAATATATAAGTTTGCTAGGTTTCTCTAGGTGCCGGCAGAGCTAGGGTTAAAAAACTACAGCTAGGCACTTTGCAAAACAAGCATTGGCATAGCCAATAGGTCTCGCTTTTGGGACCTTATAAGTATTTAGTTATGCAGCACAATATCCTTGGTGCAACAACATCAACCGTTGCATGGCTAAACACTTATAAGGTCCCCAAGGCGAGACCTATTGGTAATGCCAATGCTTGTTATTTATTGGTATTATGTATATCGACGACATGTTGAGACTATTCCCGTTTAGAACATTTCGAATCTCTGGCAGGACATAAGAAAGAGCCGGGCTAACGCTATCCTTCATGGATAAGAGACAGATTCATTTATTTATAGTCACTGTGGCCTATTATAGGTATTTTAGATCACTTCAAGGCTCTGGAGATAGAGCAGGATAAGAACTGGGAACATCCTATAATTTGCATACAAGAAACATAAGTATTTTCACTTTCTATTGCACCACATGCTACTTTTTCAGCATCCATGGGCACCTCGAAGTTTTGGGGCAAGAAAAAGTAGAACCTGGTATAATGTACTATTTTCCAGCAGGATACACTTATTTATTAGTGCTTTGAACACCACCTGCATTTTTCCAGGAAGGACACATCCGAGCACTATGTGGTCCTGGAACAACTGAATGAATAATTGGGCATAGTGCATTCTTTTCCAGCAGTACTCACATGTATTATCAATTCTGTGCATAGTGCGCCAACATGTCACCGTGGAGCACCTCCTTGTTCTCGAGCAAGAAAAGGAAGAGCCTTACCATGAAGGGGAAGAGAAGGAGGGGTGTTTGAACAAAGAGCACAGGAAGAGGGATGTGGTGGTCACTTCACCTGCTTCACCACTCTATAGAGCTTCCCTAAATACATATGTCATCAATGTAGCACCCATCTGTGCCACGCTGCAAGTTCTCACAGCTTTCCATGCCATCCTGAGACTGGCAGGAAGCACTCTGCCATGTGCTAGTTAATGGATAGGCATCCCTCCCAGGAGGGGCACCACATCCATGCACTCACACTAACTAAACACAATATACAGCATGGGGCACAGCACATGCATGGACCCCCTGATCATCAATAAACGTGACCCTCCTAATACAGACTTCTTTTGACGCTTTTGAATCTTGGTCCAAGGATATAAATCAAACTTGCACACAACTAAATTCTAAAGTTGTAAACCTCGTAGGTTTATTCAAAAATAGTTTTACAGAAAACAAAAAGTAGTTAATGAATCTAAAGAATTGGCATAATCATAAGTATCTAATTAAATTTGAAATTAGACTGACATAGATTCTGTCTCTAAAGAAAACCCCAAAAGATCACTCTCCAACCCTCACAGCTCTGTAGCTAAAACTAAAATGAATAAAACGCTAGCTGTTCCCCAAAACGTATGTCTTTTATAATGTTTAAGACAAAGGAAGCGCACTATTTTTCATAGCCTGACATTACATAAACGTGCAGTTATTGAATATTACTTGCACAGCACCAATCACATTAAAAAACACTTACATTGGCTGGTAGTGCACATAATTTGGCGCAGAAAGAAAATCATGTACATTATTAATGAAAACACGAACGAAAACAATAAGCAGCATTTGTAGATAAACAATACAGCACATTAAAAGAGGCTCAGCTGAGTGACCTGGCAAAGTTAAAATATCAGAACCTCTTCTCCCGATGACGGGAATGAAACATTTTGTTACAAGCAGGGAGAGACCATGGTTTGCAGCAGAATTAAATTGATTTTCTGCAGCAGAAAGAAACTAGAAAATAAATGAGTGCATTTGGAAATAGTGAATTTAGGAATGGACACCTGCCGCTGCTCCGTAACCTCTCCGCCCTGTTCAAATGGTTTCAAATATGCAGCTCTCCCCGCGCGCCTCCGGAATCGGTGCGCACTCCCCTTGCCCCGAGGTTGCCTTGGGCCGCGCGCTCATATAGCTCATTCAAGGCACGCGGTGCTGCTTGTTCAAGTCTGTGATCCAAGGCAGACCGATCGAGGTTTAATCTGTCAGCGGATAAAAGTGATCTTCCGGGGCACCGCGGTAGTCCATCCGTCAGGGTGAGCGACACTCGGCTAAAGAAGACATCACAGGCACGAGGCGCCCAGTTCTTGCAAAAAGACACCGGCTTTGTTCTCTTTCTTCTACTGACTGTCAGTGAATCCGGTCGTCTGTTAATCTACATGGTTTTGTCATCAAATTTTGAACAAAGTTACAATATGTAGCGTGTAAAATCTTTTTTCCTCGATTGAGTAAAGAAAGCAGTTTAAATGAACACTGAACCAAAATCACCACGAAGGGCAGATGAATGTAATTAGTGAATGGCCATGTGCTAATACACCAGCTGACAGAATATTCTGAAAAATAGAAGATTTTATGCTCCATTCAATTATGTCGCAACAGAAAATCTCAGGAGAAACAAGCGTGCCGCGAGTGGTGCGCGCGAAAGTGATCGCGTGCTGTTAGGGTGCCGCGAGCGCTTAATGAGCCATGACGGAAAACCGTCGGCAGCGTGAGAGAGGAGCGGGGGCGAGCGCAGAAGCGTGCAGAGCTGACCACACGCTCGTGCACCATGGCCTTTTGCTTGCGCGTAACCGCAGGGAAAAGGCCACGACGCACGAGCGTGTGGTCAGCTTTTGAAACCCCCTTACATAAAGTCTTCGCCTAGCAGCGCTTGCGCGCTACTCGAGGCTCGACCTAAAAAGGGTCAATTTTCATTGTGAAAATGTGGTGTGTCCTTGTTGCGTTTTGAGCCGTTTCCTGTCGTGGGCACTAGGCCTACCCATACAAGTGAGGTACCATTTTTATCGGGAGACTTAGGGTAACACAGAATTGTAGAGCAACTGTTATTACCTATTGACTTTCGATGCATTTCTGCCTTCCAAATGAAAGACAATGTGTAAAAAGAAGTCATTTTGAAAAATGACCTATAATTCTCATGCTAGTATGGGTACTCCCAATTTCGGAAATGTGCAAATATCTACTGTTTCTAAACTCTATATTTTGTTCCCATTTCATAAATACATAGGTGTCTTTCATACCGATTTTTCCATGTATACGTTTTCCCAAAATAATTGCTATATACCCGGTACATAATAAAAAACCATTGCAAGACGCTGCTCAGTTATTGGCTCTGGGTTCGTCGGGTACTTGGTGAACCTACAAGTCCTGTATATACCCACAACCAGAAAGGTCCAGCGGATGTAACGGTATATTGCTTTCAAACAGCTGTCATAATTAGAAGAAGTTACTAGTGAAAACGTTGACACAAATGGCAGTTTTTTTCAACTAATTTTCAATTTTTCCTATATTTAACTGTTAGTTTCTATAAAGAAACCTTGAAGGATCTACACAAATGACCCCTTGCTGAATTCAGAATTTTGTCTACTTTTCAAAAATGTATAGCTTTCCAGGATCCATTATTGCTTTCATACCCATTTCTACCATTAACTGGAAGGAGGTTGAAAGCACAAAAAATAGCAAAAATAGGCTATGTCCCAGAAAAATGCCAAAACTGTGTAAACAATTTTGGTTTTCTGACAAAAGTCTGCTTGTCCCTGAAAGCTGGGAAGATGGTGATTTCAGCACCACAACCCCTTTGTTGATACCATTTGCAGGGAAAAACCAGACGCTTTCAACTGTAGCCCTTTTTTCCAATTTTTCCCAAAAAAAACAAAAATGTAGTTGTATTTTGGCTAATTTCTGGGTCCCCTCCAGGGGAATCTACAAACCCTGGGTACCTTTAGAATCCCGATGATGTTGGAAGAAAAGGACACAAATTTGGTGTGGATACCTTATGTGGTCAAAAAGTTACAGGGGCCTAAGCGCGAACTACCCCAAATATCCAAAAAAGGCTTAGCACAGGGGGGGAAAAGGCCTAGCAGCGAAGGGGTTAAAAAGTGAATAACACAGATACATTAAAAGTCATTCAAAAATCCATTAAAAACAGACCAAAAATGCACTATATCTGAGCTTCTCTGAGTGTTCAAGGGACATAACAGTAAGAGTGAAGCAATATGTGTTCATATGCACACACTCAGTCTTCAGTCTCTTACAGCCTACATACTGGCAAGCGCACCGACTACACTGACTGGTGACTGCAAAATTAGCAAACTGTCAACTGTCTCACGTTTCAAAGCTCTACAGCAGCAAGTTGATACGTACAAGTACACCCACCTCACACACAATATTAATGTCTCACTTGAGTAAAATCAAAATGCCAGCCTAGCCAAAAGTTTTAGCAGCACGGATTAGTCTTCCCGGGAAGTACATACGTATCATAGAAAGGAGCTGTAACTTTTTGACACATAGCACATAGGCCTACATGTACTTCATTTACTAATGCCACATAGCAGTCAAATCTATGTTTGTAAGGGCGCCACAACACCCATTGATGCCAATACAGCTAGCTCCATATTTTCAGATTTAGCTTTGGCCTCTCAACGTGTTCTGTGTCAGCAGATATGGTAGATTGTTTGGGCCAAATATTTTTCTTGATAATTGGCACTTGTATGCTGTAGAAGGATTCATAGGCCAGCATGATGAATGAGTACATCACAGTTTTTTCTGAGACAGTCTACAACGTCTGTAGACATTGAGGTTTTAGAATAATGGTAGGAATTAAACAGTATGTGGGTGGCTCAAGTCTTGGCCTGTGAGCAGCAATAAATAGCTGGGCCACAACCACTCCAGATGTTCATAATAAACAATGATTAGGTAAATTAATTTTTATGAGATATTTTTCCTTGGGCCATTGGAACAGTCAGATATTTTGTCAGTTGTAGTTGTTTATGCCGGCTGTCCAGGGCCACAGTAATATTCAACCCCAATCTGATTACTAAATACATCTCTTTTGTCTCCTTTGTCTCCTTCAAAATAGCAAGCAAAGCAGCCCACAGCTATCTTGAAGAGTTTTATGGTTACACATGGTTATAGACGGAGAGGCCTTAGCTAGCGCATAATATTGTCAGCCTCACTACGGATAAAATCAAAAACTATTACAGAAACCTAAAGGGACACAGTCTGCCCCCCAAATATCAATCTACCTCACAGGCCTTGGTTAAGCTGTACTGCTTACCCATAAAGAAAAGAATCAAATTCAAGGCATTGTGCATTGCCTTTAAGGGACTGAACAATGTTGGTCCAAGATTTTTGCAGGCAAGATTTATCTGGTACTCCCCGCTAAGAAAGCTTAGATCTTCCACTTCTAAACTTCTGGTGATCCCTAAGACTAAATGGGCCTTTTAGGGAGTTATAAGTTTTTTTCAGGGAACTGCTAAGCTGTGGAATTTGCTACCTCTAAATCAGTGTCAATCTTTTGTCCTACAGGAAATCTCTTAAAACCTGGCTATTGAGCAACTAGTTGAGCAACTCTTTCCTTATGACAGATTTAGCACCAAGACACCTGAGGGCATTCAAGCGCTCTACGAAATAAAAATAAAAAATAAAATCAAACAGGGAGATAAAAACAGCCCTGCATGCTCTGCAAAACGTAGGCAGGCCCATAAAAAGGCATTGAGTAGGCGTGTACGGGCTTTTTGGTATTTGTTAAAGCATACATGATCCTGTCGTCCTTACATTCAAACGAACAAGTTACTTACCTTCGGTAATGCTTTTTCTGATGGATACAGTATCTGCCTGTGGATTTCTCACCTTTTGAATTAACCCATTCGCAGCATTCCACAGAAACTTTTCTCCACAGCTCTCCCGCGTCGACGAGGATGTCACAATGGAACGGCTCCGCACGCGACTCCGTGTGACATCATCGGAGTCATAAGAAGACCTGGTCAGCGTGCTGACATCAGTTCCACCCATTTTTTCCATGCCTTCGAGACAAAAGGGTGAACCAACAACATTTTCACGAGTATACACAGTATACAAACATAGCCCAAAACCGGAAATTTCTCATCATAGACATTTCCTAGAGTAAAGCATCACATGATTTTAACAACAAATCACATAAGATATACATTGATTATTTTTTGGGGTATAAGCAGGCAGGCAATGTGGAGGCGGGTGGGTCAGTGAGGAATCCACAGGCAGATACAAATCAAATCAAAGTAATCTTTATTCGATTTCAATTATTAAAACCATAAAAGCACATGTTCAAATTTGACAAGAAACAATCATCACAAGGCACACCAGGTTGGAAAGACTTGGGCTAGTAAAAATACAATAATGCAAAAGTTCCAATACTACACAGTCAGTACTAGATAAAAACGCTCCAAGTTAATATAATAATCACAACTCTTGAAATATAAGATGATCAGACTTACCGAACAGTTGGGCAAAGATAGCGGGTGACTAACTGCCATCCCTCTCTCCATTCCCCTTGATGGATCCACAACTCGGTATTCGATTGCTCAGCCTTGGAGCAGCCCCGACGGACCGCGCAGAGTGCGGCCGGCGGCGATAAGTGCTGGAAGTCTCACTACGGCTTACCGCTGTGCCGTGTCTTTACTGCTTCCTCTTGCTTGACCAGACTTTGTGGTCACGGCTACGCCGGCGGCTTCAAAAGAAACTATTTACATTTAGGATGGCGTCCAGAGGTGGGAAAGTGGCGAAGGTGCGGACTGTACGAATGCCCAGCAATACTGGAGTGTCTACAGGGAGCAATCAACCGCCGGAGATCAGCAGATCGCTGCCTGATCTAAGACAGCATGTGGAACCGGCAAAATGAAGCGGGAAACCGGAGGGCAAAATAATGCTGCTGCTAAGCACACATTACAGGTAGAAGGGGGACTTGCACAAACTACTGTCACCTCAATGTTTGCAATTGTTATAGGATAAATTCAAAAAGGTAAGCTATTGCCAGAGGAAGGGGGAGAAAACCCTGATAAAGGAGAGTGGGGGGGATAATGGTGATGATAAAGGGGAGGAAGATGTGAGTCTTATGACTGGTGAAACCGAGAATCAGACTCCCCCCGACGTTTCAATGGATATATCTTCAGAGAGATATGCAAGGAGTGAAGCGATAAATCAATCGGCGCCTATGGGTCAAGGGGCATATCTCAAGGAGAGCAGTCAGGAGAAGTAAGATCTGGAGGAGAGAAAACTTGCAACACCTTTAAATACAGGTCCCTCTAGATCTACAGGCAGGTGTTTTCTCACCTGAGTTTCTTGGTGAGAAGTTTTACTCAATGACTGATGACTCAGATGTCTCCAGGCAAGAGGGGTCTCCCTCAAGCGATGAGACTTTATCTGATGCTAGCAGCAGCACCTCACTAGAGGATAATTTACAAACACAAAAGAAAAAACCAACAAGCAAAAAGAAAAGAAAGGAAAGGCTGAAAAGAAGTGCCAATAAACAACTTAAATGGGACTACTCAGACACTCAGATTCTGCCTCAGAAGGAGAGAGCGGAAGAGGGCGCTGAGGGGATGGCCACAATAAAAGAACCCTCCCTGATGACTATCATCATGTCTATCAAACAGGCGCAAGAAGAAAACAGAAATGAAGGACGCAGAGCAAGAGTCGCTAAAAAAAGTTTCAAACAGGGATACGCAAACTGAATAAAACCTCCGGGGAAATTGCAGAACGCTTAGCCACGGTCGAAACACAGACGGAAGCACTGGAAGCTGAGGTGGAGTCTCTGAAGCTGCAAGGCACTGGACATTGCACGGCCATGACCGATGTTCTAGGAAACTAGAAGACCAAGACAACCGTCAGCGAAGAAATAATCTGCGCTTCCTCAGGATCCCGGAAGGCTTGGAAGGTAGCAACCCTAGGAGCTACATAGTGAACCTGCTGAGCAGTGCATTCCCTGAGCAAGTAAATTTGGACTGGGACTCAGAAATTCAGAGAGCTCACCGTTTTCCTTTATTTATGAAAAAACACCCTCAAGATTCAAGGGAAAAACCTCGAGTAATGTTGTTTTTTTTCAGAAATGTTTTACTGAGGCAACTAGTATATGTTCAAGCTTGTCCCAATGCTCCGAAATCCAGCAATGGTGTTTCATTCTTTGTTAGACCTGACTTTGCGCACGCAACAGTGAAAAGACATTGGTGTTTTCAGCAACTGTTCGTTCCCTTTCAAAAACTAGGGGCTGAGGAATTCCTTCAGAAACCAGCCAGATTGAAAATTATCTTTAAAGGGTCAACACGCAGCTTTATATCTGAGGTGCAAGCACAGGAATACCTGGAAGAAAAGAAGAAGGGAAAGGACCCCCTAAACGAAAGAACGATCCATATAGTATATACTTTGGACTGAGATATTGATAAGGAGGGCTGAGCAATCGAAAACAGTTTAGGGGCTACTTATGTGTGAGGGGGATTGGGGGGCAGGGTGTCAGTCGCACATTGCTCAGGTCATGCCTGATTGCCTATGTGTTTGGGGCGGTAGGTGGATAATGACACAGTGGCACACAGGGAGGGTGGAGCGGGAGGTCAAAGGGAGGTAATGGTCTGGGTGGGGTTCTATGGTTGGGTGTTAGATGTGAATTTGTGCATACAGCGGAGGACTAAAACTTACGGTAAACAAATGAAACAAAAAGAGTGGGAAGATTACGGATAGCCACTATGAATATTTGTGGCTTAAATGATTTAAAAAAGAGACAGATGGTGTCACAAGGGCTGTACTCATTGCAGGCAGACATGTCTGCCTGCAAGAAACCCATTTAGAGGGTACACAGAAAACCCTCTTGAAATAGCTTGGCTACATCATAGTAGGGGCAACTACTCAGGGAACCCACACAAGGGGGGTCGTGATACTAGCCCGAAATAATTTTATACAATTTACACAAATGCGTGCGGATGGGCTTGGACGCTGGGTTATAGCTGGTTGTAGGGCCCCAGGGTTGCCAAATTTTACCCTATGTTCCCTATATGGTAGCAATCTAGATGATCCTTCTTTATTAGACTGGGTATATAACGAATTAGAACATTAGCCACTTCCTATAATTCTATGTGGAGATGAGTTGTCGGCAACTGCTTCGTAGAATGGATGTGTTGACCTGGGGAGACTTATATAAAGACGGAACCTTTTGCAATCGTGAAACGTTCTTTGATGATCAGCAGCCTACTCCAATGGAGGGGTTTTTGTATGTTAGGCTGCCCCAAGATGGTAGGGCTGCTACTCCCGACTTCCCTGCCGAACCTCCGACCTTGGCCCCTTTGCATGCCCTACTCCAAAGAGATGCACCTACGCATGTAGTCTCTCTGTTATACCACACCACGCAGGCAGATAGCCCAGAGGTACATCATACATCACGTAGTTATTGGGAGGAGGAGCTAGGTAGCACCCTCAGTGATGAGGAATGGACATACTGTTGTCAGCAGACTGGACACATTTCTGCTAGTAGCAGGCTCTGCATCATACATTTTAAATATCTACATCGCCTATATTAAACTCCTGCGAAACTACATCACTTTAAGTTAAGACAAAATGACAAATGTGACAGGTGTGGAGAGGTAGGTGCCGGGTTTTTACATCTGGCTTGGGAATGCAGCCCCATTCAAGAGAACTGACGGATGGTGCTTGAGGCTCTGGGCCTGATGATTGGATCCCCCATCCCACACACTCCACTCACAGTGATATTAGGGTACACGAAAGATCTTGATCCTTCAATCAGAAAGTACGCCCCGCTGGGCCTGCTGATGGCCAAACGCAGGGTGGCCTGTAAATGGGGGAGGGCCCCTAAATTTAAGGAATGACTGAAAGATCTTACATTCTGTCAGGAGTAGTTGGCCACATATGGGGAGTTAATGCTGGCCTCTTCCCAGCCTAAAGATGTATGGGAGCCCTTGCGCACATATTTACTCCAACATTCTGCTATGGATGGGGAGGTGAGAGAAGATGCTCAGGATTCGGTGCAATGTGGAGAGGTGTGGTGCAGCGGCCAGGGCAGCTGACTTCGGAGCACAGGGTTCACGGTTCGATCCCCGGCTCCGGCGGCAGCTCAGCACCATGTGACTCTGGGCAATAGCTCACTTAATTTCCACTACGGCCCCCAGCGCCTTGAGACCCGTAAGGGTGAGTAGCTGCGCTATATAAAAACGGACTTACATATAACACAGGAAACAGAGACTATAGCTAATGCATAGAAGCGATGGGACAGAGTTGAGCCTGCTTTCGGAGGGTTCGGGGTTCTTATACTAGAACATATAAGATGAGGTTCAGACATATGTAATATTGCTGTTTAAAAAACATGTTGAGTCACACTTTGGATGCACTCAATGCTATGTACCATGACTTCCTTACATACTTCAATGCTATACTGTATTGGGAGACTTGTTTGAAACCCTTGTTGTTGTTTTTTGCTTTCTCTGTCTACTGAAAAACACAATAAAAAGAGTTTTTAAACTAAATAAACTGGGCAAATGTGAATTTCATGTTACTGAAGTAACCTTTTTGGCCTTTGTGTTATCCCAAAAGAGGTGACAATGGATCCCCAAAAGGTTGCTGCTATTACAAAATGTCATTCTCCTAGTACTCTAAAGGGAGTGCAGAGTTTCTTAGGCTTCGGCAATTTTTACAGACGTTTCATCAACAGCTTTGCGTCTTTGGCGTCTCCCATCACCAAACTCTTGGAAAAAGAGTAGCTTTCCTTTGGACTACAGCCGCTGAAGAAGCCTTTTCTCTTTTGAAAACAGCTTTTGTTACTGCCCCTTTCTTGACACCCCCTGATTCCTCTCAACCTTTTATAGTTGAAGCAGGTGCATCACAGGTGGCCATTGGAGGTGTTTTATCTCAGAGAGACAGACAAACTGGACAACTACACCCTGTTGCCTTTTATTCACACAAACTTAAATCCACCGAACAGAAATATTCTGTAGGAGACAGGGAGTTATTGGCCATTAAACGAACCTTTGAAGAATGGCAGCAGTACCTGTTAGGAGCTTTGCATACTGTTACCGTCATCACTGATCACTGAAAACTACAGTTTTTTAAAGCAGCAATGGCCCTGTCCATGCGTCAGTTGTGATGGACACATTATTTTAGCAACTTTGATTAAGTCATACAGTTCCAGGCAGGCAGGCAGGAAGCATGGTAAAGCAGACACCCTGTCACGTTATGGCTATGATGTACCAGACACTCAGAACACTCAGGTCCAACCCGTTATCTTAAGTCCAGAGAGTACCTTGGGGGTTATATGTTCAGCTAAATCATTTTTGATAGAGGTGCTTCATGCACAAGACACAGAGGAAACAAAGGAGTACAAAACACAACACAAAGGAGTGAAAAAGCAGGATCTGTTATACATTCAAGGTGACTTGGTACTCCCTACCAAGGCCTTACAGCAACAGGCTTTGGATTGGTGTCATTCACATGTCTTAGCAGGACATCCAGGTTCCCAAAAAACATTGCCTTACTTAGAAGATCGTTTTGGTGGCCATCTATGGTTCAAGACACTCACCTATACTTTCATCATTGTCATATCTGTGCTCAGAGTAAGAGCTCACATCAAGCCCCAGTTGGGCTATTAACTCCAATGCCCACACCTCCTACACCATGGCACTCCATATCTATGGATTTTATAGTGGAGCTTCCACCCACTAAACTGGGATACACAGTAATCTTCGTGGTTGTCGACATGTTGTCCACAATGTCCCATTTTTAAAAATCTACCTAATTCTAAAGAGGTAGCTTCTGTCTTTCTACAGCACATAGTGAGAATTCACGGCCTTCCATCCATTATCGTATCTGATCGAGCCCCTCAATTTGTGTCTAAGTTCTGGAAGGGATTGGGTATACTACTGCAAACAGATGTGAGACTCTCTTACGCTCCTTATCCCTAGACAGACGGGCAGACTGAAAGGGTAAATCAGTGCATAGAGCAATACTTGAGGTGTCACCTGCTTCACACTTCTGAGGAATGGGATACCTTACTTTGGACTGCATAATTTGCTTATAATAATGGTGAACACTCTTCCATAGCACAATCTCCTTTTTTCTGTAATTTTGGTTTTTACTCTCGTTGTGGGCTGTTGTCTCCTTCTGTTGCCACCTCCACTCCTGCAGCCTTAGAATTCATGAATCACTTTCACAAAACACATAAAAAGGCCCAAAGAAATCTAGAGGAGGCAAAGAGTAGGTACAAAGACAGCGCAGATTAACATCGAAGACCATCTCCTGATTATGCACCTGGAGATAAAGTATGGTTGTCCACAAGAAACAGTAATATAAAAGGCACAAGAAAATTCAAACCTCGTTTGTTGGTCCTTATGTCATTTCCAAAGTGGTGAACCCTGTAGCCATTAAACTAGACTTGCCAGCTTCTTTAAAAATCCATCCAGTTTTTCATGTATCTCTACTGAAGCCAGTAGTTGTGGGTACTGTGGTCCCTGTTCTACCTCCCCCTGTACTGACTGAGGATGAGCCAGAGTACGAAGTGGAATGTATTGTGGACTCCCGTCGAGTGCGACACAAACTGCAATATTTGATACATTGGAAAGGGTATGGGCCTGAGGAACGGACTTGGGAACCTGTTAGCCATATCCATGCTCCCCCCCCCCCGGTTATTGCGGTTGTTCCACAGGTGTTATCCAAATATACCCAAGCCTGTAGGGGGGATTCTGGGGGAGTGTACTGTCAGGCGTGCCCCATTCGCTGACTGCGGTCAGCTGGCGGGCGGGGCAGACCCGGTCATTCATAAAAGGGGCAGTCTGTGATTGGAACGCACTTTGTGTTATGTCACAGTTGCCGCCTAGCCTCCCCGCACTTCAGTTTGCATCTTACCTGTTGTTTTGTGGCCTTGAAGCCGTCGGGTTCCAGAGTCGTCTCCGATGCGTTCTAACGACGATGGGAAGAGTCTTCTCTTCCTGGTGCATTGATTCTTCTTCCGGGTTCTTCTCTCGCTGGCGTTTCCTCGCCGGCTGCGCCCTGTTCAGCTGCGCGGGTCCCATGCAGTTGCTGTCCGGCCTGGCCCACATTAAGTTGCTATTATAGGAAGATAAAGAGAATCGTTTTAAAGAATCACAGTCTTCTAAACATTTCACCGTAGGATCGTGATATTTATGTTTTTGGTCATAATACATATCTGATCAATTGAATTCCACGCAGAGTGGTTTCTGATTCCTAATTTTGGTTGTGTCTACATTTTTCCCGAGCTGGAAACAACAGAGAAAATAGTATAGGTTAGTCCTAGAGTCTTTTGGATTAGCCTATTTTCTAAATCTGACCCAGCACCTTTTTGTGTAGTATTTTTTTCTTTATTTTTATCCTGTCTAGGGAAAATATGTTTTTTCCCTAGTATTACAGAATATACATATATAGGGATTTTGGGTCTAGTGGATATTACGGTGGCATTCGTTAAGGTTGGTATCATACCCTCTCTTTGTAATTATGTATCTGGTTCCTCAGCCCTAACGTTAATGCATAGTATTTTCTATCTTTATAGACACAAACAGTCTCAGTTGGTTTTTACATATTTATACCTTCTGTTGCATTGGAAGAGGGATGTTCATCAGGTACACTATTTTTAACATGTGTCTAGTAATTGTTGACTGTTACCCTCATATCTATATGCAGGATACTCATTGTATGATTATTTCACCTAGGGAGAGCATGCAATCAACCTCCTAAGGACAGTGTGCCAGACGTGCCAATGGTGATCGACTCCTTCTCCCTTTCCTTGTTTTGTTTTCCCCTCTTCCCTGCATTCACTTCATTGGCTTTGACCATGTTGGGCTGATCTGGTGGGTGAGGGAAGTTGGGATCCAGCATTGGTTTCTCCACCTCGCTTTTGCGGAAGCACCCAGTGAGTTCCACAGGGGGTATCCCTCCTCCACAAGCGCTACACTAGCCAACACCTTGGACTGCCCACCGGTGGGTGGCTGTCCCCTCTTGGGACACTTGCGGTACCCCTTCAAGTGCCCTGCCTGCTCACAGGCATAGCACTTGCGGGGACCGGTCTCTGCAGGCTTTCCTGAAGAGACCCCTTTTTTCTTATCTCCAGGGGGTTGGGAACCTTTACCCTGGGTATTAGTTTGGGGCCCTTTAGAGAACTCCTGTGCTTTACCCTGATCCCCCCACTCTTCTGCTGGGGACCCTTCCCACCTTTGGTTGAGTCACCCCATACACCTTCTTGTGGGGCTTGGTACTCACCCAGCGGTCCGCCTCCATAACAAGCTTTCTGGGGTCAGTCAGCTTACTATCAGTCAAGTGCTGGTGCAGCTGTGCAAAAGACATACTAGACAAGTGCTCCCACACAATCAAATTGGACAGCCCCTGAAAATCTGTTACATTGCTGCCCTTTACCCAACCATCCAGTGACCTGCAGAACGAATCCATACATTCCAACCATGTCTGGGAATCAGTTTTCTTACTAGACCTAAACTGATCCCAGTATTTATCAGGGGTGAGACCATACCTAGTGAGGAGGGCTTCCTTCATGTCAGTGTAGGTGAGATTGTACCCCTTACCCAGAGCTAACAAAGTGTCCCTCCCCTCTTCTGAGAAATGAGGCCACAATCCTGCTCCCCAATGCTTTTCAGGGACCCTATTCATGCGTATAGCTGCCTCATAGCCCTGAAATCACTCTTGTATGTCATCACCCTTTTTAAATTATTTGCCTACATTCTTGGGGATGTGCACAATTCTATCTGCCTCCACTGATGAATTGCTGCCACCATCTGTGCTAGACCTACTCCTCCGATCCAGCTCCTTCACCCTATTCTCATGGTCTAACATCATCCTTTTCTCCTCCATTGCTAACTTGAGCTTCTCCAGTTCCATTGCAATTCTCCTTGCTTGCCACCTGTCCTCCAGCTCCTCTGGGGACAAGCCACTGCTGCCTGGTCTGGAGGGTCCCTCCTCCCCCCAAAAGCACATCAACCCTTGGAATCGGCTCCTCCGCCTCCATACCTCTGATTTGGACTTTAAGGTTTTTGCAAATAGCCTTTAACTCCTTAACGTTGTAGGTTTCCAACCTTTCCTCCTCAAAGGCTACTTCCAGGGATGCCACTGATGATGCTAATTACTCCGGCATGATGAAATAGAAAGTTCAAGTTTCCAGCAAATGACAAGATCAAAAATAGACCAAAAAAAGAAACAGTATGTGGTACGTAATGGTCTGCGATATGGTAGTAGTGTACACCAATCACTGTAGGTCAAGTGCAAACGCAAGTCCTATACCACCCTGCCACCAATGTTAGAAATGGTGGTCTACAGTTAGCAATGGTTTGCACCTTTGTCTAAATAGGGACCCTTCCTTCTAGTCAGGATACACTACTGACATAACCACTGCTCACCCCTTGGTAGCTTGGAACGAGCAGTCAGACTTATCTCAGAGGCAGTGTGTAAAGCATTTGCATATAACCAGCAGACAATGAAAACACTACAAAAGAACACCACACCAGTTTTAGAAAAATAACCAATATGTATCTGTGCAAACAAGACCAAAACGATAAAAGACCAACATACAATAATTAAAAATAGGCACTTTGCAAGAATAATTTTAAAATGCAGTTCCTTGAAGCAGGTAGCTCCGTCCGGTGCTACTGTGGTGCTGAAAACAACAGAATCCAACAGTTCCGGCTGACCGCGTCAGTGCGGACTGGCGTTAGTGTCAGCAGACTGGTAACCAGTACCTTTGGTTCCCACAACTGCGTTGGTGCGGGCCGGTCATGGCAACCATCGTGGTTGCGATGTGAAGCGAAGCGGTGTGGCTGTGGTGCCCTTAGTACTTAATTTGTTAACCAATAAGTGCTGGGGCTCTCGTCGGGAGGCCACTGCAGCTTGCACCACACATTGCCCCTGCCAGCTGGCAATGACAGTACAAACACAGCTACTAACCATCACACACAGCTGTTGGTGTGCTAATAAATAAATTAGCCAGACAGTGCCACCATGTGGCAGACTGTCATAAGCCCCGGTGCTTGCAATTAGGTGCCGGTGCTGACCACCGGAAAACACTGACTCAAATTAAGCACTGCATGCCCTCAACTAGCTGTGCAGGCAGCGGCTTGGTGACAGTTGTCCAGCGGCGGCGGTGAGACCAATGCTACGGTGCGGAGTGAGTCGGTGCTCGTAGCAGTGCTGACAGGTCACGGTGCAAGCGACAGTGTCGGTTGGCCCAGACGGCAGTGTGGGACGGGCAAGTGCATCGTGTCGCTTAAGAGCAGTGCCCCCAAACCACAGTGCGGTCATGGGTGTCGAGGTCAGCGTGCAGCAACGTTGTTGGTGAGACCAGGGCGGCGGGGTGAAGCGAGGCAGTGCGGAGTGCGGTGCCTACAGGTCGCGGTGCAAGCAGCGGCTCGGTGGCAGCAGTAGTCGTCATCGTCGATGAGACCATGGTTGCGGTGCGGCGGTACCTTCTGTGGTGCCTTCAGGACACGGAGCCAGCAATGGTGTCGGTTTCGGCTGTTTTCCCGCTCTGTGGCAACTGAAACCCATGGTTCCAGAGGCGGTACCCAGAGATAGGTGAAGTCTTTGCTGTGCCTGAGACTCCGTGAACAGGAGGAGTTTCTCAAGCTCACTTTGTGGTAGACTACAAGTCCCAGATGCCCAGGGCCCCAGGAGGCGGTCCCTGTAGCTTTCTCAGCTGGTTGCCATCATCATGCTATAAACGTGCTCAGTGCTCCCACGGCGCGGGTTTCACCAGCTCACTTTGTGGTAGACTACAAGTCCCAGATGCCCAGGGCCCCAGGAGGCGGTCCCTGCAGCTTGCCCAGCTGGTTGCCATCATCGAGCTATAAACGCGTTCAGTGCTCCCATGGTGCTGGACGTGCGTGGGTCATGCGCGGGCAAAGCCCGGGCCAAGGGCGGGCCCGTCCTTCCCTGTCATTGACAGGAAGACAAAGGGCAGGGCCACCCCCAATGGTCCTACCATTTAAAATTGACTGCATCTGGTTCTGATCGGGTCCTGTAAATTATCTTAAATTTAGCGCTGTTTGCAAGACTGTATACCCTCTTTTGGCCCTTTCTTAAGTACAGCATATGAACACCAAGTACGCTTATAAAAGCACTGAGCACAATCAATAGGCATTGTGACTACTTGTTTTCAATCTGTTTATTCTGCTAATTTGTTGGCACAGTGGGAAAAAGAAAGGCGACAAATAATCAGTCCCCTGCGCCCCCCCGCCCAAAGAAAAAGTCATCAGGGACCCCTTCATTAACGTTAATAAAATATCTTACTGGGACAATGGGGGTAATTGAGAAACAGATCACAACTGTGGAAGAGACGATAAACTCAGGTGGACTGGGGGTAGTAGCATCCATGAACAATGAGGAAGTGGTAGACTTGGTGGTAATAACTGAGACCCCCAAAGCCCATCGTACCCAGAATTGCTGTGTTCAAAACTTGTCGGAAAACACATAACAGCCAGTGACCTTGAATGTGACACCCAGCCACCAGCGAAACGCTCAAGAAATCCTGAGGGCATCACCAGAGAGACAAACACGAGTAAAAAACATATTAAACACCCTATATTACCACCCATTACAGTCACGGGCTTAAAGGGAAGACCTTACGGGAAAAAAACAATCCAAAAACCCTCAGACTGAACCCACTAAATTACTTACAATAGTAGCAGACTTAGACAGATTTTTATGAGATGCCCTAGATAGTTTAACTAACAGAGTGGCTACGATTGAAGAGATATTAAAAAGGGTAATGGTGGATAGCCATGATAGCCTAACCCATAAGCAAAGGGGGGTCACTTGAGCCCATCAGTAAAGGCATAATAACTAGCACACAGACTGCCTTTATGGCAACTAAGAATATCATAGAGCCATACTGTAAGGTGTGTCAAACAAAAGTTGAACCCAAAGACGCAAGTAGAAGTCACGACGGCTACCTCACAACCCATCCAACCAGATATAAGGAGGGACAATTTAAGAAAGGGCAAAAACGTATCTACCCTTAGTACTACTCCTCCTAATAATAACAAATGTCCCAACCCATGGCAGAATCGCCTGGACCTCCTGCCAGCAGCTACTCCTTATTTTTTTTAGACTTTAAAATGGTTAGAAGAGTTAGCTGGGTCGGCAGAGAATGTAAAATCTTGCATGGTGATTGTGTGGTATTGTCATTTAAATCACCCCACCTGGTAGAAAACATTATCAGAAGAGTGGGCAGCCAAACGATCACCAGTAATGGTATTGATCTATTGTCGTTGGGTTATTTCTATCAGTCACCGACTAACATAAGACCAAGAATTAATTATGGGGATCCAATTGAAAAGGCACACTATGCATATAATATTCCTGTCAATAATCGGATCGATAGCCTCCCAAGATTAGAAGAGGTAGACTGACTGAAACCGACAGATACGGGTGGAGCACTAGGTAATGTTCAGATCTTAGGCATAGCCCCTGAAACATCAGAGCTCAATTTTGAGATAGGGACGATTCCAGTTAAAACATTAATAGTAGATACTCCATTAAGAACTTTATCCCCCCACAATATAGGACCCGATATCTTACTGTTCAACCCTGTCAAAAGGAAAGATGGAGGAATTGACCTAAACCCAGATATTTTACCCACAACTTCGCTCCACTCCCCAAGGGTTAATGAAAATAACTATAAAGGAAATAATAACAGATGATCAATGCTGTGTATTGTTCTGGAATGTTGCAGGTTGACGGAATAAAGCAACAAATCAACTCTGGTTGGACTTTATAGAGAAATTCAATATTCTGTGCTTCAAGGAGACTTGGGTAGAGGATCCTGTGTACATTAGTGGGTACAAGATCTGTCACACTGCAGCAATACCCTCGGTACATGGGAGATCTAAGGGAGGGTTAACCACGTATGTGTCAAATTATATTAATGTGAATAAGATAACCTTGGCAATTTCTGAAATTCACTATCAATTTATCATTATTGAAACTGATAAATATCACTGTACAGTTGTGATAAACTTTTATAAGAAGCAGCAGGCAGCAGGCCAACACAGCAGGGCACACAGCAAAGTGGCAGTTCCTCCTGACAGCAATTCCAGCTCTTCTTCCTACAGGGAAAGTGCCGCTGCTGGAAGAGGAGAAAGTGTCCATGGGTATCCAAATGTGGATTCTTGAAGAGGAGTACCTGAAATCAGAGGGGACAGAGTCTGGGTCACTTGAGAATGACCAGGGGCTCGGTAGACAAATGCCCACCGATGTCGGGTGCTTCAGGATAGTTGACAGTGACCTTGACTCTGCAGCTGCGGGGACCAGGCAACTTTGAGGATGACCAGGAGCCGGATACGAGCTGTCCCATGAAGGATGTCGAGTGTGGACGGGTCGATGTCCGGCGGGAGCACCAACAACCCTTGGCAAAAGCAACCCATGCAGAGCGTCAAGGAAGTGTACGGTTCGGACCAGCAAGGTCCAGGAGACTCACCACAAGCAGGGGAGTCAGGGCAAGCCCAGAGCAATCAGGGGAGCTCTAAGAAAATAAAGATGACCCTCAATTAGACCCACAGGCTGGAGGCACAGGAGTCGTGAGAGGACCTCGAGCAGCTTTACAAAACAGGCCACGGAGCACACAGTGTGAGGTGGTTGAAGATCTTTGTAGGAGAGGTTGCCAGAGGTTGGGGCTACTTGAAGCCCAATGCACTTGTCACAGAATTGCCAACAGGCATATGCACTTGCAAAAGTACGTGATGCACAGGGGTTCGAGTAGTGCAGCCCCTACGAGGGATACTGGCCTCAACCTCAGTGAGAGGGCAGCTCGGGCCTCAGGAACCCACCTCCTGCAATGTTGAACCCTTTGGTGTCCGTAGGAGCTCGGGATGAGCAGACCAGTCAGCTGTGTTGCAGTGCCTGCGAATGTAGGGGAGTGACTCCACTCCAAGGGAGATTATCGTCAGGTGTCTTGGATGCTCCACAGGTCCTGCATGGATCCTGTACAGTGAACAGTCACAGACGATGCAGCTGACTGAGAGGGAGACGAAGTCAGGCCCAAACGAAGTCCAGCGCAGTCCAGAGTCACTTAATGCCCCTCTATATTAGTATATGGCTGCTTCACTGACAACCCGGGAGAATGGACTCCGAAGGATTCAGGGGTGTCCTGCTCAAACAGGGGCACCCTCTCACTTAGAACCAATCACCCAGCCCTCAGGATTATAAAGGCCTGCTATAGGGGGGACTTATAGGTTTTAAGTGCAGTGACCGTTAGATATAGTAAACCTATATCTTTAGCAAGTGGTGCATGCACCAACTTACACAGGCTGCAATGGCAGGCCTGTAGTACCATTTTGCATGGTCTCTCATGGGTGGCATAATACATGCTGCAGCCCATGAGAGACATCTGGTGTACCTATGCCCTGGATACATGGGTACCATATACTAGGGACTGACATATACAATCTGGAGTGTACCCAAGTACATAACAGTTTAGGGAGAAAGCAGATAGACTGGGGTCCTGATTAGCAGGATCCCAGTCAGACTAGTCAAGAACCAGCTTAGCACCAGGCAAAAAGTGGGGGTAACTATGCAGAAGGATCCTACCTTCCTACATGCAACACCTACATTGTTCATGTTTTGTGTATGTGATTGTATGTGTATTGCAGACGTCACAACATGACAGTGTCCACCCTGTGACAGTAGTGTGCGTGATTCACATTGTGAGACGCTGTGTGTATGTGGTGTCCCACATATCTGGCATTACATAATCCTATTGTGGGTACCTTTTAACCATGTAATTCTTCTCACAAACCGATATCTCGGCTTGTTTGGTGGGGAGTTGTGGAGTATGTGATGCTTGATCACATGAACGGTGACAGACAGTAGAGACTTTTAAACTACAGCACTCTAAATGCTGTGTCACCATACCTTGGTAACATGTCTGGAAAGGGTCCTAATGCTGTGCTATGTATCTAAGGTCAGCCTTTTTCATTGAAATGTGCATTTCCAATGATGTGTAGCTTTATTTGTGTACAGATTTCATGTTCAGTCTATCTCAATGCATGTTGCTTTGTACTTTGTGAACTAACACCAACTGTGTTTACACTCTACACATAGGTATCACAGACTGCCTCCAGGATGCAGGCCCTTTCCAGACCTCCAGACCATGGAAGAACGGGATTCCATTAGAAAATACCGTTTCCCCAGGCAAATAATTGAAGTTGTCTGAGCAGTTGTCACCGCATTTGCAGCCTGGTCGCACATATCCAACTGCACTGCCCCCAAGGTGAAGGTGATGGCAGCATTACATTTCTTTGCCAGAGGTTCATTCCAATGCACAGTGGCATGCACAGTGGCAATGTTTAGCCATGTCCTTCGGGATGTGTTGGAGGCATTGCTCCGTTACCTGGACCTGTACATCAAGTTCCAAACACCTGGAGAGTTGACAGACATCAAGGGGGAATTCTTTGCCTTGGGAAGGATACCACATGCCATTGGCTCTATTGATGGCACCCACGTTGCATTGGTCCCACCACAAGCAAATGAGCAGACATATTGTAACCGCAAGCATTACCACTCTATCAATGTCCAGGTGGTATGTTTGGCTGACATGTTGATCTCCCACGTCTGCACATGTTTCCCTTGCTCGGCACATGATGCCTACATCTTGAGGAACATCGTCATCCCCCATTTGATGTCTCAGCTGCAACCTGATCGGGCCTGGCTTGTTGATAGGTGATGTTGTATGTGTATGTTGTGGAGTGTGTTGATTGTATGTGAGATAGTGCTCTGTTGTCGGACAACTGAAGTCTTTTCTGTGTTCAATATAGGAGACTCTGGATATCCCAAACAGCCTTGGTTGCTGACATCATTCCGTAACCCTGTCACCCCTGCAGAAGTGCGGTTTAATGAGACCCATGGCAGGACCAGGCGAGTGGTGTAGCGGACGTTTGGGCTACTGAAGACAATATTCCGCTGTCTGGATCACACAGGAGAAGCCCTCCAATATGCACCATTGAAGGTGTGCAAGATCATCACAGCTTGCTGAATGCTCCACAACCTGGCTAAACGGAAGGCAATACCACTCATACTGGATGACGGAGACCAGCAGCCGCCAGGGAGGGAGGATTCAGGACTGGGACACGTTGACAGTGGTGATGAGGAGAAGGGCTTGGATCTGCGACAACAGCTCATCCACAACTTTTTCACATGTGTGTAAGTATGCAATGAGAAGAGGTGACAAACCTCAATTGTTTGTTTGTGTGTTGCTGGTGTACAATGTGTATGTATGCATGTGAGTATATGATAATTGTCATGATCTTTTTAAATGAAATCTTTCAATTAAGTTTGCAGGTTAACATGTACAGTGCTAACGTGAATCCTAGCTATTGTTCACACATCCATTTTTGTACTTTAGATGACATTCTTAGCAAAATTTGGCCAACTGATTAATGAGTTCCTGATTCTGTTCTGTGTTTGTCCTTACCAGGGTACTTTGCCTTGAGGTCTGCAGAGTTGTAACCTCACCAGAACCATGATGCAGTGACATACTCCAACATTGAACTGTTGTGGAACTCCCTGGCACACACTAACTTCTGACAGGATGGTCTTTTTAAAATAAAAATGATCATTTTGACACTGTGTGATGTGATCTGATTTTGAGTGAAGGCGCCAGGTTGTATCTGGAGAATAAACCTGTGCTACACATTGAGGTGTCCCTTGTCTGTTTTCACACATCCAAAGATTATTTAGAAACAAACCATGTACCATGATTATCTGTTTTGCTGACGATCATTGTTGATTGTGCTTGTATATGGTGATAGTTTTGTGGACAGTAGACTTAAATTGAATCAGTACCATGTACTACAGGTTGTGGGATAACCTGGTTGTGTCGATCTATCATGCCGTGACAAGGTACATTCACTCACAAGCCATTAGTTGACATTTTGGAAGTGATTTCTTGCCAATGTTGTTGATACTTTCTTCTTTGTGATTTTGTGCATCATTTTAATCTGTACATTTGGGAACAAAGTCACGACATGAGCAAGTATTTAGTGAAAAGTGATTTATTTTAGTGCATGAAGGTGGTAGATCATTCCACACAATGGCGGAGTGCTCAACAAAAAACAAAATAAAGTGCAGATAGGAGTTGGTAGTGTTTGTAGAGAAGTTTTTAGAAGTAAGTCCACAGTTATTGGAGTCCAGAGTCCAACTTTGACTCACCATTCAATTTGGGAAAGTTCTTGATGATAGTCAACAAAGTGAACGCTTGGCACACAATGGAGGATATCAGGGGCAGATTGTCACTTCCTGGGGGTGAGGCATTGCCATCTGTCTCTCAAGGATTCTTCCTCGGACGACCCTTTCCACGTTTTGTGGGGGGACCCTCAGGTGCAGGCAGCGGCGATGCTGGGGACTCCCCGCCAGAGTCCACATCCCTCCCTTTGGCTTGTGCTGATGTTGATACACTGGATGTTGTGGGCACACAGGGAGGTGTGGACATGTTGTTGGCAATCTGACGGAGGCAGGTGACAATGTCCCTGTGCACCGCAGTCATATCATTCATTTTATTCATGAACATGTCCAGTTTTTTATTTTGGGCTGCCTGCAGTTGTTCAATGTTCCTGAGGATCCCAACGACCTGGCCAAATTCTCCCTGACAATCCTCGTAGGCATTGAGGATCCAGGAGAGGTTTGGGTGCTCCTCATCAGCAGCACCAGCTGCATGACGGCCCAGGTCCCCATGGCCCCTCCCACCACCCCTACCCACCCGAGTCAGCCCAGTTGGTAGTGGCACAGTCAACACTGAGCCTCCTTCCTCATTGACAAGGGTGTTGTTGTCCACCAACTCCAGCTCGGGCTGCTGTGTTTGTCAGGGTAGGGGTCAGCTGGGTGTTGTCTGCTGAGGCGGGAGTGGTCACAGAGGACCCTGCTGTAGCCGCTGCTGGTGCTGTGGGCCGACCCAAACCTGATGTGCCAAGTTGTTCCTTGTCGTCCGAGGATTGTTGAGAGACATCGACACCGGAGAGGCCATGGTCGACCTGAGTCTGGGACTGGCTGTCCGGGTTCCAGGGGTGTTTGCAGCTCGCCCTGTGGGCACAATGATTGATGTGAATGTCCACAGTCCCTGAAATCATACCCATTACATAGGCTACTGAACCAAATGATGAGTTAATGTACCTCCTTCAGCCATGATGCTGGCCTATGTTTTTGTTGGACAATGTAATTCAGACAAGATGGGGATCAAAGAATATGTCCAGCTATGTGCATAGATGGGCATGTTATGTTTAGTTCACATTACATGTCCAAAGACATGGACTGGTTTGTGACTCCCTGTGAATGACACAGGCGGGTTGGTATTTTGCACATCTGTACTTTCACGGTGACATACGTACTCTTTATCTCCAAATGTTGGTATTTTTTAGGCCTGTGTACTGGGCTTAGTGCTTGTATTTAGCAGTCGCATAGGTGTGGTTGCCTTCACACTCAGTCTGTTTATTTACCCAGGAATTTGTGGTAATGGTGTGAGTGATGTGCTTCTTGTTCTCATCTCATTATACACAAGTGAATGGCTGTGAGGAGCCAAATGTGACTGCTTAGCTTTGTGCCTACACAGATCATGAATTTTGTACATCTACTCCATAGTCAGATGAAATCACAAAGTGTGCTTTCTACCATTTTGTGGCAGACTACTTTAATGAACTGAGGTTTGGATGCTTAGGCTCTATTTGTGAAACTTACACTCCTCCCACCCAGCCCAACCAGGAAGAGTGTTGTCCAGACAATGCTGGTAAGTGCACTTGCACGATGGTTGTCACTGGTGGCTCGTGTTTGTAGCACAAAGGCAAATTTGTTAGTTGTGATAGGTTCATATAGCAGTCCCCAGTGTCAGCCATCTTGCTAGTACACATCCACTCACTGTCAGGTAGACATAGGCCCCGATGAAGCGGTTGTGCTGTGTGTGTGGAGCAGTGTTTGCTGTTATTTCGACTCCCATCAGGCCCGGTCCTACATACACCTTCCCACCCAGTCAACTTGGAAATATGCTTTACTAACAGTGAGTGGCAATGTACTTGCAAGATGGCTGACACTGAGGACAGGTGTCTGCCTTGAGACCACATCCCATCAAGTTCTTGTGCCCCAAACACCAGTTCCCAGTCTCAGACATTTTGGCAGTACATTTTCACTCACTGTCAGGTAAGCATGGTTCATAGTGTTCATAGTGGGCTTGTAGGGCTGGGTGGGAGGAGGAGTGTTTGCAATGTCCAGATATCACATCAGGCCCTGTACTACACACACTCTTTCCACCATGCACAACAGCACCCCTGGGACTATGCTTTCCTGAGAGTGAATGGATATGTACTGACTAAACTGGCTGACACTGTTGATTGGAGCACATGCCCTGTTGGTAGTTGTGGAAGAGTCAGACACCAGTGCCATGCATCCTGCTAGTACATTTTTAAACACTGTGGGTAAGCTTAGTTCCCGTTGTGCTGTTTGTGGTGGGTGGGAAGGTGTATGTTGGACAGGGCCTGATGTGAGTTGTAGCCATTACAACTACTCCTCCTCCCACCCAGTCCTGCTAACTCCTCTGAGACTATGGCTAACTGGCAGTGAGGGGAAATGTAGTAGCAAGGAGGCTAACAATGGTGCATGGTGTTAAACTTGAATCCAAATCCCAACAAGGCCTTGTGCACCAAACACCAGGCAACAGTGTCAGCCATCTTGCTAGTGCACTTCCATTTACTGTCAGGTAGCCATAGTCCCAGATGAAGTGGTTGGGATGGGTGGGTGGAGGAGTGTTTGCGATTACTTCAACTCCCAGCAGGCTCTGTCCTACACACACTCTTCCCACCCAGAGAAAACTGACCACATTGCAAAATAGTTTTCTGACAGTGATTGGAAATGGATTATCAAGATGTGTGACACTTGTGCCTGGTGTCTGAGCTGGCCCAAATCCCAACAGGGCCTTGTGCTCCACGTACCAGTGTCATCTATCTTGCCAGTACATGTCCCCTCACTGTCAGGTAAGCATAGTTCCAGGTGGGCTTGTTGTACTGTTTGGAATGAGTAGTGTTTGCACTGACTTCATCTCCCATCCGGCCCTGTCCTCCGTACACTTTCCCAGCCAGCCCAAACAGACCATCTGGAACTATGCCTACCTCACAGTGAGTGGCAATGCACTATCATAATGTCTAACACTGGTGCCTGTTGTCAGAGTTGACCACAAATCCCATCAGGGACTTCTGCTCCAGACACCAGTCCCCAGTGTCAGCCATCTTGGTAGCACATTGCAACTCAATGTGAGGAAAGCAGAGTCCAAGGTAAGCTATTTGTGATGGTAGGAAGGTATGTGTCTGACAGAGTCTGATGGGAGTTGTAGTGGCAGCAGACACTAATCCTCCCACCCCGCCCTGCTAACTCCTCTGTGCCTATGCTTACCTCACATTGAGGGGGAAGTATCCTGGCAAGGTGGCTGACACAGTTGCATGGTGTTTGGTGCACAGGGCCTTGATGGGAGTTGGGTTCAAGATTAAAACCATGCACCAGTGTCAGCCACCTTGCCAGTAGACTTCCCCCTCACTGTGAGGTAAGCATAGGCACAGAGGAGTTAGCAGGGCTGGGGGGGGGGGGGAGGATGGGTATTTGCAATGGCTACAACTCCCATCAGGCCTCGTCCCACACACACTTTCCTACCCAGCTCCAAAAGCCTACCTGTGACTCGGCTTCCCTGACAGTGAGTGGGAACGTACTTGCAAGATGTCTGGCACTGGTGACTGGTGCCTATTTCTCCACAACTCCCAGCAGGGCATAGTTATTCAGACACCAGTCCACAGTGTCAGCCATTTTGTCAGTAAAGATCCACTCACTATCAGGTAAGCATGGTTCTTGGTGGGCTGTTTGTGCTGGGTGGGAGGAGGAGTGTTTGCACTGACTTCAACTCTCATCATGCCCTGTCCTACATACACCTTCCCAGGCAGCCCATACAGAACACCTGGAACTATGCAGTCCCTGAGAGTGAATGGAAATGTACTGGCAAGATGGCGGACACTGGGGCCTGGTGTTAGTAGCACAGGGACATGATGGTATTTGGCTTCAAGTTCAACACCATGTAGCAGTGTCAGCAATCGTGCAAGTACACTTCCCCACACTGACAGGTAGCCATAGGCACAAATGAGCTATTTGGGATGGGTGTGAGGAGGAGTGTTTGCTGCCATGCAACTTGTAACAGGCATGCCCCCCCTCACACACAGCTCAAAGAGCACACCAGAGAAAGTGATGTCCTGACAATGAGGGGTAGTTTACTCTCAAGATGTCTGACAGTGGTGCCTGGTTTCTGAGTTGACTACAACTTCCATCATGGCCTTGTGCTCCTCACACCAGTCCCCAGTGTCAGCCATCTTGCCAGTACATTTCCACTCACTGTCAGGGATAGCATAGTTCCAGGTGTGTAGTATGAGCTGGGTGGGAAGGTGTGTGTGTGGGACATAGCCTGATGGGAGATGTAGTCAGTGCAAACACTCTGCCTCCCAGGCAGCCCAACCAGGCCACCAGGGAGAGTGATGCTGGACAATGAGGGAAAGTGAACAATCAAGATGTCTGACACTGGTGCCTGTTGTTTGACTTGACTGCAGCTCTCATCAAGGCCTTCTGATCCAGAAACAATGCAGCAGTGTCAGCCATCTTGCTAGTACATTACCACTCACTTTCAGGAAAGCATAGATCCATGTAGGCTTGTTGGGCTGTGTGGGAATAGGAGTGTTTGCAGTCACTACAACTACCATCAGGCCTGTGCCCACACCCACCTTCCCAGCCATGCCAAACACCCTACCTGTGACTCAGCTTTCCTGAGAGTGAGTGAAAATGGACTGGAAAGATGGCTGGCACTGGTGACTGGTGTTTGGAGCACAAAGCCTTGCTGTGAGTTTGTAAGAAGTATGTACATGGTAAGAGTTTTATGCATTTTCATTTTCATTGCAGGTATGTTGTTTATCAATATGACATACACATCACAGGCTCATTGACTATTTATTTTCATATATTAACAGTCATTTGTATAACTGTATCCTTTACAGTGATGTCTAAAGAGGTGTGATTGGTAACTTTGTTTGAATGTGGAGTAGGTACTTACCAGACTCTGGTCCTTCTGGTAGTCCATAGACACTCTCCTGTGGAAGGATGGCACACACCTTCTCCTCCCAGGAAGTGAAGTGCATGGGTGGTGCAGGAGGGCCACCGCCAGTCTGCTGGCTCTGGGCGTGTTCTCTGGCCAGCAGTTTTTTTACCCTTCTTCACACATCATAGTACCTGTTACTGATATCATCCATTGTGCGCAGGACAGGTGCTTCAGCGTTCACCTTGTTGACTATCCTGACCCACATGCTATTTCTCTGGGAAAGGGGGGTCTGTTGGACTAGGTTCCCAAATAACTGTAGCTCTACTCTTACTATTTCATCTACAAGCATTTCCAACTTCTTCTCTGTGAACCGTGGCTGCTTCCTTGGGGTCAGGTTGAGGGTGAATGTGAGGGTGAGTGTGAAGGTGAAGGGGAGGGTGAATATGAATATGTAAAAGTGTGTTTTTGTAAGAATTGTTTGAAAATAAAATATATGCAAGTTGTGTGGTGGGTGAAGTGTGAGTGTATGAGGCAGAGAACAGGGAATGTGTGGCAAATCATGTGTCCTATCAGCAGTTCTGTTAGAGCAAAGGATCATGGTCATGTTTTTGGGTATTTATATAGTTGATATTGGTGGGAGTGGCTAATATTTGAAATATTTTTGGGTGAATTTTGGCGGTACCATTGCTTGTTTTGACTGTCTTTGCTGGTTTCCAATGGACATTTGTGACACCACCTGACATGGTTCTGAAACCGCATCGGATGCATCGTCATCTGTTCGCGGGGTAAACAGAGTCTGATTTGTAACAGAAATGCTATTCTACAGTGTTTCTGTACGAGTCGGTCGCATCAGACTTGTTTCCGGACGATTCGGTCATACGGATTGCTTTCCTACCGACTCGGTTGGAGTTTAACATGCAATGCATCCTAATCCATCGTTCAGAAAGCTCGCGTTCGAGTCGTTCGGAAAGCATTCCGGAACTGATTCGGGAGGAATGTTTTCCTGACCAGATCGGAATCGACCCCTTAGTCTTCAGCTGGGCATCTTGTCTACACTGCTACCCATTTTAATACCATGATAAATATATCCTATTTCTTGCTAGGCAATTGATTGGCCCTCATGTCAGATGACATCCTGGCTAGATTTATGATGTCAGGGCACCAACTGACCAGTTGTCCTGAGTGAATGTGAAAATGGAGGATGACGCATCAGCAATTATGCACTAGGTTACTATCTGTAATTATGACGGCAAGGCAAATAGGAGGAGTACTAGGGACATGCTCTGAACCATTGATAGCATTGAGCTCCTTTGAAAAGTGAAATGGAGTTAAAAGAACCCAGAGTATCCTCAACAACAATACATCTTGAGTATCAGAGTCCCACATACAGAGTGCAGGTAAACAGGTTAAATGAGCTTCCCTCCATGAGAAAGTAGTCAATCGCTCTAACTTAAAGCAACTCATTCCAGCTTCAAAGACAGTAATTTCCTCTGATGACATGTTACTAGCACAGGTATCTAAACCAGGGTTTGTCGGCCTTGGAGACAGTCAAAGTCTTTGATTATCTATCATGAGCACTATAATGTCATCCATATTACTACCATCTCAACAGAAATTATATTTATGCAGAAGACCCCACTACAAGGTACTGAGGACCTTCAGATGCTATGGACTTCTTTTAATGATGAGCAAAATGAATAAATGTGAGTTTGACTTACCATATAAATTGATAAAGGAATAAATAATGTTGATTTTTTTTTGTGTCTCCGCAATGAGGAGAAATCTTCTTCTGCAATACTGCCACTGCTGTGGTGTGTGAAATATTGTGAAAATCTACAGCTCACTAGAAATTCAAATCTCAATTTGTGTTTCCAAGTTAGCATACATCTCTAAATCCTATGCATCATTTGCTACCACGCTCTACGCAACTCTAGCCCCTCTATGAGGACGTAGATTAAAAGATCCTATTGCCAGCCAAGGGGCAGAGTACCCTTCTTACTGCAATTCTTTTTTTCTTGCTTTTTTCATAAACATAACATAAATGTCAGTATACATGTTCAAATTATGGGTACAGAACGAGATACATGGAATTAATCATAGTACACAGGAATACAGTAATCATGACCAGATGCAGTTATCATATTGGTGGACCTCCTTCCGGCATGCTCCTTAGTAATAAGGTCAGTGAAGTAGTTACAGCATATAGAGTTCTCAAACAGTTCTATCTGCATTTCCTTCCCTAATCAATGTTGCTGGCTCCTTCGGGTTCCCCCATTTCCTTACCTATCAAATATTGTTGAAATAGACTCCAAAAGCCTTGGGTCGATTCTGCGGGGGTAGTAGTTTGCTGTATATGTCTGTCTGTGTGTTACAGAAGATCATGTCTTTGGTCCAGTCTTCTATTGTTGGAATTGGGCCTTTAGCCCATTGCATTGCTACTCGCCTCTTGGCTAGTAGTAGAGCTATTGCTATCAGCTGCCTTGCACTCTTACCAATTTTTTTTATTGTATCCCAATAGTGCAAGAAACGGGTCAGGAGTAAGTGAGAGGCCAGTGATATCATTCAGTGTGTAAAAAACTTTATTCCAGAACTCAGAGATTTTGGGGCAATGCCAGGCAACATGCAGAAATCCGGCTTCTGGTTCTGAACAACGATAGTAAGTCACTGAGTCTCTTATGCCATATCTGTATAACCTATCTGGTGTATAATACACCCTATTTATATATTTAAAATGGATAAGGCGGTGTCTGCTGTTCAGTGAGATTCGTCTAGTCATCTCGCAACAATAGCACCAACTTTCTTCATCTATTGTGCGTGCTAAATCTTGTTGGCAATCTTGTCGCACTTTCAGTAATGTCAGTCTTCAGTTGTCTTGTGTAAGGCTATATACTCTAGTGATCAGTTTAAATGGGGTGGGAGATCAGATAATGTGGGTAAGTGCTAACACCTCAGCCGGCTCTTGTAGATCTTTGCATAATATTTCTAGTAGTGCGTGTCTGTAGGAAAGTAGGATCTACTTCTTATGGTTACCCCCACTTTTTGCATGATGTGATGCTGTTTTTGACTAGTCTGACTGGGATCCTGCTAATCAGGACCCCAGTCTATCTGCTTTCTCCCTGAACTGTTATGATATGTACTTAGGGTACACTCCAGATTGGATACTGGGGTACCCTTATAAGTCCCTAGTATATGGTAACCATGTACCCAGGGCATAGGTACCCCAGAGGTCTCCCATGGACTGCAGCACATATTATGCCACCCATGAGAGACCATACAAAATGGAACTACAGGCCTGCCATTGCAGCCTCTGTAAGTTGGTGCATGCACCACTTACTTAAGATATAGGTTTCCTATATCCAAGGGTCACTGCACTTAAAACCTATAAGTCACCCCTCTAGCAGGCCTTTACAATCCTGAAGGCAGGGTGCTTAGTTCTAAGTGAGAGGTTGCCCCTGCATGAGCAGGATACCCCTGCAGTCTATGGAATCCATTCTCCGCGGTTGTCAGTGAAGTTGTCATATACTAAGGTAGATGTGCATTATGTGACCGTGTGATGACCATCTCGAAAATGACTGCAAGTAACCCTATCGAATTTGGTGTCAAACATCTTGGAATCATACCCCCACACCGGTAACTGGTGTGGGAGGTATGATTCCACCCCTCAGAAGTGAGCTTCGTTGGGTCGCTGGTGTTCCCGGTACCAGCCTTCTAGTCCCGGGCAGCACAAAATGGTTGCTGCCGACGAGACACATTTCTGCCCTACTGCTGCTGAGCCAAGCTTGAGCAGAGGAAGGTGGAACAATAGGCATCCTGTCACAGGGAGGTGTGACCACCTACCAGACAGGATTTAGTGTATAAGGGCTGGGTGGGTGCGCTTGCCAGTGACCGAAAGTCTGCATGAGAGGCACATTTGGTGTCCCTGTGCATAGTCCAGTTCAAACCAGTCCTGGGAGCCATTGGCTCCTGCTCTGGCACGAAACTGGACAAAGGACATGGGAGTAACCCCCCCCCCCACTGTCCAGACCCTCCCCTGAATCTGTCCAACCCTCTCCCGTGGGTACAAAAGGGCTTACCTGGCTGTAGGACCCTAGATTTGACGTGGACAAAATTCTGAACCATAAACGACTGAACTTCGACTGTCTGGGCACTCTGGACTTCGCTGGACTTCGTTTGAGCCCAACTTCGTCTCCCTCTCAGTCTGAAGCATCGTCTGTGCCTGTGCACCATACAGGCTCAGTGTAAAACCTGTGGAGCATCAAGGAAAAAAGAAGAAATCTCCCTTGGAGTGAAGGAGGCACTCCCCTGCATTCGCAGGCACCGCAACACAACTGTCCGGTCTGCTGACCCTGAGCTCCTAAGGACTCCAAAGGCTACAGCAACACAGGAGGTGGGTTTCTACATCCGTCGAGGTCTGAGCTGCCCTCTCAGCAAGTTTGAGGTCAGAATCTCTCGTGAGGGCTGCAATACCCGAATCTCTGTGCACGCGTACATTTGCAAGTGCATATGCTTGTTGGCGTTTCCCGAACAAGTGCACTAGGCTCTGAGTAGCCCCAATCTCTGGCACTATTTCCTACTTAGAACACCGGCCTCCTTGCACCGAGTGCACCGTGGGCTGGTGTTTGGTGAAATCGCTCGAGGTCCTCTCGTGACTCCTGTGCCTCCGGCCTGTGGGTCCATTAGAGGGTCAACTTTGCTTTTCTTGGGCTTCTCTGGTTGCTCCAGGCTTGCCCTGCCCCCCCTTGCTTTGGTGAGTCTCCTAGACCTTCCTGGTTCGAACCGTGCTGATCTGCGTGGGTTGCCGTTGCCAAGGCTTGTTGGTGCTCCCGCCGGACACCGACCCCTCAGTACTCGACATCCTTTGTGGGACAGCTCGTATCGGCTCCTGGTCATCCTCAACGTCTCCTGGTCCCTGTAGCTGCAAGGTCAAGACCTCCATCAACGCCCCTGAAGAATCAGACATCGGTGGGCATTTGTCTACCAAGCCCCTGGTAACTCCTGAGTGACTCAGACTCTGTCCCCTCTGCTTTCAGGTACTCTTCGACAAGAATCCACCTTTGGATTCCAACAGACACTTTTCTTCCTTCCAGCAGTGGTTCATCTTCGAAGTCCTCCATTGGATTCCGACGCCACTTCAGACCTATGCAACCGGCTTCCCTGGGATAGGTAACTCTGGTACTCCAGTATCCATGGGTGGGGTGGCTCTCCAACCTCCTAACTTCCAAAGGGTTTCTTCATAATCCACTGGGAAGGGTCCGTAAACTCTAAAACTTCAACCGCGACTTCCCCATAGAATTGTACGGAGCACGCGGTTTTGTTCCCACACTGCACCCTTCCTCCTTGGGGCCTCTACTTACTCACCTTGGGTGGTTCCTTGGGGTCCCAGCAATTCTACGTGCTTTAGACACTGTCTTGACTCGAGTCGTGGTTCTTATACTACTATTTTAGTATATGGTTTGGTCTCTCCCTGGGGCCCACTGTGTATTCATGCAATTTACTGTCATTTCTGTGCTTAAGTATTGTGTGCTTTATGATTATATCCATGTAGGATATACTGTGTCCCACTAGATAGTGTTATATCAATAAATACATATTTTTATAACTACTGTGTGGTTCTCCTTTCATTTAACCAATACTATAAGGTTGCATTCTGGTAAAACAAGATGCTTAACATTCCTTCAAGACTAAGCCTGAAGGCTGCTCTCCACAGCTACCACTTGGATAGCTTTCTAAGGTTATCTTTGACCTCTTAAATCACCATAAGGGTTGTTTGAACTAGTGCAAGATGCCCACTTTAATTAGTAGACAGCATATACCAGTCCAACTTCTCATACTAAGCCTGAAGGCTGCTCTCCACAGCTACCACTTGGATAGCTTTCTAAGGTTATCTTAGACCTCTTAAATCACCGTAAGGGTTGTTTGGACTGGTGCAATATACCCACTTTAACTAGTGGACATCATATACCAGGCCAACTCCTCACATTGGCGTGCAGCGGTTGGGATTCAAGCCTGCATTGTTTTAATAGATAAATCTTTGTATTGATTAACTGAAAAACCACTAATACTAGGTACATATAATACAAGCTTAGAATAAGTAAGTTCTACTGAACTTAGGGTTGGGCAAGTCAAGGGTCTAGCACACCCTTTCTCCTACCTCAGAGAGTTTCATTCCCACTAGGTTAGGTAGGTGCAACACCACACCACACTTAGTATGTCTTCTAAAGGAGATGCCAGTGGCTCTCTGCCTTCTAGATATAGTGAGCTTTCGTTCCATGAACTGAAAACCCTGTGTGTCTCTAGAAAGTTGAAGACAGGGAGAAGTGCCAACACTCAATGCCTGGTAGAGGTGTTACTTCTAGATGACCTAAGGAAAACCCCTGGGTCAGATGAACAGGAGAGATTGGGTGGGCCAGGTCATGAGGATAGGTCAGGAGGGGAGAACCCCTATGACCTAGAATCTAACCCTGACCAGGAGGAACCTGATAGTTCCCACCTGGATAACTCAGATCTTCAAGAAGGTAGTGCCGAAGGACCGAAGGCCCCCCTCTTCACCCCTCCTGGAAGAGTGCCGAGTTTACCAAAGAGATCTAGATCTCCCTCTGCAGAGTCTAATCACTCAGGACAGTCTATAGGGACCTCTGTGTCTAGCAGGAGAGACAATTCCTTTGATAGGGAATACCAACTTCTTGAGGTTGAGAAAGCTAGGCTGAGGCTTAGGCAAGAGCAGTTTGCCCTGGACAAGGAATCCCCAGAAGTCCAGAGGGCTAGATAAAAGTTGGGACTAGAGTCCCATGGTGGCAGCAACAGTGCCCCTAGAGTTAAGGAACATTCCTTTGATAATAGGAACCTGAGCAAGATTGTCCCTCCCTACCATGTTGGGGATGACATCCATAAGTGGATAACTGCTTTGGAGAGGGCCTGTAAAGTTCAGAGGGTCCCTCAAGAGCAGTGGGCAGCTATCTTGTGACTCTCCTTTGCTGACAAAGGTAGAGATAAGCTCCTCACTGTTAGAGAAGAGGATGCTGACAATTACTCAATCTTGAAGAGTGTTCTCATTGATGGGTTTGGCTTAACCACTGAACAGTATAGGATTAAGTTCAGAGACACCCAGAAGGCACAGAATCAGGATTGGGTATACTTTGTGGATAGTGCCATTAAGGCTCTGGAAGGCTGGTTGCTTGTCAGCAAAGTGAATGATTTCAAGGGATTATACAATTTGATTATGAGGGAGCAGATCCTTAATAATTGCCAAAATCAGTTATTGCATCAATACTGATCCGACTTCTCCCCAAGAACTGGGAAAGAAGGCAGATACGTGGGTCAGTACCAGGGTGAAGCAGAAAAACCAGAACAATGGTGGTGACTGTGAGAAGTTGGCCTGGTACATGATGTCCACTAATTAAAGTGGGCACCTTGCACCAGTCCAAACAACCCTTTTGGTGATTTAAGAGGTCAAAGATAACCTTAGAAAGCTATCCAAATGGTAGACACTTTAAATACCTCACAGTATCTGCTACATGCAGATAACACAAAGCACACAATACTGTAGCACAGAAACAATTGTAAGTAGCACTAATACACAGTGGGCTCCAGGGGGGAGTCCAAACCATATACTAAAATAGTGGTATAAGAACCACGACTCGAGTCAAGACAGTGTCTAGAGGTTGTAGAATCGCTGGGACCCCAAGGAACGACCCAAGGTGAGTAAGTCGGGACCCCACGGAAGATGGGTGCAGTGTGAGAACACAACCGCGTGCTACGTACAATTCAATGGGAGAGTCGCAGTTGCAGTTTTTGTGTTTAAGGACCCTTCCCAGTGGATTACGAAGAAGCCCTTTGGATCATAGTAGGTTGCAGAGCCACACACCCGTGGATACCGTAGTACCAGAGTTACGTAAGTAAGGGAATCCCAGGGAAACCGGGTGCATAGGGCTGAAGTGGTGTCGGAAACCGCCGTCGATCTCAATGGAGGACTTCAAGGAAGAGCCACTGCTCGGTTGAAGAAAAGTGTCCGTTGGAATCCAAAGGTGGATTCTTGATGAAGAGTACCTGAAAGCAGAGGGGGCAGAGTCTGGGTCACTCAGGAGTGACCTGGGGCTCGGTAGACGAATGCCCACTGATGTCGGGTGCCCTCAGGTGCATTGAGGGGGTTCTTGACTCTGCAGCCACCGGGACCAGGAGATGTCGAGGACTACCAGGAGCCGGATACGAGCTGTCCCATGAAGGATGTCGAGTGCTGAGGGGTCGGTGTCTGGCTGGAGCACCAACAAGCCTTGGCAGCTGCAACCCATGAAGATGGTCAAGAAAGGTTATGGTTCGGAAAAGCAAGGTCCAGGAGACTCACCAAACACAGGGGAGTCAGGGCAAGCCTGGAGCAACCAGGGGAGACCAAGAAAAGCAGTGTTGACCCTCAAGAGGACCCACAGGCCGGAGGCACAGGAGTCGCGAGGGGACCTCGAGCAGAATTACAAATAAACAGCCCACAGAGCATTCAGTGCAAGGAGGCTGAAGTTCTTCAGTGGAAATGGTGCCAAAGGTTGGGGCTACTCGGAGCCCAGTGCACTTGTTTCGGGAACACCAACATGCATATGCACTTGCAAAAGTACGCCGTGCACAGGGGAATGGGTATTGCAGCCCCCATGAGGGATTCTGACCTCAAACTTGGTGAGAGGGCAGCTCGACCTCGAGGGATGTGGAACTCACCTCCTGTGTTGCTGGAGCCTTCGGAGTCTGCAGAAGCTCAGGATCAGCAGACAGGTCCGTTGAGTTACGGTGCCTGCGACTGCATGGGAGTGACTCCCTCACTCCAAGGGAGATGTCTTTGGTTGTCCTTGATGCTCCACAGGTCCTGCATGGAACCAGTATGGTGCACGGGCACAGACAATGCTTCAGACTGAGAGGGAGACGAAGTCGGGCCCAAACGAAGTCAACCAAGTCCAGAGTGTCCAGACGGTCGAAGTTCAGTGGTTTCTGGTTCAGAATCTTGTCCACATCGAATCTAGGGTCCTACAGCCAGGTAAACCCTTTAGTACCCACGGGAGAGGGTTGGACAGATTCAGGGGACCTTCCCAGGGGAGGGTCAGGACAGTGGGGAGGTTGCTCAAATGTCCTTTGTCCAGTTTCACGCCAGAGCAGGAGCCAATGGCTCCCAGGACTGGTTTGAACTGGGCTATGCACAGGGACACCAAATGTGCCCCTCATGCAGACTTTCGCTTGCTAGCAAGCGCACCCACCCAGGCCTAATACACTAAATCCTGTCTGGGAGGTGGTCACACCTCCCTGTGACAGGATGCCTATTGTTCTGCCTTCACCTGCTCGAGCTTGGCTCAGCGGCAGGAGGGCAGAAATGTGTCTCTGGTCGGCAACACCCCTTTTGGGCTGCCCGGGACTAGAAGGCTGGTACCTTCTAGTCCCGGGCTTGTTTCTGAGGGAGCTTGTTTCTGAGGGGTGGAATCATTGTCTGTGCCTGTGCACCATACAGGCTCCATGCAGGACCTGTAGAGCATTAAGGACAACCGAAGATGTCTCCCTTGGGGTAAAGCAGTAACTCCCCTGCATTAGCAGGTACCACAACACAACTGTCCGGTTTGCTGACCCTGAGCTCCTACGGACTCTGAAGTCTCCAGCAACACAGGAGGTGGGTTACTACGTCCCTCGATGTCCGAGCTGCCCTCTCACCAAGTCTGAGGTCAGAATTCCTCATGGGGGCTGCAATACCTGAACCCCTGTGTGAATCCCCACTCCTGAGGGACCCAGACTCTGTCCCCTCTGCTTTCAGGTACTCTTCGACTAGAATCCACCTTTGGATTCCAACGGACACTTTTCTTCTTTCCAGCAGTGGCATTTCTTTGAAGACTCCAATTGAGATCAACGGCGGTTTCCAACGCCACTTCAGCCCTATGCACCCGGCTTCCCTGGGATAGGCAACTCTGGTACTTCGGTATCCATGGGTGGGGTGGCTCTCCAACCTTCTATGATCCAAAGGGTTTCTTCGTAATCCACTGGGAAGGGTCCTTAAACTCTAAAACTTCGACCGAGACTTTCCCATAGAATTGTACGGAGCACGCGGTCGTGTTCCCACACTGCACCTGTCCTCCGTGGGGTCCCTACTTACTCACCTTGAGTGGTTCCTTAGAGTCCCAGGGATTCTACAACCTCTAGACACTGTCTTGACTCGAGTCATGGTTCTTATACCATCGATTTAGTATATGGTTTGGTCTTCCCCTGGGGCACACTGTATATTCGTGCTATTTACTATTATTTCTGTGCTACAGTATTGTGTACTTTGTGATTATCTCCGTGTAGGAGACACTGTGATGTGCTAGATAGTGTTATATCAATAAATACATATTTTTATACCTACTGTGTGGTTCTCCTTTCATTTAACCAATACATTAAGGTTGCATTCTGGTAAAACAAGCTGCTTAACATTGCTTCAAGACTAGGCCTGAAGGCTGCTCTCCACAGCTACCACTTGGATAGCTTTCAAAGGTTATCTTTGACCTCTTAAATCACCATAAGGGTTGTTTGGACTGGTGCAAGACACCCACATTAATTAGTGGACAGCATATACCAGGCCAACTTCTCACAATAGGGTTAACCTTGGGTTCTGAGATGGGTTCTGGCTTAGTCAGAACTCCAGCTCGGGCGGTTTTGGTCTGTGATGGTGGCATAGATATTGCCACCTTACTTGTAAGTCCCAGTAACATGGGCAAGTACAGGCAACAGCCTTTACTAAATGGAGTAGAGGCAATGGCCTACAGGGACACAGGGGCCAGTGTCACAATGGTGACAGAGAATCCTGGGCAAATCATACTTGGTGAGATGTACCAAGTGACCAATGCAAACAATGTCAGGACTGACCATTTCTTGGCAGTTGTTAATTTCAGCTGGGGAGGGGTAAAAGCCCTAAGAAAGTTGTGGTTAGCTCAGACCTAACAGTGGATTGTTTGATGGGCAATGATTTAGAGACATCAGCCTGGGCTGATGTGGAATTTAGGAGTCCTGCAGCAATGCTGGGTATCTCTGCAGATATGTTTGCTGTGACCAGGTCACAGGCCAAAATGACTAACACTGAAAAGGCCCTGGATCCTGGAAAAATGGATCAGGTGTGTAGGAAGGTAGGATCCTTTGGCATGTGTACCCCCACTTTCGCCTAGTTCTAAGCTGTTTTTTGACTGGGATCCAGCTAATCAGGACCCCAGTCTATCTGCTTTCTCCTTAAACTGTTATGCTATGTACTTTGGTACACTCCAGATTGGATACTGGAGTACCCTTGTCAGTCCCTAGTATATGGTACCCATGTACCGAGGGCATAGGTACCTCAGAGGCCTCACATGGGCTGAAGCATGTATCATGCCACCCATTAGAGGCCATGCAAAATGGAACCTACAGGCCTGCCATTGCAGCCTGTGTATGTTGGTGCATGCACCACTTACTTAAGATATAGGTTTACTATATCTAAGGGTCACTGCACTTAAAACCTATGAGTCACCCCTATAGCAGGCCTTAACAATCCTAAAGGCAGGGTGCTTGGTTCTAAGTGAGAGGATGCCACTGCATGAGCAGAACACCCCTGCAGCCTACGGAGTTCATTCTCCCGGGTTGTCAGTGTAGCAGCCATACATATATGTAGAGGTGCATTATGCGACCGCGTGATGACCATGCTGCCGACCAGAGACACATTTCTGCCCTCCTGCTGCTGAGCCAAGCTCGAGCAGGGGAAGGCAGGACAATAGGCATCCTGTCACAGAGAGGTGTGACCACCTCTCAGACAGGATTTAGTCTATTAGGGTTGGGTGGGTGCGCTTGCCAGTGCCTGAAAATCTACATGAGGGGTACATTTGGTGTCCCTGTGCATAGTCCAGTTCAAACCAGTCCTGGGAGCCGTTGGCTCCTGCTCTGGCGTGAAACTGAACAAAGGACATGGGAGTAACCTCCCCCCTGTCCAGACCCTCCCCTGGGAGGGTCCCCTGAATCTTTCCAACACTTTCATTAGGGTACATAAGGGCTTACCTTGTGGTAGGACTTTAAATTCGTGGTGGACAAGATTCAGAACTGAAACCACCGCACTTCGACCATCTGGGCACTCTGGATTTCGCTGGACTTTGTTTGGGCCTGACTTCGTCTCCCTCTCAGTCTGCTGCATCGTCTGTGCCCATGCACCATACAGGATCCATGCAGGACCTGTGGAGCATCAATGGCAACTGAAGATAATCTCCCTTGGAGTGAAGGAGTCACTCCCCTTCATTCGCAGGCACCTCATCACTGCTGACCAGTCTGCTGATCCCAATCTCCTACGGACTCCGAAGTGTCCAGCAACACAGGAGGTAGGTTTCTACGTCCATCGCGGCCCGCGCTGCCCTCTTACCAAGTTTGAGGCTAGTATCCCTCGTGGGGGCTGCAATACCCAAACCCCTGTGCACCGCATATATTTGCAAGTGCATGTGCTTAATGGCAAGTCTTTACCAAGTGCATTGGGCTCCCAGTAGCCCCAACCTCTGGCACAATTTCCTACCAAGTTCTTCGACCTCCTCGCACTGAGTGTTCCGTGGCCTGTTTGGTGAAATTGCTCGAGGTCCTCTCGCGACTCCTGTGCCGCCGGCCTGTGAGTCCATTTGAGGGTCAACTTTGCTTTTATTGGGCTCCCCTGGTTGCTCCAGGCTTGCCCTGACTCCTGTGTTTGGTGAGTCTCCTGGACCTTGCTAGTCCGAAGCGTACTCTTCATTGACTTCCTGCATGGGTTGCTTTTGCCAAGGCTTGTTGGTGCTCCCGCCGGACACCGACCCCTCAGCACTCGACATCCTTGGTGGGATAGCTCGCATCTGGCTCCTGGTCATCCTCAAAATCACCTGGTCCCCGCAGCTGCAGAGTCAAGAGCACCGTGAACTATCCTGAAGCACCCGACATCGGTGGGCATTTGTCTACCGAGCCCCTAGTCACTCCTAAGTGACCCAGACTCTGTCCTCTCTGCTTTCAGGTACTCCTCAACAAGAATCCACATTTGGATTCCAACTGACACTTTTCTTCCTTCCAGCAGCGGCACTTTCTCGAAATCCTCCATTGAGTTCAACGGCGGTTTCCGACACCACTTCATCCCTATGCACCCGGCTTCCCAGGCATAGGTAACTTGGGTACTTCAGTATCTACGGGTGGGGTGGCTCTCCAACCTTCTGTCTTCCACTGGGTTTCTTCGAAGTCCACTGGGAAGGGTCCCTAAACGTTAAAATTCCAACCGCGACTTGCACATAGACTTGTACGGAGCACGCAGTTGTGTTCCCACACTGCACACGCACTCCGTGGGGCCCCTATCTACTGACCTTGGGTGGTGCCTTGGGGTCCCAGCAATTCTACGTCCTCTCAACATCGTTCTGACTCGAGTCGTGGTTCTTATACCACTTTCTTAATATATCGTTTGGTCCTCCCCGGGGACCACTGTGTATACGTGCTATTTACTGTCATTTCTGTGCTTAAGCATTGTGTGCTTTGTGATTATCTCAGTGTAGGAGATACTGTGTCGTACTAGATAGTGTTATATTAATAAATACATATTTTTATAACTACTGTGTGGTTCTCCTTTCATTTAACCAATACTACAAGGTTGCATTCTGGTAAAACAAGCTGCTTTACATTCCCTCAACACTAAGCCTGAAGGCTGCTCTCCACAGCTACCACTTGGATAGCTTTATAAGGTTATCTTGGACCTCTTAAATCACCATAAGGGTTGTTTGGAATGGTGCAAGGGGCCCACTTTAACTAGTGGACATCATATACCAGGCCAACTTTTCACAGCGTCTGACTCTAAAATACTGACATTGGTCAAGTGTCGAATGTGCCAGTCCCTCTGCCTGGATGTCCTCCCAGCTGCGAAGTACCCCATCCTGAAACAAATCTCCAACTACCGTAAGGCCTACCCTCTGTAGAGCCTTGGAGACCTCTCGCTCTCTGCCCGTCGGTAACCAAGTGCACCACTCTAAGGGAATCAGAGGGGAATACAGGAGCACACCTGCTTGTCTGTCCAACAGATTCCGCCATGCATGTATAGTTGAATTTAGGGAGTCCAGGGTGGTGTGCTTTCTTATCGGAGTTTTAAATATCATCTGTGGTAGTGTATACGGGTCTGCTGCGTCTTTCTCTACATATAAATGTGGGAGAAACTGCGGGCCATGTATCCAGGCATGCACATGTGTACTCTGGGCTGTCCTGTAATATAGCTCAAGATCTGGGGCGTTGAGGCCTCCCATGGAGTACGGGAGTGTAAGTGTTTCCCATTTGACCCTTGGTTGTTTACCAGCCCAAGCTAGTTGAATCAAAAGGGATCTAATGGTGGCGTACATATGTGCCGGGAGGAGCATAGGAATATTCTGAAACAGAAAAAGGAATCTAGGGAGAATGATCATTTTTATTAATGAAATTCTGCCTATCAGTGAGAGCGCCAGCCTGATCCATTTAGCTATGTCTTCTTCCAATCCGCCCAGTGCCTTACCATAATTGTCTGGAGTAATATTGCAGAGTCAGTATGAACTTGAATCCCTAAATATTGGACAGACTCCGTAGTCCACCGTAGAGGGAAATCCATATTTACTGGGACTGTGATTGGAGTTAATGGAAAAATTAATGATTGGCCCAGTTAATTTTCAGGCCAGATAGCTGTCTAAATCGGACCACTTCTGTGAGTACAGGAGTAAGGTGTTTCTCAGGGTCCCTGACATATAGGAGCATGTCGTCGGCATAAGCCAATGCTATCAATTGATAGCCTGGAAATCAAACTCCTCTATGCCCGTAATACACCCTCAAGGCGGATAATAATGGTTCCGCTATCAATGCATACAGCAACGGGGACAGAGGGCAACCTTGACGGGTGCCTCGTGTAATGGAAATAGATGGTGTAACTGTATTCCCCTATCTGATTCGAGCTACCGGGTCCTTGTACACTACCTGTACTAGTTGGATAAAAATCTCTCCCACTCCAATGCACTGTAAGACTGCCTCCATGAGTGGCCATTCTACAGAATCAAACGCTTTTTCAGCATCTAAAAAGACTGCTGCGGCCTTGACTTCTGGATTTATGTTTTGAATAGTGACAAAGACAGTTCTGATATTGTATGTTAGATTGCGGCCGGGGACAAATCCTGCCTGTTCCGCTCCCACTACTAACGGCACCAGGGCAGCTAACCGGTTGGCAAGTATTTTGGCGAAGAGTTTTGTGTCTACATTCTATTGCTATTGCTAGTAGTCTTTATTCGATATTTTTCAATCATAAAAGACACAGATACAAACATACAATATCATAATATCTTAAAATATCATAGGAAAATGCCGCAAGAACAAAATAATCATTACAATTTAAAATTCCTTTGCAAAGTCGTTATAAAAGGAAATTTATCCGTTAAAATCATACGTGGCTTAAAGGAGAAAATTTAGGTTCGTATAACAATAGTAAAAATAGATATTAAAATTTTAAAATAGCATATAAATATCCAATTTTCCAGGAAATACAATACACAGAGGAGGACCACAATAAATATGTGCAAGGCAATTATTAAGGAGTAGTGACCGCTGTAACCACCAAACTAGTTCTTCTAAGTGCCCATGTACAACTCAGAAATTTCGCCATGGCTATAGCTACATCTTCACGTGTATCTGTTTTTAAAATACGCATAGCTATTTGGCATGAATTTGTGCCTAGATTTAGACAGATAGGCTTGAGCCATTTTTGTCGAGGACCCTTATATGCAGGACACACAAAGAATGTGTGCGCAATGGACTCTTCCATAGTTATGCACGTCGGGCATTTATTGTCTAAAATATTATTCCACTTTGCCGTAAAAGATTTTATGGGAAGGGTACCCACTCTAAATTGGTGATATAATTTTCTGTCAAGGGGTCTCTCAATAAAATACCAATATGCTTCAAGTCTTGATTCAGACTTATACTCTAAAAAAAATGCCTGTCAGGGATGTCCTACTCACCAGTGACATGGTCTTATGACTAACCATGTCCCTATATAATGCTTTAAAATCTTTTTTATTTGGGAACAGGTTCCCTGCTGGGTCTTCCCACAAATGACTAAGCCCCATGTCAGATAATGTGCCCTTGATCTTTTGTAACCACTTGATTTTTGAAGATAGATCTACTTCTCTGATATGTTTTACTGCATTAGCATATGGTGCTAACTCTGGTGTTGTCCATAGCCGTCTCCAGTAGAATGTCTACATTCAAGAGTGATAGGGGTCTGTAGGACGAGCAGTCATTCGAAGGTTTCCCTGGCTTAAGAAGAGTGACAATCATGGCCTCCCTCATGGATCGGGGCATTATTTTGTTTTCAACCATCTCCTCAAAGAGCGTGACTAAGTGTGGAATAAGTAGCTCCTGGTAGGCTTTGTAGAAAGAGACTGTTAGGCCATCAATTCCCGGTGCAGTCCCGGCTCTCATTGTCTTTAATGCTACCCGAATTTCTCTAGGGGCTAGCGGGGCCATGAGATGCTCTCTGTGCGAGTTAGTTAACCATGTCATATGTATGTGTGTCAAGTATTCTTCCGTCATGTTGTCATCATGTGTTATCCAGGATCTGTATAAGTCTGCGTAATAATTACTAAATCTTTCAGCTATACCAATCGTGTCTTGAATCAGCCTGCCGTCCTCATCTTTAATTTCTATGACCGTGCTAGCTTCTCTCTTTGTGTGCTGTAAACTTGCAAGTAAGGCTCCAGGGCGCTCGCCCTCTCCATATACTCGTGCGGTAGCATATTTCCCCAAGTGTTTAACCTCACTATCCGCAGTGTTGTGGTACTCCTCAAGGGCTTGTTTGATGTCGTCTAACCTCTTGCTATCCCCAGTCCTTAGGTGTGCTTGTTCCAGATGTGCTATTTCTTTCTCTAATCTAGAGAGTCTGTCCCCTATGGAGCGTAGTACCCCGGCATGCTTCGATGTAGCCACCCCCTTAAGTACACTTTGAACACCTCCCAAATTGTTGAAAATGTAGAGACTGACCCTAAATTGTCTTCAAAGTAATTTTCAATGGATGTGGCCATTTCAGCAGGGAACACTGGGTCCAGTAGGGAAAAAGGGGAGAACCTCCATTTGAAAGGGGCAGCGCGGTCTACGCACAGCTCTAACTATTCAATTCAATATCTTAATTCGGAAGGTTCCATAAAAGTATATGCATATAAAACAATCACCATTATATCAACACAAGTACATTGACGTATTATTATAAATCAGATAAAACATGTCTATGCATAGCACCATAAATTAAAAACAAGAATTAAAAGCACAAGATAGCAGCAGGTTGTTATAATAATAAAGTGCCACGTACCCTCACTGCATATCTTAAAAATGAGGCTACATGTAAACATGTTTCAGTATCAGACAGTTGGAAAATTGATGAGAACATTACTCCACTCTGTTTGATATCGCGGTATCTCATTTTAAAAAGTGGAAGCAAAAATAACCTAGTATACAATTGATAACATTTACAGAACAGTAAAAATGTATCATGGTTTGGCCTGACTTATTGTTAAACGGGCAAGGAATAGCAGCAAGATTCGGTTGGTACCCAGAAGGAAAACACAATAAATAAGTATCAGCACGAAACCTAAATAGCAGGGAGCGCTCCCATCTCCCACAAGGCTGTTCTAAGTAAACGGGTGGTAGCACGGAGATACTCTGCGACGAATATACACTTATCAGTGGTTTCCCTACTACAATATTAAGAGGGTTTTTACATGCTAAATTATAAAAAGCTGAGGCTACTTCCTTTTTGTTAAAGGTCGGGCATAGATCTCTCGTTGTAAAAGCTTGCTCCATACCGATTTTTCCGAATTCCGATTTAATATATGCCAACCACAGGATTCGAAGGCCGTTATCACAGGAAATGCAGTCATTTATTATATCTCTAGTGAGCAATGCCTGGTCATTACTCCAAATGGATAGCCAAAGTAACAATGGCCTCACTCTAATAAAATCAGATATGTATAACAGATTTAATTCTTTATGGCAGATGTGGGAGGAAGAGAGCGGTACACCAAACAGGCATCTGCAGAACCTGTTTTCCTCTGATTGCATGGTCACGCAATTTGCATCCCCCCAAATGGCGGAACCATAGGTGGCAATTGGAACACATTGGGACTTATATATTTGTAACATTGCTTTCAACTGCCCTCCGCCACGGGGTTGAGGAAGGGAAAGCAATGATCCAATTGCCTTTGAGAATAACATTCTACGGTGTGCGATGTTAGGTGACCAAGCTCCAGAAGACGAAAACATAACTCATAAATATGGAAAGCTCTTAACACTTGTTAAGGAGTTATTTCCTACCTGCATACGAGACAATTGAATACAATGCGGCCCACATGCCATAATATGAGATTTTTTAAAATTTGTTTGGAGATCAAGATTAAACATAAAATCAATAAATGCTGACACTAAAAGGTGTAGTGCCCTAGGGGTCCAAGCCATTAAAACTACGTCATCCACATATAAAAGTGTAGGAAGGGGTTTCCCTTTGACAGATGGAACATCACTGGTTATGGGAGACAGGGATGGGTAGAGATCGTTAATGTATAGTATAAACAGGAGCGGTGCTAACACACACCCCTGTCGAACTCCCCTGCCAATCTCAATACCCTTGGATACATTCCCGTTATTTATTCTAACTTTGGCTTCCGTACCCCTATGAAGAAGACGAGAAAGTGAACAAGGGGGGCTTCCAGGCCCTTAAGTATTAACTTGTGCCATATTTTCGACCGATTTACACAGTCGAAAGCGGTACTTCGATCCATAAATGCCATGTATAGAGGCACGCGCTTGACTACTGTGTACTTGCATATTATTAGGTTCAAATTGGAACATTGCTCAATTGTCCCTACCTTGCTTCTAAATCCATATTGGGCAGGATATAAAATTGACCTTATTTGGGCCCACTCCTGTTGTAAATAACACGCCCCAGAACTTTTACAGTTGTGTCAGTTAACGATATTGGTCTGTAGCAACTGGGGTCTTCTCTGTTGTCTTTTTTAAATATAGGGACAATAATGGAAGTGCGCCAAGAATCCGGTATGTCTGTATAAGGTAGTTTGCTAAACACATTCGTTAAAATAGGAGCCCAGAGTTTAGTTTCCAGTTTTAATAGGTCAATTGGTACTCCATCAGGCCCCGGCGCTTTACCACACATACTTTGCATTAGGGCCTCTTCTACCTCCTCAATCGTAATTCTAACATCTATTAGTTTACTACTATCTATAGTGAAACTATCTACGTTAGGGGGGGAAACAAACTTCGCTAAAATGATCTTCCCAAGATTCACTAGTAATATGGCATGAGATTGGGGAGACTGTCAAGTTTTTACGTCTTATTCCAGAAACTGTGGCCCAGAAATTCTTGCTGTCCTTCGTGTTAGCTGCTTGTGCTAATGTCTCCCATTGGTCTGTGAGAACCTGCTGCCAGCGCCTAGACGTAACAGTCTTATAATGTTTCCTCAGGGCAGTGATTAGTACCTTATTTCTGGGCTTCTTCCCTAGGGCCATCCTTAGTTCTTTATTGGCTGCTGTACAGTCATGGTAAAACCAGCCATGTAACTTATTGGATGGGCGTATTGGTCTGAGAAGGGTATTTGTTATGCCTAGACAGAGTTCTTTAAAGGCACCCACTATGTTAATAGCACTGTCCTCTTCAGATAGACAGGCCTCCACTGACCTCCTATTCTCTTTCACAACTTTCTCTAAGTTTTGTGCTGGGTCGCGCATTCTTCAGACCAGTTTTAAATTGTCCGTTGACGATTGCAAGCCCCTATCTGCTGCTTGTATACTTTCCTTGGGGCCATTAGAAAAACAGCCTCTAGTGGGTTGTGATCACTAAAGGTGGATTCAACAACTGATACGTAAGGCAGGTTTGGACTAGGCTGCGGGTGATAACTATATAATCAATCGTGGACGGAGACCCTCTGCCTTTATAGGTTGGAGGAATAATTACGTTTTTCCCTGCAGTTGCCATGATATCTAGTAGATCGTGGGATTCCACTATTGACCCCAACTCCTTGCTTCTGTGGTCTGAACCTCCCTGTATATTCCCCATCATATTTCTATCATTTGGGAGGTGTGCATTAAAATCACCGGCAAGGCAGAGGTGTAATCCCTGGCCCTGAATAACAGTTTTATCAAATAACTTGGTAAGAAAACTACTCAATTCTAGAAATGTTGGGTGGGGTACATTGATAGAATTATTATTATAAAAATTAACCAAATAAAAATAAAAATGGGACTTCCAGCAAAGCACTTGGAAGCTAGTACTGGCAGTCTCCAAGACCTCCACATGACCGCCCAAGGCAATATTCAGCCATACTGACAATCCACCTGATGTACGACCAGAGCGGGAACTGGTGGCAGGAATATTATAGCACTTGTACCCATCTAATATAGAGGGTACCACCTCCCACGCCTCCTGCAGCATGATTATATCATATTTTTTAATAAAAGAGAGCCATTCTGGCACAGATATCTTGGAGCGGATTCCTGCAACAATCCAACTCATAATGCGCAGCCTGTTATCCGGGATAGACAGCGCGGTAGGAATATGGATGGGTTTCTTTACAAAATTAGGCAAGAGATGTGCAGGAGCGGCGGCCACTGGGAGTCATTCTATGTCTTCCAGTGTGCTAAGAATTTCGAATCTATTATTACAATTCAGTAAAGGTGTTGCCCTATTAGGGAGATTATGAATAGTTGGTAAAATTATTGGCTTGTAAAAATAGCCGAGGGGAAGTAACACGATTTGCGAATTAGTGTAGGACAATGATTCTCTATATTTCAAAAGATTATGTACATAGATTGGAGCTCTAAAATGTACCACAATACAGTCTCCTGGTATCTCCTTATGCCCCTGTCCCACCCATCCAACTCTCCTTATCATGGTGATTTTCCCCGCATTCTCGAGCTCATATTTATCCAACCAGTGTACAGTTTTGTTTTTTAACTATGACCAAGTCTCAACTGAACTCATTTTCAATGGCGGTACACCAGCCAATATCAGAACGTATGGACAAGCAGCTGGAGGGTGGCTCAATGAGTTTTTCATGGGGGCGGACACTTTGTTGACTCCTCCGGAAGGATCAGAACAGTTTGGTCTTAAAGGTCGTGTCTCTCTAGCAGGATTAAGGGTGGTAGGGACAACTGGTTGTGGGGCCAGATTTTTTCTGGGTAACGTTTCCTCATTAAAAGAAGGGTTCCTTTGGGGATTATTTATTAATTCAATACCACTGGTCAACCTTATCTGCGGTTGGGCCGAGTAAGTTGGAGCTGAGATTAAATTAGAGCGTCCAGTGGGCCTATCCTTAGTTGGATTGTTTGGTTCACATTGATTAGCCAAGGATTTCTCGATTGATTCTAGCCGCCTTATAATTGGGCATAGTTTTTGGTCAAGCATTGAGCTAATTTTTTAGATCAGAGTGCTTTGTATGTCATCTGGTGTAAAATCCTCTGTCTGAGTTGTCGGAGTCACAGTATGAGATTTGGAACAGTGTGAGGTTAAGTTCTGTTCGCGGCATCTGTGTTTTTTTTTGGGATATAACCACTGTACTAGCCCCTTTGGTAGCCCCGGCTGGTTTCCTCTTTTTTTTGAATGGTTGATTAATGTCAGAGATTTTGGAGGAATCTAATCATGAAGGGCCAATAAGCAACACAGGGTCAGGACAACCATTAGTTGTTAAAGGAGAACTATGTGTGCATGGTAGTGCGGGACAGGTTGGGCTGGGGGGGGATCAGGGATGCATCAGATGTACAATGTTTGTGGCAATACACCGTATCCATAGAAAGTCTACGTTCAACCTGTATGATTTCATCTGAGATCGCCCCCACTGCTTTAGCCAACATAGTGTCAATCGCAGTAGTAGTATGAGATGAAATACCTGCGCCGGGCACCTTCCGTTTACCCATTCTCAATAAAGTGCAAAATAGGACTTAAGAAGACTTAAAAGGAAGATATACCTTAGTTCTCTGTTCTGGGCGTAGTCCACAATCAGTGATGGATGACTCAAACTCAAGAGTGTACAGGTGGGGGCCCAACTGCCTTATTAAGCGCCTAAAGGTGCAAGCTAGATGGTATCAATGTGCGGCCACTGCTGCAGTTCCTTCTATGGTAAATGATCTGCCCCTACGATCTCTCCTGGGCAACAAACAGCAAAGCACAGGGGGCCCAGCTCACAGGTTCGAGAGCCTCCTCAATCCAGGCATCAACAATAAGAGGGGGGGCCCAGCCCAGCCTCTTCCAGGCTATGACGGGCTAAGGCACGCCCCGCGCCCGTCCCGTGCTGTGGGACGCCTCCATGATTTTTATGGCGCTTCGGTGCCTTTCCTGCTACGCCGCGCCCCTCCTCCCGGGACGGTATGCAGGAAATGCAGGAAACAGCTGATGCGGGCTAATGCAGGCAAGAGAGGCTCCCGAGCTGCGGGACGCCTCAGTGATTTTTATGACGCTCCGGCGCCTTTCCGGCTACGTTGCACCCCTCCTCTCGGGCCGGTATGCAGGAAACACAGGAAACAGCTGATGCAGGCAAGAGCGGCTCTAACTCTAAAACAACCGGGTAATGGTCCGAGTATGTTCTTGGGAGTGGCTCACATGTGGTGACCTGAGGGAAGAGACTTCTAGATATCAACCAGTAATCAATCTTGGTATGGGTGTCATGTGGAGCGGAATAGTGAGAGAAACCTGGGATGGTATCCAAGCGCTGCCGCCAGACATCCAGCAACCCCAGTTGATCCATAATATCGGTTATGGCCCCCGCGGCTGCGGCAGGTCGTCTAGTTGGACCTTTGGACCGGTCCCGTGCTGGATCCAATATACAATTAAACTCTCCACCACAGATTTTAGGGAGGTCTGTTACTTTTAATAAACGGGCTGCTAGTGTATGATAAAACTGTGGGTCATCATGATTGGGGCCATAGATATTCACTAGCCTTGCATTAAACCCTTCTTTATAACACCTGGTGATAACAAACCTTCCATTGGGGTCATTCTCCATTTCCTGTAACTTGAAGCCTGATTTGGGGTTCACCCAAGTAAGGACGCCCCTGGCGTGGGAGGTAAAGCCTGCGGTACTGAACTGCCCTTGCAGACGTCTCGGGGTTAACATATGATTGTTAGGGGCTAAATGGGTTTCTTGAATCATTGCCACATCTATCTGATGTCGTTTTAAGTATGCCACCATCTTACGTATTTAGCCTGACCCTGCTATTCATTTTTCGTGTAACCCCCGCTATGGTCCTACTATGTGCAGATTCGAGACATGTCCTGCGAGCGTTTCGTTTTACTATGATGATCTCTTGAACGTGTACCCTGCAACGTCTGATAAATACATTTCCCTCTAACGCCCAACCACGCTATGCCATCCCCAACTGAGCATAGTCGACCCATCACCCTCCCCTTACCCAGCAAACAAGCCCTTAGGGCGGTAAAACAAACAATAACCAAAATACGGTGTGAGTAACACATGGGGTAGATGTTACCAGCTCTATGTCTTGCTCATAGCCCGCTACGCCCTCATCACAAAACGGTGGATGTGCTTCCCGCACTCAGTCATAACGTATCGTGCCTGCCTCCTCATTACTGGGCTGTCCCCCCTCCGTGCGAGCCTCGAATAGGTCATATACTTCTATAGTACATTTAATAGTCAGGAGATAGGAGTTGCGCCCATTGTAATTCGTTTCCCAAGTGTGTATACATTACAGAGGTTAATTTGCCAATGTTACTAAAGATGCCAGCTCCTGGGCTAGCGATATTCGGTGTCCAAAAAGCCCTGCCAATAAAACAGAAGTGTGGAATTATCACACAAACAGTCATCCTACTTTCTGTGCACCCACCAGTTGCCTTAGCCTGCACAGGTAGTTCGACCCCACCTTACATCAAAATCGGGTTCTCTTTTACTCAATCAATGAGTCAGTTATGAGACTCTTCCTCTTGGTCCCTAGAGGAAAAAGTGGAAGTCATTATTCACTGTTCCTCCGGATCTGGAGCCTCAGCATCCTGCATTAGTTGGGACCTCGGAGATCCTTTCCGGTTCTTGTTGCTTTCCCTCTTTTTCAAGAATTGTAGCACTTGCTTTAGTTCAGTGAAAATCAGTGCTTTTCCATCAGCGTGTATCTTCAGCTTCGCAGGATACATCATATTGTACTCTAAATTAAGATCACAAAGCTTAAGTTAAACTGTCAAAAATTGCCGTCTTGCTTCCTGGACCTGCTGCGTAAAATCTGGATAGAGGAAAATGTCCATACTCTCATATCTGAGGGATTGTAGTTCTCTGGCCCTCCGGAGGGCCGCGTCTCTGTCCCTGTAGTGGAGTATCCTCCTAATAATGGGATGCGGGGGAGCGCCCGGTACCGGTCTGGGGGCAAAGGAGCGATGTGCCCGCTCCACAATGAAAATGTTGGAAAAAGTGTCCCTGCCCAGTAGCGTTACCAGCAATTGCTCAACATAGAGCTCCATGTTCGGAATGTTTGTGGATTCTGCAATACCAACTATGCGGATATTATTCCTTCTGGAGTGCGCTTCCAAATCTTCTTCCCTAGCTTGTACACTGGGCAGAATTTTGTCCACTTTCGTGGTTGTTTGCAGAGTGGCATTGAGTGAATCTTCTGTGCCCGACACCCTTTTCTCGACTGTGTCAAGACCTTCCATGTGCTTGTCCAGGCGTTCAGACATTCTGTCCATACGAAATGTGAGGGCGTCGTTTTTTTGGTTAGACTGTGTTGCATTGCTGACAGAATCTGTTTCAGGTCTGAATCCACAGCTGTATTCCCCATCTCTGATCCTGATTCGAAGCGTTTTTTTCCGTGTCCAGTAGTCTCAGGGTCTTGCGCGGTTCAAATTGGAGCTTGAATTGGGACTTTTCAGTTCTCCCCATCATTGAAATCTAGTGAGGTCACAGATCCCACAGTTGTTAGCAGGTAAGTAGTGACTGGGGCGGGGGGGGGCACCCTCTGACTGAGCAGTGTCCAGCGACGACACCCACCGAACCCCAAAGGAGCGACGCCCCTATTCCGAGGTGACCGTTTATGTCTCTCAACTGTCTACTACCTCAGCCGACCGGTTTGTGCAGTGGCTACGCTGTGGTTTATGTGGCAAACATTCACACGGATCTCTTCAGTGCTTCACCACCAGCAGCCCACTCAGCGCACTGTAAGGCCTTCTTCTATGGGAGCGGGCTCCATTCCACCCCAACTTAATCATGAGCAATCCACTGTGGCTCCCAGTTGCCTGCGGATTCAATACTGGCATGCGGACTGCAGGAGGGCCCAGAGGGGACACCTCCGCTCTCTGATCTCCCTGCCCGCACACTCCGTGGCCCCGGTCAGAAGCCCCAGCACCTCGGGCCCGCTTCAAATTGGGCCTCCACCCAGCTCCAGCGATAACAGGCACCCTCCTGGAAGTATCATCTGTGAGGGGGCGCCCAGTGTTCCTCAGGCTGCCCCAGGCGGATAGCTGCTCTCGCGCTGTTAGGCCTGCAATCTCCGCAGACACAGGGGCATCCGCTGGCACCACGCAGATGTTAGGAGCTGTGTAGTGCCCACGCCAGCTCAAGGGTCGCATTAGTGATCGGTGACAGGGCTGTCTGTGCCGGAGCTCCAGGAGGGAACACAAGGCTCTCAGTCGCAATCGACCAGCATCTCCTATCTTACAGCTCCGCGCCGCGGCCGATCGGGTCGAAGGAAAGTGTTGGATAGCAGAATAATTAAATTTACTATTCCAACTCCAGTGAGTGCTACAGTAGGGAAAGTGTTGGATAGTGGAGGGGTAAAAATTACTATTCCCACTCCAGTAATAGCAACAATAGTACGTAAGTTTAAAATGCATGATTAGTTAAAACCGTTACATACACATGATAGTAAAATTCCATGGCAATACAATGAGTAAAAACAGTGTGTAAAAGGTCATCAAAGTGCATTATTTTTAAAACTCACATTTGGATATTGCGCTCTTCAACAATTCTATAGTGCATTGTGCATCAAGGAGAGCTGGGCTAACGGTGCTGTGCCAATTTAAGCAACCATCGTGTTATGTCCTATTAAAATTTACATTTTTTGTGCTTACAGTCTTTGTCTAATCGGTTATGTTTGTATGTCCATAAGGTGCAGTGGCAAGAGCTTGCCAGGACAAGCAACTGTGACATACCGGCCCAGCTGTTATTTGTTTGGCCGATGTCCATTTGTGATACATGTTTGAGTCTCACAGTTAATATTTCAAATACTTTTGTGAGCCGGCAGTTTAACTGCATCTCAGCCGGGTTAAAGCACAGTTTTACTGCCTGCCTGCAAGTCCTGATGCCGTTCTGCTTGAATATTGGTCGAAGTAGGGTTCTTCTTATGTCCTTTAGGATGGGGCAGATGCAGATGACGTGCACCAGATCTTCGTCTCCTCTTTCGCATAAACGGCAGGACTGCGATCCTGATCTCCTTTCCCATGGTGGAAGGTGTGGGAGAATCGGTATGCTACCCAGTCGCAACTTTAGGAATTTTTCCTTTGTCCTCGTTTTGACTCCCACTTTCAAGTAGGGTTGTGGTTTGAGGGCTTCGTAGTCGCTAAACACTATCCAACCATGAGCCCTTCTGGCTAGTGTTGCCTTGTCTTCTAGAACGGATACCTTTTTTGTTACCTTTGTCACAGTCTTTTTGAAACTCTGGTGGTCTGTGGATGTTTCCCAAAGGTCGGTCAGTCCAAAGAGCTTTAGGGAGTCAAACAAGTACTTCCTAGCAGGTGATTTTTCATGGCGAGACAGCTCGCTCCAAAGGTGCGAATTTAGTTAACCTGCCTCTGCATTACTTATCTTGTACCAGCTTTTTATGTATGCGCCTCTCCTTTCCACTGATTGTTTTTGAAGCCCAAACTCTAAGTGCATTTGGGCGGATGAGACGAATTTTGGGAAGTAAAAAATAGCTCTGTATATGTTTGCTATTACTTTATCCAATGCCACAGCGTCTCTCCCTTTTAATGATTCACTCCCATACGTTAGTGCTGGTTGTAGTTTTGCACGTATCACCTGCAGTAAGGGATAGAAGGTTAGGTAGGGCAGCATTTCTTTCAAGGGCTTCATTGCTAGGTAAGTCATAGTGCCCTTCCTGCGGAGGGATTCCAGCTGGGGTTTAAATGAGCCTTTGTGGTCCAGCAAGATTCCTAGGTATTTATAGCTGGTTGTCTGATCCAGACATTGCCTGTCTAAGTACCAGTGGATTTCTTTCCTTTTGTGGTGGTTTATTGCCATGATTTTTTTTTTTATTAAGATTTATTTTTAGGGCGTTGCGTTGGGAGAAGCTGTTGGTGGTGTCCAGGAGGTGTTGTAGGCCAATGGGGGTCCGACTTATCAGTACTAGGTCGTCCGCGTATAGCAGATTAGATAATGAGATATTACCCAGTTTCGGGGCATGTGAAGTGCCATAATTTGGCGCGATCTACATGATTGAAGGCCGCGGTGTAGTCGATAAAGCATAGAAACAAGGGATACTTTGCCACTTTAGCCACGTCCGTCAACCGCGCAAGTGCCATGATGTTAGTAGTTGTTCCTTGTCCGCGGCAGAACCCAGTTTGATTTATTGGAATAATGGAGTTTTCAGAGGCCCAAGATGTTAATTCTTCCAAAATTGTTCCTGTGAAATATTTTGCCTCACTGTCGATTAGGGCAATTAATTGATAGTTGTTTGGGGCTTTCCTGTCGCCCTGTTTGAAGATAGGGCTAATTATCGATCCTTTCCAGGACTCCGGAATTGAGAGCGTGCCTTTTATGTCATTTAGAACTGGTACTAATGCCTTGCTCCAGTATTCTGCATCGTGGTTGTAGAGTATTGGGGGGATTCCGTTGGGGCCTGGGGCTCCTGCAGGTCTACCCCAGGCTATTTGACTCCTGATCTGCTTTGCAGTTATTTCATAGCAGTCTTTGTTGATGAATGATGATGATTCAGGGGCTGCTAATGATTCTGTTCCCGGGTGTTTTTGTCTGCTCCTGATGGAGTCGATGTACATTACTTGTCCGGGGTTTTGCATCATGTCACCCCTGTTGTCAATGCCCCTGCCTTTTAGTTTGATCCAGGGTTCTTTGTCAACCTTGTCCCCCTTTTGAAGGTTATTGTTAAAGTGGCTGTAAAGGTACTCTACCCAAGCTGCCTCTGTTATGTTGGAGTTTATCCCTGGGTGGTTCGTTCACTGAATCCTGTTGATCGTTTCCCACAACTTGGCACTGTTGTACAAGTTACTTACCTTCGGTAACGATGTATCTGGTAGAGACGATTCTAGCTGCAGATTCCTTAACGTAGAATTATCCCCAGGCGTGAGACTGGACCTGGAAAACTTTCTTTGCCCCAGCATCTCTGCACGCCGGGGGGCGGCACCACGCGACTCCACCCCGACGTCCTTCGCGGGCGTGACGTCAGCAAGGTCACATAAGCCCCACCCCGGCGCGCTGACGTCAGTTTTCTTCAGAGAACTTTTCCGCGCCACAACGCGGAGCCATCACAAACAAAACTGTGGAGAGTATGGGAACAGTGTGCGAAAAATCAGCAAAAACAGAAGAGAGAAACCAAAGGTGAGGAACAGCACCAGTTGGAAAAGTGCCAAGCACTAAGGTACCAAGAAACCATAGCAGTGAAGCCATAGCAGGGAAAGAGCAGAACACCGCGCTGAGGAACAACCTTGCAAGCCAAGGCCACAGCCACCCTGGAGGCAGAAAGCATGGGAACAACGCCATAGCGGAAGAGAGAGTCTGCAATCACAATCCATAACAGAGAAGGGCAACAAGCCCGGAACAGAGGAGTAACAGCAATCCACCCCCAGACTACACCATCAAGGAGGGCCGTATCCCCTGAAAGGAGCGAAAGGCAGAGGGACAGGCAAAAGAACCCCCAATGCAGAGGACTGCGAAGGGACCAGAAACCCCAAGCAAGTAAAAGGAGAAGAGCAAAAGTAGGCCCCTATGCTGGAGAGAAACCAGTCGGAGGGATGCAGAGGCACACAGAAACCAACCGACCCTGTATCAGAAAGAAAGGGGGGGGGGATAATCAAACAAAACGAGGCATCCTGTCCGGGAGGAAGCGAAGAGGACACCCACAGAAAACAAGCCACCCGGAGGGAGGCGAGTGCAGAAAACCAAGCTGAAGGCCCTCGCAGAACGGGGAGGAAGGCTAGAATCGTCTCTACCAGATACATCGTTACCGAAGGTAAGTAACTTGTACATCTGATAGAGACTACTAGCCGCAGATTCCTTAACGTAGAATAGATACCCTAGCCATACCCAGAGGGGAGGAGGGCCTGCGAGAGAACTTCCCCAGTAGAAAGAAACACAGGGCCCCAGCAGGGGATGTGTCACGGGGACAAGAAGGGCGGCCCAGCCCCCACCAAGCAGAAGTAAGCAAGGACAAGGCGAAGGGAAGACTAGGAGACCCCAAGCCCATCCAAGGAACAACTGCCAGAAACCCTCATAGGGACGGCCAGCCACAGAGGAGCACCCAGGAAGAAAAGAACCACCCCAACGCCAGGGAGAAGAGGCAGAACCAGAGGCAGAGCCCGCCGGAGGAAAACACACCCACCCAGCGACGGGGGACAGCTGGACAGCCATCGGCCTCAAGGCAGCGGAGAAGGCAGAAACGGCTCCACAGCCAAGAACCGCAGGCGTAAAGAGAAAGGCACAGGTGCGCAAAGCCCCAGCAGAACAAGAGACAGGGGCACAAGGAAACACACCAAGGGCCACATCGGCGGACCAGAGCAAGCAGGCATGCGCAGCCAGCAGGAGGCCGCACCAAGGAGCCGTGCACCCAGAACAAGCCAGGCGCAAGCCGAAGGCAGAGGCCAGAGAAGGCCAGGAGCCGGTCCAGAGACACTCACCGACCCACGAAGAAGTGGGACGAGGCAGAAGAGAGAGAGACCCGGAGGACGGTCCAAGCCGGCAACCAGAACACAGAAAGCCAAGAAAAGCTAGTCCCCCCCTGGAACACCAGACAGAGGACCAGGCCGAAACGCCGGACGGAAAGGCAGAAGCGCCACAACACAACACCGAAGACAGCATGCCAGGCTGGTCTAACGACGAAGCGAACCTGGAGAAGGGCAAGCGGGGCGCAGCGCAAACTGCGCCAAGAGAAGAGTTAAAGAGAAAGGGGCCGCACCGTCCCAGCCCATGACAGAGCTATACAATAGCTACAAGTACCCAACATAGGGTATGTTACGTCCCAAGAAGACATGGGAACACCTCTTAGGAAAAAATTTCTGCAGCAGAGGGCAAAACAGAAAGACCTGAGGGCAAAACCACAGAGGGCTCACCAATCAGCAAACAAAAGAAGATACAGAAGGCCCGATCTCAGGACCAACACGGCTTTACCCACAGCCAAAAGTCAAAACAGAGGGCCGGACCAGCAGCCAACAGCACCGAAGGGCCAAGCGAAGGACCCTGAAGGGGCACCAACCATACAGAACACACAACCGGGTTATCGAGCACTAAGCTCCAGAAAAACAACGGGAGAACACCTCCCAGAACCCACCAGAGGACCGACATCCAGGTTCACTGAGGGGGAGGAGGAGCAGGAGGACGAAGCCCCGCAAGGAACCGCTGAATGGCAGAATCCGCAGGGGCGTGAAACAAAAGAGTGCCATCAAAAGGGAGGTCAACCAGACGCTCCCTAACATTCTCAGGGAAAACACTATCCCTCAACCATGCATGGCGACGGAGGGCCACCGAACTAGCCATAGTGCGACCAAGAGCCTCAGAGACATCAAGAGCCGAGCGAAGAATAAACGCGGCCAGCTCCCGGCCATCCAACACATGGTGCTGCAGATCAATGCAGGCACCCTCCTGAGAGGCACAAGACAGAAGGGACTCCGCGGAATCCCACAAACTGGAAGTGGCTCTGGCTAACACACAAAGCGTGTTGAGCGCCCACAAGGCAGCACTGGAGGAAGCGAAGATGTTACGCCCCCAGGAATCCAACCACCGGGCCTCCCGTGATGGAGGAGACCAAATGGAAGGCAAGGAAGGAAAGGCCGTCTGCAGAAGAGGGCCCCGAGTAGAAGGATGGAAGGAAAGACAGACAGGACCATGCGGAGCAGGACGGTGGCGGAGCAGGAGCGACTGGGGCACCTGGTCCACCGTGGCAGGACGCCCCCAGGCCCCCAAGAGAGAATTGTGGAGCGAAGATTCGAAGGGAAAAAGCAGCTCCCATCCACCAGAGCCCTGGTGGAGAACCTCAAGCAAGTGGTCCACGGGGAAATGTGCAGCCGGGTCGCCCATGCGCAAAATCCCAGCGGCCGTGGAAACAGCCCGTGCGAAAGCAGCACTCGCCTCCGTAGGGCAACGCGGTGGGGAGAGCAACTCCTCCGTGGGTGACGGCTGCAGACTAAGCCGGCCGTCCCGTAGCCCAACCCGGAGGAAGAAACGGCCAAGCCCAACAGCCGACAGCCACCGGCGCCTGAGCGGCGTCAGCTCGGCCTCGGACAAGGCCGCCGCCTGCCCAGAGGACTGAGTAGGACTCGGAGACAAGCCACGAGTCCCGGCAACCTCCCGCGACACCACAGGGACCCCCACGGGGTTTGCGGTGAGGCAGAGGCAGCGTGGGCCGAAGGAGGGAACCCCGTAGGGCCGCACCCCGACGACACCACACCTCCAAGACCTGAAGCCGAACCTGTCAGCGCCAGAGCCGGAGCCACCGGCGACTCCGCAGAAGGCCCCGCACGTGGCAGGGGATCAGCGGACGTCCCAGGAAGAGGAGGAGGAGGAGCCAAGGAGGCCTGCATGGCCGCAGCATAGGCCTCCATTTGGAGTCTGGACGCCCCCGCGCCGGGAAACGGCGGGTAAGGCGGCCCCGTGCCCCCCACAGGGCAGGGACCGGGCCTCGGGGACAAGCTGTGACACTTACCAACGGGCGAGCGACGCCCCTGCGGCCTCGGGGAAGGACGATGTCGGAGGCGGAAGCGGCGGTTCTTGGCCCCTTCCACGGGGGGCGGACGCGATGATGACGCTGACCTGGACATGCGGGCCGAAAGGAGTTTCATCCGGCGCTCCCGCCGAGACTTCGGTTTCATCTGCTGACAAGCCTCACAGTCTGTGGAGTCATGGTGCTCCCCCAAACACCACATACAAATAGGGTGAGAGTCCGTCGCCGACATCTGGCACGCGCAAGATGAGCACGTCTTGAAGCCCGAAGGCATTCGCACACTGTTCTCAAGGGAACGCAAAGCGTTGATAAGGAGGCCTGAAAACAGGCCAGGGACACGATCCGGATCCGCGTGGCACGCGGAAAAGAAGGAAACTGACGTCAGCGCGCTGGGGTGGGGCTTATGTGACCTCGCTGCCGTCACACCCACGGAGGACGTCGGGGCGGAGTCGCGTGGTGCCACCCCCCGGCGCGCAGAGATGCTGGGGCAAAGAAAGTTTTTCGGGTCCAGTCTCACGCCTGGGGATAATTCTACGTTAAGGAATCTGTGGCTAGTAGTCTCTATCAGATATTTTGTTTAGCGTCGTGAAGTATCTTAGCCCATAATTCTTCGTTCTTCAGCCTTTTTTTTCTCCCATTTTTTCCTTTTTATTTTTACCTTCTGTTTCTGCAGGTCGCTTTGCAGATCTGGGTTTTGAGGGGTTTTGCAAAGCTGTCTTAACGTTTGGTTGATGGTTCATTTTAGACTCTTTGATTCTGGGCTAATTGCCGCTCTGAGTGGGGTGGCCACAGATTTTCCTGGTTTCCTTCCTGTCCCAGTGGCAAATTTCTCCCCAAGTGTTGTTATGAAGTTCTCCCATGCTTTCCTGGGTTGTACTGGGGTGTCTTTTCCTTAGCAGTGGAGTATTTTTGCAGTGGCTGATAGTTCCTCGATGTTGCTGGGTTTGCACCTTATTCATTTAAGGTCTGAGGTCGCTTCTGTGCCAAGTGTTTTGCATGCCTCTAATAAGTAAACTGTGTTTGCTTTTAGTGTTACTTCCTGGGGTTTGTGATCACTATGTCCATTGTCGCCTATTCTGTAGGAGTCGATTTTATTGAACGTGGGTAGTGTTGCGAAGGTGAAGTCTAGGTAGGAGGAGACTTTTGTTGAGCAAAAAGTGGCAACCGGCGGGTTATCCTCCTTGAAGAGGCTGTTCAGTGCTCTCATGTTTAGATGTTCAAGTTCTTGGAGCAAGTGCTTTGAGCATTTTGTTGGTTTCCCCACACTTGCTGTGCTTTGATTTGGTATTCCCGATGTGGTGGATTGGTCTTGGACAAGATCATCCTCAGCCCAGACCTGATAAGATGTAGGTTAAAATCTCCTGCCAGGATGATGTGGTCTGCGTCCTGCTCTTCCATAACCCTTTTCAGCTCGTTGACCAACTCTTTTGCAGCTTTTGATTTTTGTTTGGGGTGCACGTAGGTATTAATTATTGTAATTTGCTGGTGTTCCGTATTGTGCTTGAGTGTTATCTTTACTGCCTGGATTTCACACGGGACTTCAATGTGTGCCTCTATTGGTAAGATATCTCCTATTGTAGTTATTGAGGCAAGTATCATAAGTCCCCCAGAGCGATGGCCAAAGTCGGATACCTTCCTTGCTGGAACAAATTGTGACGTGTACCCCTGGAGCTCAAATGCCTTGTCCTCCCAGGTTTCCTGGAGCAAAATCCTATCAAATGTTTTTAAGTAATTTAGTACCTCGAAAACCTCTGTTTTGTTTGCTAGACCGTTAATGTTCCAGATGCGGGTTTTGCCTTGCTCTCTCAAGGCTGCTGGTAAGCAGGGCATCCCTTGTCAATTGGAGCGCTCTATTGTTATTGTTCGCTGTATTTGCATCCAGTTCAGATCTGTTGACGGCGAGGTTGAGGCTTTATACTCTATGCTTGTGTTCAAATTAGTGGCCTTTGTGCGAGTTGAATTGGCTACTGGGGTACTACTGCGGATGCCTTTTAGTACTGATGTGGTGGGTTTGGGTGGTTCGTTGTTAGAAATATTTAGGAAGGGCGTTGGGCAGGGTGGTCTTAACTCAACTTTTAGTTTTATCCCCCATTGTAAAAACGTATTTTCTTCTTTCATGATTTTATCGACTATCTCGTTGGTTTTCCATTTTCTTTTGGTTGCTTCTGGACATTGCGGGTTGTTGGTCGGGTGAAATTTGATTGAGAGTAGGTCTACTGAAGTTAGGTTTTCCAGACTCGTGTTGGAATGTAGGAGACGCCCTATGTTCCCTCTATTTAGTGTATTCGCCCTTCCCCGTGTTGCATATTCGGGAAAAAATATGATGGTATCTATTCCCTTTGCATACTTTTTCTTGGTTTCTTGAGGAGAGGTTGCTTCATGATGATCGAGCCTTGGTGGAGCAGGGGCCCTTTTGCTGGCTCCTTGTTTAGCATTAGTGCTGCAAGTTTGTTGAGGTACGACTGGTGTCTGATATTCGTCCGATATGTTGGTAGTAAACTCGTTCTCCATATGCGACCTTTGTGGTGAATCCCTCAGGTTGTTCAATGGGCCGTCTCTCAGTTTGGGCCTTAGAGTGTGTACCGTGCTTGTGACCTTACCAGATTTTTGTGTCCTAGTGACTAGCTGTTTGCTTGTCTGATTGTTCCCTTGTTTGTTGCTGTCTGTTGTGATGCTTTGTGGAGAGGGTCGTGGTGGTGGTCCTGCGATTGGCGCCTAGATGGCATTGAGAGTTGTAGTAGAGTAGTCTGGCGTGTCGTCTAAGATGGTGGTTGAGAAGCGCCTGGTGTCCTCAAATTTGACGAGAGTTGCCAGAGGTTGATTTTTACCACAACGGCTCAAGGCGGCCAACTTCCTGTTCCTCCCCTTCCTATTTTTTTTGCGTCGTACTTTTGTGGGTGAGCAATTTTCACTAGCTATGGTCTCTTTAGTTGATGTTTTTGTTTTGCTGCCTCCTGGGTGGTGGTGTGGGCTAGTCGATGTGTTCCCCATTTTATGATGTCCGGGTGTCGTCGTATTTCTTTCTGGTGATTTATCAGGTAAGCGGTTGTGCGGTGAGGTGTTTGTTTTTAAATCTGATAGTAGGTCTCCTAGCATAGATGGCAGCATAAGTAGTTTATCAATTATTGGGGCGCAAGTACATTCAGAGTGTAGTATTGGAGATCCTTGTGCAGATTCTTTCCCTCGTTTTATGAGCCCGTTAAGTTCTGCTAGTTTCCTGTCTATCCCCGAGGTAAAATCTGCTAAGGTTTGGAGAACCGTAAGCTGCAGGTCCATTTTGTGGGATTGATGTTGAAGGGCTGTGGCCGAGTATTGCATAGTGCTTAATATAGTTGCCCATATGGGTTCTGAGAGTGTTGATCCTGTGAGGTTAATTTGTTCTACCCTGGGCTCGTTTGAAGGTGCCTTGGTGGAGTGCAGTGAGGGAGGCTTATAGTTGTATGAGGCAACGAGTTCCTCCCATTCCTGCGAGGCAAGGAAGGTCATTTCTCCCTCCGTTGAGTTGGAGTCTTCATGAGGAGGCGGCAGACAGTGCACGAATAGTGTATTGCTTAGTGGATCATTAAGAGCTGACGGGGTAGCAACTTGAATGGTTGATTTCTGTAGGGGAGAGCTGTTTTTGGCTGTGATGGCATTGCCCAAGCGATTTGTTCTATTAGTTGGCTCTGCTCTAGAGAGGGAACTTGGGGGTCCTTGGGGCCTGGCCGTTCGTTGTTTTCCCCTTGTTTTAAAGTGTTTGTAGGGATCGCGGGGTATGGACCCAGCTGGCTATTGTTCTACAGTGTGGAGTTTTTTTGAACCTTAAGGATTCTTATTGGGCTACTTTTTGGGCTTCTAAGTGGCTCCTGGGCAGTTTCTCCACAGGCTTGATCTCCTAGTGGGTTGTTACCCTCACTGTTTGTCATGGTTTCTACATCTATTTTGTCTGTGTCTATTTTGTCAACGTCCATGTCCCTGTCCTTGTTCCTGTCGTGGGGTTTGTCCTTTTCAGATGGTTGTGGGCCTGCTAGATTAGCAGGAGACTGCAGGGTATGTTTGAGTCTCCCTGGTTGTAGGGGGGTCTGCAGCCCCTTAATATCCTCGTTTTTGGAGTAAATGGCTGAACCAGGGTCTTTCAAAAAGAAGAATTTTAGATTTTTGGCTGGATAGTGCATGGTCTTTTCCTTTGGGGAGCCCCCTCAATGTTTATGAGCTCATTTGATTCCTCATGGTTTGAGTCCTGTTTCAAGTGGGTAATAGGTTGAATTTTTTTTTATAGGTGCTGGGCCACAGGTTTCCCTAGCTTCTGTGTCGCCGGGGGGGGAGGGGGAACAGGAGGTGGTGTCACTATTGCCCTTGTTTAGGGGGTCCTTAGTTGAGTTGTCTTTTTTGCCGCTTTTTGTTTCGAATTCAGGGGAGTCTTCGCCTTTGGCTTTCCTTTGCTTTAGCTTTGGTTTTGGTTTTCTCAGGGATCTCCTTACTTTGCCTGACCTCATCTCTTCTTTCTTCGTTTTCCTGTTTTTCCTGATTTATTGTTTACTGTTTATTGTTTTCCCCTTGGGTTGTTGTTTAGTGTCTTCCTTGATGTTCTTTGTTGCCCTTTTACCCTTCTTACCCTTTGGGGTTCGTTTGCCTCCTGTTGGCTCTCCCTAGTTTATCCTGGGGGTTATCCTGAGGTTCTCCTGGGGTGTTTGCAGTATTTATTATGTTTGGTTCCTTGTTACCTGTTACTGTTAATTCTATAAGTTGATAATAGGATAGTGGGACAGACCCCTAGTTGATTCGTGCCTCTCCGTTTTCCCCCCACGGGGACCGGGTGAGCGTGACAGTCAGTAATGGCAGATGACAGAAGGCTGGTATAGAGTCAGGACAATGATTTAATTTGCATGAAGGGGGAGACACTCTCCTGAAGATTTGTTTATAGTAAAGTCCGATTTTCCGTTAGGTTACTACAGGTGTCTTGACATGTGTGCACTTTGTAGGCTGATGCACGGGGTGTACAACAAGAGGGTCGACAAGCCCAAGAAAAGAGACACCCCCAGAGGGTCCTAGAGCACCACCAAGCACAGCAAGGAGAGGGAGAAGGAGAGCCCGAGCAGGAACTTCAGGACCACCCCAAGACAGACCCAAGCCTAGCTGGGCCGCTTCTGCGGTGCCCGGCTCACACTTCTGCAGCCAGCAGCTACGCCTCTGTTCTCGGAGCACTCCAGCCCGCTCGTGTCCCCTCCTCTCACCTCCTGCCTTCTGTTGCTCCTGTTGTTACTGTTGCTCCTGTTGTTACTGCTGCTACTATGCTCCTATGCTGTGGGTCGGAGCTGACCAAGCGGAGGCGGGAGACAGGAGAAGCCCCAGGCCTGGTAGGAAGAAAGCCTGCGGCAATAGGGGCACAAAATTAGGGCAGGACCAGCCCCCTCAGCTCTGCCTCTTTCCTTGATTGACACGGAGCCCCAGGCACTGGGCTCCGCGACTCCACAGCTCCTGAGAGGCTCCTGTGACTTCTTGCCCTCTCCACAATCAGTTGCGAGGGGGAGGAGGGCGGGTAGCAAGGCGTCCAGGCCAGGCAGGCCAGGACGGGAAGGGAGCAAGATGGGAGCGGGACAGGAGGATAGCACAGGAGCGAGGAGTGAGCGGCAAAGCAGGCAGCAGCACGGTGCCAATGGCAAGACTCAGTCGCAGTCTCCCGCCTCACCTCCGTTTAGTTTTCGCTCCCATTTCCATTACCGACTCTCTCTGCCCCACTGCCTGCCGTCCCCCTATCTCTGGACCCTGGTCCCTGGTCCTGGGCCAGAGTCCGGCTCAGATTTCATTCTCCGCTCCACTGCGGGAGCGAGCCGCTGCGATCCTGCTTGCAATCTCCGCGAGCTGCCGGAAACGCACCGCACACGTTCCGGAAGCACTAGCCCAGGTCAAGACGAGTAGAAGAAGATGAGGAAAGCAACAGTAGGGAAAGTGTTGGATAACGGAGGGGTAAAAATTACTATTCCCACTCCAAAGAGTGCAACAGTAGGGAAAGTGTTGGATAGCAGAGGGGTAAAAATTACTATTCCCACTTCAATGAGTGCAACAGTAGGGAAAGTGTTGGATAGCAGAGGGGAAAAATTACTATTCCCCCAGTGAGTGCAAAAGTAGGGTAAGTGTTGGATAGCAGAGGAATTAAATTTACTATTCCAACTCCAGTGAGTGCAACAGTAGGGAAAATGTTGGATAGCGGAGGGGTAAAAATTACTATTCCCACTCCAATGAGTGCAACAGTATGGAAAGTGTTGGATAGCGGAGGGGCAAAAATTACTATTCCCACTCCAAAGCGTGCAATAGTAGGGAAAGTGTTGTATAGCGGAGGGGTAAAAATTACTATTCCCACTCAGTGAGTGCAAAAGTGGGGTAAGTGTTGGATAGCGGCGGAATTAAATTTACTATTCCAACTCCAGTGAGTGCAACAGTAGGGAAAATGTTGGATAGCGGAGGGGTAAAACTTACTATTCCCACTGCAGTGATAGCAACAATAGGGAAAGTGTTGGATAGCGGAGGGGAAAAAATTACTATTCCCACTCCATTGAATGCAACAGTAGGGAAAGTGCTGAATAGCAGAGAAGTAAAAATTACTATTCCCACTCCAGTGATGACAACATTAGGGAAAGTGTTGGCTAGCAGAGAAACAAAAATGACTAATAACACAAACAATTGAAAAAAAAAAAACATTACAACATTTTAAAAATCATAAAAATAAATAAATATTTTAAAAATATCAAATAAAATATATTAAACATTTAAAAAGAACACATTATAATATTAATTACATATAACAAAAACCTACAAATATATAAAAGAAATTAATAAATACATGTATGAACAATAATTATTTAAAAGTAGTAAATATTAACAAAACATTATTTAAAACAAATGTATTTCTTTTATTTCCTACCCTATAACACCACACCAATAACAAAACACTTCAACATTTTTAATTACATTTATTTCCATAATTAACATAATAAATAATCAATTAAAAAAATCTTATTAATAAAAAAAACATTCATTGAGTACACATACTTCAACACTATATTATCCACAACACACATCTAAATTAAACTATCAAATAATAAAACACAATTAAATATTGTTTTTAAAAGAAAAACTATTACTATTAACTAATTAAATATTTAAAAATGTATTTAATACCCACCTTTTACCCCTTTAAAAGTAAAAACACAAAAAATAAATTACACAAAATAAATATCAAATAATTAACATTAACTATATAATAATTAATTATACACAAAATACTTACCACCCTTTACTCCTATAAACACCACAACACACCTAAAATTAATTACACAACTACCATAATTAATTACTAATTAATTAAAATTAATTCATAACTAATTATTAATTCATCAATTAAAAATAAATTACTTCACACCTATAAACACCACAAAACACACCTAAAATTAATTACACAATAACCATAATTAATTACCAACTAATTAAAATTAATTAACAAACAATAATACATTTGTTTACCCATTTAACACTATAACATCTCAATTAAACAAATACAAAATATTCAATAAATTTAATATAATTAAATTACTTCCCACCCTATTCCCCTATAAACCCACAACCCGCTACAGAACTAAAAACGCAAAATTCAAATAAAAAAATATTAATAACTACTAAACAAAATCAATTAATTTTATATAATTAAATTACTTCCCACCCTATTCCCCTATAAACCCACAACCCGCTTACGGAACTAAAAACGCAAAAATCAAATAAAAAATAAAATAATAACTACTATAAATGTAACATATTAAAAATACAAACAAATCTTATAAAAAAACATACATCACATACATATAAAATATATACTAAAATACATAACATTAATAAATAAATCGATATTTTTAACTATATTTTTGCAAATGATATTTTACACTGATATTTTTAACATCGATATTACTTACCTAAATTCGATATTCTTGACCAAGAGAATTTGTCTGTCGATATTTCTGACCCACGATATTTTTAACTCGATATTTCTGTAAATCGATATTTTTGATTCGATATTCTGTCTCCGCACCCATTTTAGCACATCCCTATTAGTTAAGCAATAGTGTAGTCGAGAATATTATGATCAACCACACCTTCAAACAAATATGTCTCAAATAATGCCCTAATTTCTTTCATCTCTACATCTTAGTCATCAGCTGGACGTCCTGTCTACGCTGCTACCCATTTTAAAACCATGATAAATGTATCCTATTGCTTGCTAGGCAATTGATTGGCCCTCATGTCAGACGACATCCTGCTGTAGCTTTATGAAGTCAGGGCACCAATTGACCAGTTGTCCTGAGTGAAGGTGACAGTGGAGGATGACACAACAGCAATTATGCACTAGGTTACTTTCTGTAATTAAGATGGCAACGCAAATAGGAGGTGTACTAGGGAAGTACTCTGAACAATTGATAGCATTGGGCTTCTTTGGAAAGTGAAATGGAGTTACAATAACCCAGAGTATCCTCAACAACAATACATCAGGAGTATCAGAGTCCCACATACACAGTGCAGGTAAACAGGTTAAATGAGCTTCCGTCCATGAGAAAGTAAGGCAATCGCTCCAACTTAAAGCAACTCATTCCAGCCTCAAAATCAGTAATTTCCTCTGATGACATATTGCTAGCACAAGTATCTAAACCAGGGTTTGTCAGATTTGGAGACAGTCAAAGTCTTTGATTAGCTATCATGAGCACTATAAAGTCATCCATTATACTACCATCTCGACAGAAATTATATTTATGCAGAAGACCCCACTACATGGTACTGAGGACTTTCAGATGCTATAGACTTCTTTTAATGATGAGCAAAATGAATAAATGTGAGTTTGACTTTGTGTAGGAAAGTAGGATCTGCTTTTATGGTTACCCCCACTTTTTGCTTGATGTGATGCTGTTTTTGACTAGTCTGACTGGGATCCTGCTAATCAGGTCCCCAGTCTATCTGCTTTCTCCCTAAACTTTTGTGTTCAGTACCTAGGTACATCCCAGATTGGATACTGGGGGACCCTTGTCAGTCCCTAGTATATGGTACCCATGTACCCCGGGCATAGGTACCCCAGAGGTCCCCCATGGGCTGAAGCATGTATTATGCCTGCCATTGCAGCCTGTGTAAGTTGGTGCTTGCACCACTTACTAAAGATATAGGTTTACTATATCTAAGGGTCACTGCACTTAAAACCTATAAGTCACCCCAAAGCAGGCCTTGACAATCCTGAAGGCAGGATGCTTGGTTCTAAGTGAAAGGGTGCCCCTGCATGAGCAGGACACCCCTGCAGCCTACGGAGTGCATTCTCCCGGGTTGTCAGTGAAGCAGCCATATACTATATAGAGGGGCACCGCGTAATTACGCGATGACCATCTCGAAACTGTCTGTAACGAATCCTATCATGTTTGGTATCAAACATGTTGGAATCATACCCCCACACCATAAACGGTGTGGGAGGTATGATTCCAAGCACTGGAAGAGCCCTCCGTTAGGCTCTCAGTGTTCCCAATACCAGCCTTCTAGTCCCGGACAGCACAAAATGGTTGCTGCCGACCAGAGACATTTCTGCCCTCCTGCTCCAGAGCCAAGCTCGAGCAGAGGAAGGTGGAACAATAGGCATCATGTCACAGGGAGGTGTGACCACCTCCCAGACAGGATTTAGTGTAATAAGGCTGGGTGGGTGCGCTTGTCAGAGCCTGAAAGTCTGCATGAGGGTCACATTTGGTGTCCCTGTACATAGTCCAGTTCAAACCAGTCCTGGGAGCCGTTGGCTCCTGCTCTGGCACGAAACTGGACATGGGAGTAAACGCCCCCCTGACCAGACCATCCCCTGGGAGGGTTCCCTGAATCGTCCCAACCCTTTCCCTATGGTACTTAAGGGCTCACCCAGGTGTAGGTTCCTAGATTCGTTGTGGGACAAGATTTAATTCCAATACCACGTCAACTTACACCGTCTAGACACTCTGGACTTCGCTGGATTTCGTAAGGGCACGACTTCGTCTCCCTGCTTGTCTGCTGCATTGTCTGTGTCCGTGCTTCATAGAGAAAGCCTCCAAGGCCTGTGGAGCATCAAATCTCCCTTGAAGTGAAGGAGTCACTTTCCTGAATTCGCAGGCACCTCATCACTGCTGACCGGTCTGCTGATCCTGAGCTCCTGCAGACTCCGAAGGGTTCAACAACACAGGTGTTGGTTCTCTGTGTCCCTCCAGGCCTGTGCTGTCCTCTCACCGAGTTTGAGTCCAGTATCCCTCGTGGGAGCTGCAATAACTGAACCCCTGTGCACCGTGTACTTTTGCAAGTGCAAAGGCTTGTTGGCAACTTTGCAACAAGTGCTTTGGGCTCCAAGTAGCCCCAACCTCTGGCAACTTCTTCCACCAAGATCTTCAGCCACATCACATCGTGTGCACCATGGCCTGCTGCCCAAGGTCCTCCTGCGACTCCAGTCCCTCCGGCCTGTGGGTCCTGTGGGGTGGTTCTTAAAGTCTTCTTTGGGCTCCCCTGATTGCTTGGGGTCTGCCTGGACTCCCCTGCTTTTGGTGAGTCTCCTGGACCTTGCTGGTCCCAACTTTGTACCTTCTGGACTTCCTGCGTGGGATGCATTTGCCAAGGCTTTTTGGTGCTCCTGCCGGACACCGACCCCTCAGCACTCAACATCTTTAGTGGGACAGCTCATATCCGGCTCCTGGTCATCCTCAGCATCGCCTGGTCCCCACAGCTGCAGAGTCAAGGTCATTGTCATCTTACCTGAAGCATCCGACATCGGTGGGCATTCGTCTACCAAGCTCCTGGTCACTCCTAAGTGACCCAGAGTCTGTCCCCTCTGCTTTCAGGTACTCCTCTTTAAGAATACACATTTGGATTCAAACTGACACTTTCTCCTCTTCCAGCAGCGGCCCTTTCCTTAAGTCCTTCATTGGGTTCGAAGGCGGTTTCCGACACCACTTCACCCCTATGCACCTAGCTTCCTTGGTGTAGGTAACGTGGGTACTAGGGTATCCACGGGTGGGGTGGCTCGCCAACTTTCTGTCTTCCATGGGGTTTCTTTAGGGTCCACTGGGAAGAGTCCTTAACCTTTAAAAATCCAACCGCGACTTACACGTAGAGTTGTACGGAGCCCTCGGTAGTGTTCCTACACCGCACGTGCTCTCCGTAGGTTCCCAATATACTTACCTTGGGTAGTTGCTTGGGTCCCCAGCGATTCTACGACCTCTTGACATTGTCTTGACTCGAGTCGTGGTTCTTATACCAATTTATTAGTATATGGTTTGGTCCCCCCCTGGGGCAAACTTTGCATTAGTACTATTTAATGTGTTTCTTTGCTAAAGTATTGTTTGCATTGTGTTAATCTCCATGTAGGAGATACTGTAACATACTAGAGAGTGTTATATAATAAATACTTATTTTTATAAATACTTTGTGTGATCCTTTTTCATTTAATCTATACTGTAAGATTACATTCCTTCAAGACAAAGCCTGAGGGCTGCTCACCACAGCTACCACTTAGAGAGCTTTCTAACATTGTCTAAGACCTCCAAAATCACAATAAGGGTTGTCTGGACTGGTGCAAGGTGCCCACTTACATTAGTGGACATCATATACCAGGCCAGCTTCTCACAGCACCGCAAATAGGAGGTGAAATAGAAAAGTACTCTGAACCATTGGGCTCCTTTGGAAAGTGAAATGGAGTTACAAGAACGCAGAGTATCCTCAACAACTATCCATCATGAGTATCAGACTCCCACATACAGAGTGCAGGGAAACAAGTTAAATTAGCTTCTCTCCATGAGAAAGTAAGTCAATTGCACTAACTTAAAGCAACTCATTCCAGCCTCAAAGACCGTAATTTCCTCTGAGGACATATTGCTAGCACAAGTATCTAAAGCGGGGTTTGTCGGCCTTGGAGACAGTCAAAGTCTTTGTTTAGCTATCATGAGCACTATGTCATCCACATTACTACCATCTCGACAGAAATTATACTTACGCGAAAGACCCCACTACAAGGTACTGAGAACTTTCAGATGCTATGGACTTCTTTTAATTTAGAGCAAAATGAATAAATGTGAGTTTGACTTACCATATAAATTGATAAAGGAATTTTTTTGTCTCAGAAATTCTCTTCTGCAACACTGACACTGCTGGTCATTCAGTATATTCTGCAGATGTAAAAGTCCACTGTTAGTTCATTTATCATAATTAGAAAATTAATATTTTCAAACTAATGCAATACAACAAAAAAATGATTTTTATAAAGCGTTAATACTTCAGTACTATGGTGTGTGAAATATTGTGAAAATCTACAGCTCACTAGAAATTCAAATCTTGATTTGTGTTTCCAACTCTCAGTCCTATGCATCATTTGCTACCACTCCCTACGCAACTTTAGCACCTCTATTGGGAAGTAGATACAATGATCTTATTGCCAGATAATTGACAGAGTACCCTTCTCACTTCCATTCTTTAGAGGAAGGTTTATGCTAAATTATGAATAACAGATTTTTAACATCTTCATTTTAGCACATCCCTATTAGTTAAGCAATAGTGAAGTTGAGAATATTATGATCAACCACACCTTCAAACAAATTATTAAGTCTCAAATAATGCCCTCATTTCTTTCATCTCACCATCTTAGTCATCAGCTGGGCAACCTGACTACCCTCCTTGCCATTTCAATACCATAATAAATGTATCCTATTGCTTAATAAGCAATTGAATGGCACTCATGTCAGATGACATCCTGCTGTAGATTTACGATGTCATGGCACCAATTGACCAGCTGTCCTCAGTGAAGGTGACAGTGAAGGATGACATCAGCAATTATGCACTAGGTTACTATCGGTAATTTTGACGGCAAGGCAAATAGGAGGTGTAATAGGAAAGCATTCTGAACCAATGATAGCACTGGGCTCCTTTGGAAAGTGAAATGAAGTTACAAGAACCCACAGTATCCTCAACAACAATCCATCATGAGTATCAGACTCCCACAAACAGAGTGCAGGTAAACAGGTTAAATGAGCTTCCCTCCATGAGAAAGTAAGTCATTCGCTCTAACTTAAAGCAACTCATTCCAACAAAGTTTGCAATTTCCTCTGATGACATATTGCTAGCACAAGTATCTAAACCAGGGTTTGTCAGCCTTGGAGACAGTCGAAGTCTTTGATTAGCTATCATGAGCACTATAATGCCAACCATATTACTACCATCTCAACAGAAATTATACTTATGCGAAAGACCACACTACAAGGTACTGAGGACCTTCAGATGCTATGGACGTCTTTTAATGATGAGCAAAATGAATACATGTGAGTTTGACTTACCATATAAATTGATAAAGTAATGAAGAATCCTGCTGATTTTTTTTTTGTCTCAGAAATGCGGAGAAATTCGCTTCTGCAACACTGCCACTGCTAGGCATTCAGTATATTCTGCAGATGGAAAAGTCCACTGTTAGTGCATCTACCATAATTAGAAATTGAATATTTTCAAACTAATGCAATACAACAAAAAAAAAAGATTTTTATAAAGCGATAACCCCTTCGCTGCTAGGCCTTTTCCCCCCTGTGCTAAGTCTTTTGTGGGCTATTTGGAGTAGTTTGCGCTTAGGCCCCTGTAACTTTTTGTCTACATAAGGTATCCACGCCAAATTTGCGTCCTTTTCTTCCAACTTCATGGGGATTTTAAAATTACCAGGGTTTGTGCTTTCCTCTTGAGGGAACCCAGAAATTAGCCAAAATACAGCTAAATTTGGGGTGGAAAAGTGGGTGAAAAAGTGCTGCAGAAGAAACCGTCTGTTTTTTTCCCTGCAAATGGTATCAACAAACGGGTTGTGGTGCTGAAATCACCATCTTCCTAGCTTTCAGTGACAAACAGTCTTTTGTCAGAAAACCACATTTTTTTTCACAGTTTTGGCATTTTACTGGGCCATAGCCTATTTTTGATACTTTTTGTGCTTTCAACCTCCTTCCAGTTAGTGGTAGAAATGGGTGTGAAAGCAATAATGGATCCTGGAAAGCTATAAGTTTCTGAAAAGTAGACAAAATTCTTAATTCAGCAAGGGGTCATTTGTGTAAATCCTTCAAGGTTTCTTTTATAAGTTGAAAATAAGAAAAATTGAAAATGAGTTGGAAAAAACAGCCATGTGTGCCAATGTTTTCACCTGTAACTCCTTCTAAGTATTACACATTTTTTAAATCAATATACAGTTACATCCGCAGGACCCTTCTGGTTGTGTGGATTTATAGGACTTGTAGGTTCACCAAGAACCCAGAGCCAATAATTGAGCTGCGTCTTGCACTGGTTTTTCATTGTGTACCGGGTATATATCAATTCATTTGGTAAAATATAAAGAGTGAAAAATAGGTATCAAGGATACCAATGTATTTCCGAAATGGGAACAAAATATAGAGTTTAGAAGCAGCAGCTATTTGTGGGTACCCATACTAGCATGTGAATTATGGGACATTTTTCAAAGTCTCTTCTTTTTATACATTATCTTACATTTGGAAGGCAGAAATGCATCGAAAGTCAATAGGTAATAATAGTTGCTCTACAATTTTGTGTTACTCTAAGTCTCCCGATAAAAATGGTACCTCACTTGTGTGGGTAGGCCTAGTGCCCACGACAGGAAACGGCCCAAAACACAACGTAGACACATCACATTTTTATTATTAAAACTGACCGTTTTTTGTAAAGTGCCTAGCTGTGGATTTTGAACCATAGCTCTGCCTGCACCTAGGGAAACCTAGCAAACCTATACATTTTTGAAAACTAGACACACAGGGAAATCCAGGATGGGGTGACATGTGTGTCTCCCACCAGGTTCTGTTACCCAGAATCCCTTGCAAACCTCAAACTTTGTAAAAAAAAACACACAAAAAAAACATTTTCCCCACATTTTTGTGATGGAAAGTGCAGGAATCTGCGTGGGTCCCCAAACTTCCACCCACCCCGTATTCTTTAAAGTCTCCTGATAAAAATGGTCCCTCACTTGTGTGGATGGGCCAAGTGCCCGTGGCAGGGAAGGGCCCAAAACGTATTGTGGAGACATCAAAATTACCTATCACAAAACAACCTGGTTTTGCAAATGGGCTCACCTGGGTTTTGGCCCCACGCTTGGCCGCCATCTAGGGAAACCTACCAAACCCAGACATCTTTGAAAACTAGACATCTGCAGGAGTTCAGGGAGGTTTGGCTTGTGTGGACCCCCCCAACTTTTTCCTACCCAGAATCCCTTGCAAACCTCAAATTAGCTGAAAATAATGACATTTTTCACAAATTTCTGTATGTGCAAGTTGTGGGATCACTGGGCTGACACAAATTTCCTACCACCCAGCGTTCCCCCAGGTCTCCTGATAAAAATGGTACCTTACTCGTGTGGGTGAGCCAAGTACCCGCAACAGGCAAGGGCCCAAAACGTATTGTGGAGACAAAAATTACCTATCACAAAACGACCTGGTTTTGCAAGGGGGGCATCTGAATTTTTGGTTTGCAGGGGATTCTCGGTAGGAAAACATTGGGGGAAAACACGGAAGCCACACATCCCTGGACTCCCCCAGGTGTCTAGTTTTCAAAAATGTAGTTGGTTACCCTAGATGGCTGCCGAGCTCGGGACCAAAAACTCATGTGACCCCTTCCAAAACCAGGTCGTTTTGTGATAGATTGATGTCTCCACAATACGTTTTAGGCCCTTGCCTGTCGCAGGTACTTGGCCCACCCACACAAGTGAGGTACCATTTTTATCAGGAGACCTGGGGAAATGTGGGGTGGTAGGAAATTTGTGTCAGCCCGGTGATCCTACCACTTTCCCACCCAGAAATGTGGGAAAAATGTGATTTTTTCAGATAAATTTGAAGTTTGCAAGGGATTCTGGGTAACAGAATCTGATGAGAGCCAAACAAGTCACCCCATACTGGATTTCCCTGGGTGTTTAGTTTTCAAAAATGTACAGGTTTGCTACGTTACCTTCGGTGCCGGCTGAGCTAGAGCCCAAAATCCACAACTAGGCACATTGCAAAAAATGGGTCACTATTCTGTGGAAAAATGTGATGTGTTCACGTTGCATTTTGGACGTTTCCTGTCAAGGGCATTAAGCCTCCCCAATAAATGAGGTAACATTTTATCAAGAGACTTGGGGGAATGCTGGGTTGGTGAAAGTTTGTGGATTTGCCGGATTCCAGAACATTCCATCACAAAAATATGAGGAAACTGTGTTTTTTTTAACAACGTTTGAGGTTTGCACGGGATTTTGGGTAACAGGACCTGGTGAGAGCTACACAAGTCACCCCATCCTGGATTTTCCTGGCTGTCTAGTTTTCAAAAATGTATAGGTTTGCTATTTTTCCATAGGTTCTGGCAGAGCTACTGTCCAAAATCCACAGCTAGGCACATTAGGAAAAAAGGGTGAGTTTTCACTGGAAAAATGTGATGTGTCCATGTTGCGTTTTGGGCCTTTTCCTGTCACAGGCACTAGGCCTACCCACACAAGTGAGGTACCATTTTTATTGGTAGACTTGGGGGAATGCTGAGTTGTTGGAAGTTTGCTGCTCCCCTTAGATTCGAGAATTTTCCATCACAGAAATGTGAGGAAAATGTTTTTTTTTTTTTTTTTACTAAGTTTGAGGTTTGCAACGGATTCTGGATAACAGAACCTGGTGAGAGCCACACAAGTCACCCCATTCTGGATTCCCTTTTGTGTCTAGTTTAATTTTTTTTACAGGTTTGCAAGGTTTCCCTAAGTGCCGGTTGTTCTAAGGCCCAAAATCCAAACCTATGCACATTGCAAAAAAAAAGGTCAGTGCCTAGTGGCCTTCTGCCTCCCTGGTGGGGGAGGGGCAGATCGGGGGCTATTGCCCAGATATGCCCCTAAGGGGGGCAGAAAGACTGTGGCTACGTTTTGGGGGATGGGGGCATTGGTATGCCCATTCTGGGCAGACCCCGCCCCTATATACAAAAAAGCCAGTGTAATCCCTGGCACCTAGTCGGCCCTCTGCCTGGGTGGGGCAGATCAGGGGCTATTGCCCCCAACTGCCTTCTGGGGGGCAGAAAATCTGTGGCATTTTTTGAGGGGGGTGGGGGTATTAGCATGCCCATTCTGGGCAGCCCCCACCCCTGAACATTGAAAGAAAATATTCCCTGGTGCCTAGTGGGCTTTCAGCCCCCCCGGGGCGCAGATAAGGGGCTATTGCCTCCATATGCCTCCGGGGGGGTCAGAAAGACTGTTACAATTTTTTTTGGGGTGGGGGCATTGGCATGCCCTTTCTGTGCAGCCCCCACCCCGAACTTTGAAAAAAAAATCCCTGGTGCCTAGTGGACTTTCTGCCCCCCCCCCACCCAGGAGGCAGATAAGGGGCTATTGCCCCATCTGCCTCCTGGAGGGGCAGAAAGACTGTGGAAATTTTTTGGAAGGTGAGGGCATTGGCATGCCCATTCTGGACAGCCCCAACCCTATGTATTAAAAAAAAATCCCTGGTGCCTAGTGGGCTTGTTGACCCCCCCGGGGGCCAGATCAGGGGCTACTGCCCCCATCTGCCTCCTAGGGGGCAGAAAGACTGTGGGATTTATTTTGGGGGAGCAGTGAGGGCTTTGACATGCCCGTTCTGGGCAACCCCCATCCCTAACTTTGAAGAAAAAAAATCTCTGGTGCCTAGTGGGCTTTTTGCCCCCAGGGGGGGCAGATAAGGGGCTATTGCCCCATCTGCCTCCCGAAGGGCAGAAATACTGTAGCAATTTTTGGGATGGGGATATTGGCATGCCCATTCTGGGCAGCCCCCAACCCTATGTACAAAAAAGCCAGCGTAAACCCTGGCACCTAGTGGGTCCTCTGCCCCCCCTGGGGGGCAGATCAGGGGCTATTGCCCCCATCTGCCTCCTGGGGGGCAGAAAGTCTTTTGCCATTTTTGGGGGGGAAGGATGGGGGCATTGGCATGCCCATTCCAGGCAGCCCTCCTGGGGCAATCCCCAAGCAGGGATCCACAAGGGAAGGGTACCGTTGCAAAGGGGAGATTCTCCCCTTTCCAACAATACCTCTCCCAAGTGCTGTGATAGCCCCACGAGCACTGAAACAATGAAACTGAAACGAGGGTATATCTTGTGAGGATGAGAGATATGTGCAGAATGAAGTCTGCTTTGTCCACATTTGTCACTGAAACGCTGTCTCAAAATCTATGAAAACGTCAAGGAGACCTTCAACAAACACATATTACCCTCAGGCTCTAGGGCAGTGTTCAATGGGCAAAATGGGAGCCCTCTTGGACATCCACAAGGGCTACCCTTGCCAAAACATATTAGAGGTTCCAAAATATCGACAATGCAAACACTAATGGAACTGGGTGTACTGTTCCAGTGTCACATGTGTGTTTGTTTACAGTGCAATGTGTTTTCATCTGCACAACCAGAGATATCATCACAATGAGTCCATCTCCCTTGGTGTCCTATTACATTGAACATTCAAAGTCAGAATGCCACAAATACCCATGCGTGTGTAGTCTACTGGGAAGTGTGGGGATGAGTTTCTGGAGTAGACTGACCCCAGGTGGCACAACAACACACATCCTTGACTTTTCAGTTGAGGGGGCTCTAGCCCTCTAAGCAATGGACTGCCATCCAATGTTTCGGAATCATGACATTGCAATATTAGCAATCATCACCTCCATCCCAGGGCAGTATCCAAGGGCAAAAATGACCAATAACTGACTACAACTACCTACAAAGGGTAACTCACCACATATGCCCACACACAACTCAGGCAAGGCTAGGTGGAGGCTACTTGTCCTGTGATGCCAATAGGTCTTGCATATGACAGTGTACTCAAAGCGGTCATTAAAACAATCAGTCATGAACATCCATTGGCAGACAGCAAGCTGCAGCAAACACTTTCCACATCTTCATATTTACTCTGGCAACTGTTTTTGCCTACTTACATACACCTAATCTACACATATGTTCATTTCAACATTACCTCATGGCCTGCATGAACTCTACTTGTGCGGGTATGACTCCTTTCACATCCACTTTAAAGTACATGCTCATCTCTCAAAACTATCATACACATAAGCACGTCATAAGCCACCTCTGGTGCAGCTAGCCGGAAAAGCATGTCTGCCCCACAAGCTACAGCCTTGTACTCAAACTCTTCAAACCCGATTCTTACAATCTCACACTGGCGCTGCCCTTCTCACATCCACACCTACATTCACAGCACCACTCTTCATCACTATGTACACAACACCTCTCACATACACCTCTCACATCCTCAGCAGACGTCAAACCTAACATGTCAAATGGACCACTCTCATCACCATTTGCACCCTCAGTAATGTCTTGGACTACACTCATATCACAACGTGCAGCATCACAGCCCACTCTGACATGCACACTTTACACATCATCACATCTCACAACAAGACACTTACATTGCTCAATGAATATGTCCTCAGTCATTCGCATCTCACCATACACCCCACCCTACTCTCCTTAGTTCTACAGATTGACATTTCTAAAACAGATGAATCCACAGATGCAAACACAACATACATCAACTATACAACACCTCACATTTCACCGTACAGCACCTTAAATTACACTACTTGTGTATATCCTATACATACACTTATCCACTTTGTTAAATATGAGAAGTTTAACCTTGTATCACGGTGGCCCTGTCACATCCACATATGACTTCCATGCACAGTACCCCCATTGACTTATGCACATTAACAACTGTCCTCACATATTGAAACTGCTCTGTTACAGTCATCTCTCACAATAGTGCCACAGACTACAGCTCTCATCTCCTGCCACAATCAAACATTGTCTACCTGGTTATACCCCTAACACATCTACCAATTCCTACCATACCTTGCACAGGATTTAACCAGTCTTACAAGCTTGCATACTCTGAATCACACACCTACATGTAAAACCACTCACATTGGGAAAATGTGGATACTCCACGTCTCCTACACGAGAACTGCCTATGAACTTAACTCATAGCTTACACTCTGTCAACCTACAAATTTGTCCTGCCCCCATTATGTAGGAGTCTCCACTCAATTTAAAAGTTTGAAACACTAGTCTCTCTCAACTCTACCCTTGTTTGAGCTAGCTTAGCATATGCAACATTAACCTTGTAAAACACACCTGCAACTAGGCCTCACATTCAAAAATCCACATTCTCCCCTGTGTGCAACTAAGAGCATGGTCGTGACACTGGCTCCATTAGCATCTGCACAGTAGACGGACACACAACACTGCTGTGCACTCACTGTCCACTCGGCTTACCACATGTAGCACAAATTAATCCATCAGACATAACATCACTCCTAGTTCAGCTCTGTGTGATCTGGAACATCATCAAGCATAGCTCAAAAGGACACAATTGTCAGTCATGCACAAATTATGACCAACACACAAATCATATGTTCAACTACAACTGATGTGTGGTTGTAAAAATGAAATTCAAGCTTGGACAGAAAACACACCATCAACATGATCTACCCAAACAAAAGCAGGATGGCATGACTCACATATGAATAAGAAAGCACTGGACTATTAAGACCACAGACACCTTGCCGAACAGGAATATCTGCAATAAGTGTAGTCCTTGGAGGCAACAGGGTCGGAAGACTGTGAGAATACTGCTCACCTTACACTCACCATGGGCTCAGGAAATGTATCAGATGAGTACACAGCCATAAAGGGAATTTGCCTACAGTGGCATGCCACTGGTGGCAAGGTTGTCATTGCCACTAGGCTACCAGATCCAAAGAAGACACAGACATGGGCCCACCACTACCAAGTCACATACAAGTATTGTATCATTACTTTTTGTACATGGGTGTGTCCAAAGTCACCTCCACGTGGTCAAAATGCATATGTACCCAGGTGTATCGATGAGACAGGTGTCTTTCTGCACATCACAAACATATACAGCATGCTCCTCCTAAACTGTTGCACTTTGAAACACTTGCACTATGTTGACTTATGAAAGCATGACCTATGTGCAATTGTGATGTCAAAAAGTAAAGGTTTGGGACTTCATGTCACCCTCATAGCCAAAACTGATGTCGATGATGACACCCAGCAAATGTATTTTTTTTAAAACATATCTTTATTGGTATTTAGTATTCAGTATCACAGATATAAGAACCTTGCAATTGCAGACTTACGAACTTCAGTTAATTCGTTATATTACTGATTAACATGTACATACTGTTTTCGCATCTTAACATGCTCTAACATTTTTCGAGATGGCTGGTCTGCCATTCACAGACCCAAACGTATATGTATTCCCCATGGTCAGCGGTTCCGTTTTGTTAGTTTCACTATTCAGATCAATAATGTACAAACCCGATACACAATAAGATGAAACAAGAAAAATAAAATAAAACTTTTGCAGAAGAGGGGTGCAAATGATCCGCTTCAGTATTACATTAAACGAGCTTCAACCTTGTTGGTATACCCTTGTGGTGTTTAGGGTGGGGTCCCTACTACCTAGTTCACTCCTTTAAACCCCACTACCACGGACGTCTTATCCCGATCCATTCTCTTCAATGACACCCAGCAAATGTAGACACCAAAATCTTGAATACATACTGTCAAAGGGCACATACTCCATGGACCATGTGCAATACATGCCCTACTAACATCATTGTATACTTAATCTACTAATTGTACATGATTTACAGTTAACTTAAAAACAATTTGGGGGACACAGAAATCAGCAATAATAAACTAGAAACAGGCTTTATTCTGCATTAAAAGGCAGAAATGTAAGATAACAGAAGGCCAATGGCCAGTCCATAAATGTCCATATGGTCAATGGGCCCATAAATCTTGCCCTTCAACTATTGCCTGCACTCAAACTGCAAGGGGTCACCTTCCCTGGGAGGGGCATCTAGGGGGCATGCCAGGCACCAAAGGAATAAAACTAGGGAGGACTGGGTTGGGTTTTGGGAGGGATGGGATCAGGAGGGGTGTATGGGTCTACTGCAGTGGTTGTGTCAGATTGAGGGGGCGGTGGGTCCACTGCAGTGGTAGGCTCAGTCTGAAGGGTGTGGACAGATGTAGTGTGAGGGCTGGATGGAGGGGGGAGGGGCTGGGTTTAACCATTTTGGGGATGGTGTAATTCTTTATGGTGTGGACAGAAATAGGGAGGGACTCAGACTTTTTGGGAGGGGTTTTTTTTGGTGCGGGAGGTACTGGGCTGGGCAAGTATGGGTTGGTGGAGGGGGTTTGGGCTTGGAAGACCGGGGAGATTTTTTGGTGAGGGGTGTTTGGGCTTTTCTTTTTCTCTGGGGTTGGGGGGATGGCAGATTTAGATGTCAGGGCCGGGGGGGGGTAGATTGCCTCTTCTTGGGAGGGGGTTTGGAGGTGTCGGCAGGGAAGAGGCCCAGGTCACAGAGGTAGAGTGCCTGGGTGAGGGGAACAGGAGAGGCAAGGGTAGGGGTTGTGGAGGCAGAGGGGTCTGAAGTCTGCGGAGTGTCTGAGGATGCATGTGTGTCGTCTGTTGGTATGTCCCTGGTGCGGAGTGTACTGTCTGTCTCATGAGTGTGTGTGTGTGTGTGTGTGTGTGGTGGGGGGGTTGTCCTTGTGTCTGTGTGCAACGTGTGTGTATGTGTATGTTTGCGTGTGCTTGGGTCAGGGAGGGTAGTTGGGACTGTGGATGGGGAAGAGGCAGGAGGGTGGAGGGACTGCTGGAGCTGGGACACTTCTGCCATCAGTGTGGAGGCCAGAGCCTGATTGTATCTGTGTAGGGCAGACATGTCTGAGTGAATTCCCTCAATGAATGATACCATTTGTGTCAAATGATTGGTATGCACCTGGAGGACATTCAGCACTGCTGTCTGCCTCACAGAGATCTGCCTCAGGATGTCAATGGCCTCCACACTCAGGGAAGCCAGGGAAGCAGGGGAGACCAGGGCAGGGGGTGAGGTGCCTGGCACAAAGGAGACTGCTCCCCTGCCACGGGAACTCCACAGACACTGGGCCTGGGAACAGCTGGGAGAGTGGAGATGGTAGTGGACTCTGATGTAGAGGAATCATTCCCTGTCTCCACCACCACAATGGAGTCATAGCTGGAGTGGTCTTCAGATGCTGCAGATATTGTTTCAGACCTGCACTCAGTGTGGCTCCCCTCATCCTCCGCGCCACTGGATCCATCCAAGCCCGAATGAGCACTGGACCCAGACTGGCTAACTGCTCCCCCTACATCCGTGGCACTGCCTCCTCAGCTGGCCGGTGCTGATGCTGTGAACAAGAATGAAAAATAATCACATAAGTCATCTGTATGTACTTGATACATAGGTAATATCACAAATCTTCACAGATCAAACAACTACATCATTTTGACTAGTGCTATCATCTTTTCATACATTTACATACATGGCACTTGCCAGTCTGCCAGTTAACCATTGGTCCCTCACACATGATGTCATCTGCAACATTGGGTGTATCAACATCAAATGCCACAACCACAATGTCAACTCCTTCACTATGTAGCAGGAGATGTATCATCTTTTGCACCCGACTGTCTCGTGTCCTGACATACCGGTCTCATCTCCTGCAACAGAGTTTAGAGCTCACAATGGGAATAGGATTCAGACAATTGAATTGAGACATGGTATCCATTCTGCAATCCCGTGTCATCAAATTGGGAACCATTGACTCGGATGTTACAGGTCATATGACTTTATTGTCATCCATCAAGCTGACGTAGCCATTGTATAAGTCATTACACACAGATTACAGTGATTGTGCTCATTTGTCCTGTAACTTGGGTCCTTCACTGTCAGCTCACACATCTGACTCTTATTGTGGATTTAGCAAGGTAGTAGGCATAGCTAGGGTGAGAGGCATGTGGCACACTGTCTTGTGTCATTTATGCACAGTGTCATGAAGATGAATCAGAATGTTTTGCACATTGTGAACAGATCAGCACTTTCAGAAGTGAACAATGGTCAACACACATCTTCACAATGCTTCTGGTGGAATACCATGCCAATGGCCCGTCTAGGTGCATTGTCTGTACAGACGATTAGTACTGAACCACTATTCTTCATGAGTCCAGTCAACGCTGTGTACCAATCCAGTCTAGACTGCAGAAGTCCCCATTTGTATGGCCCGAGTTTTGGGGGCGGCAGCGGCCGCAAAATCATCACCAGCACCCCCCCCCGTCCTCCCCCCTCAGCGCGGCGGCAAAAGGCAGGGACCGCCACGGGCGGCAGAGTGCCTAGCTACGCCACTGCTGAGAACAGGTCATACATTAGTCAATGTGCTGACACATGTTGAGCAATAGCAGTACTCCAGAAGGTTATCTCCATGAACATGTTGTTGTAATTTGTGCTGGTCGCATGAGCATGGCAATACTGTTTCTATCCTGAACATAACTTCCTCACATGTCCCTGATGAAAGGGGCATAACCTGGCATCTAATAATCCTTGTGCATATGCAACTTTTAAAACTGAACAGTGGGTTTGTCTGACTTCCGACCTGTAAAAGGGGTAGCAGGCTAAGGTACTACAACATGCATGCTTGAAGAAAGCTGTGTGACAAGGCCCATACTCACCCCCTCCTTGCTGCTGTGTGGCTTTCAACTGCCCATCCAGGTCAGGGAAGACCACCGCTAGGATGCAGAGCATGTGGGGGGTCAGGGTTCGGCACCCGCCTCTCTTGCCTGGAAGTGACATGCCCAGCTGGACTACCACGATTTTCATGGTCCAGCCTCAAAGGTCCTGCCACCTCTTGCGGCAATGACGGACTCGCGGAGTATCCAACCCCACGGAGCGCACCTTCTGGGCGATGGTCCTCCACAGCTTGGCCTTCTCATGGGAGTTGACCTGTAAGGATGACATGGTGACAGACCCTTAGTTCACATGCAACATGTTTCTGAGTCAGACACATGTACACATAGGTCATGGTCAGATTGGCAACAATGTCTAAGGGGTAGGCAATTGGCATTATGTGCAGTTGTCCTGTGTTCAATGATGACTCCGTCCTATGAGAACAGTGATAAGATGTTTACCCCAGAGCACACACTTCTACAGCAGTGTACATGCCCAGAACAATTATCTACACACTTTTAAACTCACATAAAACAGTGTACATGCTTGCCTATGAGATTCCTAATGCTAGTAGTGCATGGTAATTGCACATGTCCAATGAAAATGCAGTGTGGTCATCACTCACCTGCTCCTCTGCTTTGCCATACAACTGGCTGTACAGTGGCAGGTGGGTGTCCAACAGGGACTTGTTCTCCTCCTCGCTGAAAGCTGGGGCCATGTCCACTGTACGTGCCATGGAAGCTCCCAGAGGATGTGGACACAGCAGCAGAGAGATGGGAAGGTGCAGGAATGATGCAGGTAGTGCAGGCAAGTGAGGTCTCTAGGGAACAGACAGACTCACATCTAAAAGGCAGAGGCGGTCTTAATTCCATGCGGAGAAAGCTATAGGTTTGTGTCGGTCGCATTATCCGAATCGGTCCAATGCACAACATTGCTTGCAAACGACACGCCTACTGCAACGTTCGAAAAATCATCATCGGACCGCAATTGACTTTGATACATTGGTGATGGAAGGTTACAGAGTCGGTTTCCACGCGTTTAGGACACAAAATGAAACGTGCGTCTGTCACCATAACAACCAACAGCCAGTGGCTGTGTGTGAATTGGTTCGGATGTGGCTACCGCGTCCTTTGAATACTCATCCGCGTTTGTCATCATAGCAACTAACAGTCAATGGTTCTGTCCGAATCGGTTCGGATGCGGCTACTGCGTCCTTTCAATAGTCGGTCGGCAGGGCAGAGACTTCAGTAATTGATGTATTTTTGTGCATTACATGTGTGGAATCACTTTTTTAGAGATGAAATGGACCTTTATATGAATAGCTCACACTCCCATGAGGAGCTAACCTTGAGGGGCACATGACACACTGATTTTGAGCCCAATACCAACATGATACAAAAGTATTCCATTTACCCTCCTAGGCTTGGTCACTGTGCCAATACATTTTTGGGGATGTACAAGTCCATTCCTGACCTATTCATTGCACATTTTGTGCATGTGTGACCCAGTGTGCAAGCAGTGTGATTTCTGGTCATAAATGTTTGGTATATAAGTCATGGATGAAGCATTTACCTTTGAATGAGTAGACCGTGACATAATGCAGCCACATCAGCTTGTGTTTGTTATGTGAATTTCTAGTGTATATTTGTGTCCCAGACTTAAGTGGATGATGTTGTCATATATATGCAATGTGAGAAGCTGGCCTGGTATATGATGTCCACTAATTAAAGTGGGCACCTTGCACCAGTCCAGAAAACCCTTATAGTGATTTAAGAGGTCTCAGACAACCTTTAGAAAGCTATCCAAGTGGTAGCTGTGGAGAGCAGCCCTCAGGCTAAGTCTTGAGGGAGTGTAAAGCAGCTTGTTTTACCAGAATGCAATCTTATAGTATAGATTAAATGAAAAGAGAACCACACAGTTATAAAAATATGAAATTATATAACACTATCTAGTATGTTACAGTATCTCCCACATGGAGATAGACACAAAGCACACAATACTAGTAAATAGCACTAATACACAGTGGGACCAAACCATATACTAAGAAAGTGGTACAAGAACCACGACTCGAGTCAGGACGATGTTGAGAGGACGTAGAATTGCTGGGACCACAAGGAACCACCCGAGGTGAGTAGATAGGGACCCCACGGAGTGCATGTGCAGAGTGTGAACACGACCGCGTGCTCCGTACAAGTCTATGTGCAAGTCGCGGTTGGATTTTTAAAGATTACGCACCATTCCCAGTGGACTCTGAAGAAATCCCATGGAAGACAGAAGGTTGGAGAGCCATCCCACCTATGGATACCGAAGTACCCAAGTTACCTATCCCAGGGAAGCCAGGTGCATAGGTGTGAAGTGGTGTCGGAAACCGCTGTTGAACCCAATGGAGGACTTCGGGAAAGTGCCGCTGCTGGAAGAGGAGAAAGTGTCCGTGGATATCCAAATGGGGATTCTTGAAGAGGAGTACCTGAAAGCAGAGGGGACAGAGTCTGGGTCACTTGAGAATGACCAGGGGCTCGGTAGACGAATGCCCACCCATTTCGGGTGTTTCAGGATAGTTGACGGTGACCTTGACTCTGCAGCTGCGGGGACCAGGCGATGTTGAGGACAACTAGGTGCCGTATACGAGCTGTCCCAAGAAGGATATTGAGTACTGAGGGGTTGTGTCCGGCAGAAGCACCAACAAGCCTTGGCAAAAGCAGCCCACGCAGGAGGTCAAAGAAGTTTACAGTTCGGACCAGCATGGTCCAGGAGACTCACCACAAGCAGGAGAGTCAGGGCAAGCCCAGAGCAATCAGGGGAGCCCAAAGAAAACAAATATGACCCTCAATTGGACCCACAGGCCGGAGGCAAAGGAGTTGCAAGAGGACCTCGAGCAGCTTTACAACACAACGGGCCACGGAGCACATGGTGTGAGGTGGTTAAAGATCTTTGTAGGAGAAGTTGCCAGAGGTTGGGGCTACTGGGAGCCCAATGCATTTTTCACAGAATTGCCAACAAGCACATGCACTTGCAAAAGTATGAGGTGCACAGGGGCTCGGGTATTGCAGCCCCCACAAGGGATACTGGCCTCAAGCTCGGTGAGAGGGCAGCTCAGGCCTCGATGGATATAGGAAACCACCTCATGTGTTGTTGAACCCTTCGGAGTCCGTAGGAGCTTGGGATCAGCAAACTGGTCAGCAGTGTTGCGGTGCCTGCGAATGCAGGGGAGTGACTCCTTCACTCCAAGGGAGATTATCTTCAGGTGTCTTGGATGCTCCACAGGTCCTGCACGGATCCTGTACTGTGCACAGTCACAGATGATGCAGCAGACTGAGAGGGAGACGAAGTCAGGCCCAAACGAAGTCCATCGCAGTCCAGAGTGCCCAGACGGTCGAAGTGCAGTGGTTTCAGTTCTGAATCTTGTCCACGATGAATCTAAAGTCCTACAACCAGGTAAGCCCTTAAGTCCCTAAGGAAAGGGTTGGGAAGATTCAGGGGACCCTCCCAGGGGAGGGTCTGGGCAGGGGGGGAGGTTACTCCCATGTCCTTTGTCCAGTTTCGCGCGGGAGCCAACGGCTCCCAGGACTGCTCTGAACTGGACTATGCACAGGGACACCAAAAGTGACCCTCATGCATACTTTCAGGCGCTGGCAAGCTCACCCACCCAGCCCTACTACACTAAATCCTGTTTGGGAAGTGGTCACACCTCCCTGTGACAGGGTGCCTATTGTCCTGCCTTGCCCTGCTCGAGCTTGGCTCAGCAGCAGGAGGGCAGAAATGTGTCTCTGGTCGGCAGCAACCATTTTGTGCTGTCCGGTACTGGAAGGCTGGTAACGGGAACACTGAGAGCCCCACGGAGGGCGCTCCAAGTGGGTGGAATCATACCTCCCACACCAGTTACCGGTATGGGGGTATGATTACAACATGTTTGACACCAAACATGATAGGGTTTGTTGCAGCCGTTTTCGAGATGGTCATCACGCGGTCACTTAATGCCGCTTCTATATTAGTATATGGCTACTTCACTGACAACCCGGGAGAATGGACTCTGAAGGCTGCAGGGGTGTCCTGCTCATGCAGGGGCACCCTCTCATTTAGAACCAAGCACCCTGCCCTCAGGATTGTAAAGGCCTGCTATAGGGGTGACATATAGGTTTTAAGTGCAGTGACCCTTAGTTATAGTAAACCTATATCTTAAGTAAGTGGTGCATGCACCACCTTACACAGGCTGCAATGGCAGGCCTGTAGTCCCATTTTGCATGGTCTCTCATGGGTGGCATAATACATGCTGCAGCCCATGGGAGACCTCTGGGGTACCTATGCCCTGTGTACATGGGTACCATATACTAGGGACTGACAAGGGTACCCCAGTATCCAATCTGGAGTGTACCCAAGTACATAACATAACAGTTTAGGGAGAAAGCAGATAGACTGGGGTCTTGATTAGCAGGATCCCAGTCAGACTAGTCAAGAACCAGCTTAGCACCAGGCAAAAAATGGGGGTAACTACGCAGAAGGATTCTACCTTCCTACATGCAACACCTACATTGTTCCTGTTTTGTGTATGTGATTGTATGTGTATTGCAGACGTCACAACATGACAGTGTCCACCGTGTGACAGTAGTGTGCATGATTCACATTGTGAGACGCTGTGTGTATGTGGTGTCCCACATATCTGGCATTACATAAACCTATTGTGGGTACCTTTTAACCATGTAATTCTTTTCGCAACCGATATCTCGGCTTATTTGGTGGGGAGTTGTGTAGTATGTGATGCTTGATCACATGAACGTGACACAGTAGATACTTTTTAAACTACAGCACTCTAATTGCTGTGTCACCATATCTTGGAAACATGTCTGGGAAGGGTCCTAATGCTGTGATATGGATCTACGGTCAGCCTTTTTTATTGAAATGTGTTTTTCCAATGTTCTGTAGCTTTATTTGTGTACAGATTTCATGTTCAGTCTTTCTCAATGCATGTTGCTTTGTACATTGTGAACTAACACCAACTGTGTTTACACTCTACACATAGGTATCACAGACGGCCTCCAGCGTGCAAGCCCTTTCCAGACCTCCAGACCATGGAAGAACGGGATTCCATTAAAAAATACTGTTTCCCCAGGCAAATAATTGAAGAGTTGTCTGAGCAGTTGTCACCGCATTTGCAGCTTGGTCGCACATATCCAACTGCACTGACCCCCAAGGTGAAGGTGATGGCAGCATTACATTTCTTTGCCATGGGTTAATTCCAATGCACAGTGGCAACGTCAGGTGGAATGTCCCAAACAATGTTCAGTCATGTCCTTCGGGATGTGTTGGAGGCATTGCTACATTAACTGGACTTGTACATCAAGTTCCCAACACCTGGAGATTTGACAGACATCAAGGGGGAATTCTATGCTTTGGGAAGGATACCACGTGTCATTGGTCCCACCACAAGCAAATGAGCATACATATCGTAACCGCAAGCATTACCACCCTGTCAATGTCCAGGTGGTATGTTTGGCTGACATGTTGATCTCCCACATCTGCGCACATTTCCCTGGCTCGGCACATGATTTCTACATCTTGAGAAATAGCGTCATCCCCCATTTGATGTCTCAGCTGCAACATGATCGGGCCTGGCTTGTTGGTAGGTGATGTTGTATGTGTATGTTGTGGAGTGTGTTGATTGTATGTGAGATAGTGTTCTGTTGTCACACAACTGAAGTCTTTTCTGTGTTCAATGTAGGAGACTCTGGATAACCCAATCAGCCTTAGTTGCTGACACCACTCCGTAACCCTGTCAACCCTGCAGAAGTGCGGGTTAATGAGGCCCATGGTAGGACCAGCCGAGTGGTGGAGCGGACTTTTGGGCTACTGAAGACAAGATTCCGCTGTCTGGATCGCACAGGAGGAGCCCTCCAATATGCACCATTGAAGGTGTGCAAGATCATCACAGCTTGCTGCATGCCTCAAAACCTGGCTAAATCGAAGGCAATACCACTCATACTGGATGACGGAAACCAGCAGCCGCCAGCGAGGGAGGATCCAGGACTGGGACACGTTGACAGTGGTGATGAGGAGAAGGGCTTGGATATGCGACAACAGCTCATCCACAACTTTTTCACATGAGTGCAAGTATGCAATGAGAAGAGGTGACAAACCTCAATTGTTTGTTTGTTGCAGGTGTATAATGTGTATGTATGCGTGTGAGTATATGCTAATTGTCATGATCTTTTTAAATGAAATCTTTAAATTAAGTTTGCAGGTTAACATGTACAGTGTGTAGGAAAGTAGGATCTGCTTCTTATGGTTACCCCCACTTTTTGCTTGATGTTACACTGTTTTTGACTAGTCTGACTGGGATCCTGCTAATCAGGACCCCAGTCTATCTGCTTTCTCCCTAAAATGTTATGCATGTACTTAGGTACACTCCAGATTGGATACTGGGGTACCCCTGTCAGTCCCTAGTATATGGTACCCATGTACCCAGGGCATAGGTACACCAGAGGCCTCCCATGGACTGAAGCATGTATTATGCCACCCATAAGAGGCCATGCAAAATGGAACTACAGGCCTGCCATTGCAGCCTGTGTAAGCTGGTGCTTGCACCACTTACGTTAGATATAGGTTTACTATATCTATAGGTCACTACACTTAAAACTTATAAGTCACCCCTATAGCAGGCCTTGACAATCCTGAAGGCAGGGTGCTGGGTTTTACGTGAGAGGGTGCCCCTGCATGAGCAGAGCCCCTCTGCAGCCTTCAGAGACCATTCTCCCGGCTTGTCGGTGAGGCAACCAGACATATAGGTAGAGGTGCATTATATGCTCGCGTAAAATGCTATCTCGAAAACGGCTGCAACAAAACATGTCGTGTTTGGTATCAAACACCTTTGAATCATACCTCCACACCGGTAACGTGTGTGGGAGGTATGATTCCACCCTTCTGAAGCGAGCTTCGTGGGGTCACAGGTCTTTCCGGTACCAGCCTTCTTGACCCGGGCAGCACAAAATGCTTGCTGCCGACCAGAGACACATTTCTGCCCTCCTGCAGCTGAGCCAAGCTCGAGCAGGGGAAGGCAGGACAATAGGCATCCTGTCACAGGGAGGTGTGACCAGCTCCCAGACAGAATTTAGTGTATTGGGGCTGGGTGGGTACACTTCCATATGTCTGAAAGTCTGCATCTGGGGCACACTTGTTGTCCCTGTGCATAGTCCAGTTTGAACCAGTCCTGGGAGCCGTTGGCTCCTGATCTGGTGCGAAACTGGACAAAGGACACGGGAGTATCCTCACCACTGTCCTGACCCTCCCCTGGCAGGGTCCCCTGAATCTGTCCAACCCTCTCCTGTGGGTACAAGAGGGCTTACCTGGCTGTAGGACCCTACATTTGACGTGGACAAGATTCTGATCAAGAAACCACTGATCTTCGACCGTCTGGACACTCTGGACTTTGACTGGGCCCGACTTCGTCTCCCTCTCCGTCCAAAGCATCGTCTGTGCCCGCGCACCATACGGGCTCCATGCACAACCTGTGGAGCATCAAGGACATCCCTTGGGATGAAGGAGTCACTCCCCTGCATTCGCAGGCACCGTAAGGCAACTGACTGGTCTGCTGATCTTGAGCTCCTGCGGACTCCGAAGGCTTCAGCAACACAGGAGGTGGGTTCCTATGTTCCTTGAATTGAGCTGCTCTCTCACCAAGATTGAGGCCAGTATCCCTCGTGGGGACCGCATTACCCGAACCCCTGTGCACTGCGTACATTTGCAAGTGCATATGCTTGTTGGCGTTCATCAACTAAGTGCATTGGGCTATCGATAGCCCCAACCGCTGCGCACATTTTGTACAAAGGACTTCGGCCTCCTCACACTCTGTGCCCTGTAAGCTGTTGTTTTGTGAAACTGCTAGAGGTCCCCTCGAGACTCGTGTGCCTTCGACCTGTGGGTTCAATTGAGGGACAACACTGTTTTTCTTGGGCTCCCCTGGTTGCTCCAGGCCCGCCCTGACTCCCCTTGTTGCGGTGAGTCTCCTGGTCCTTGCTGGGCCAGACCGTCACCTTCCTCAACCTTGTGCGAGGATTGCCGCTGCCAAGGCTTGTTGGTGCTCCAGCCGGACACCAACCCCTCAGCTCTCGACATCCTTTGTGGGACAGCTCACATCCAGCTCCTGGTCATCCTCAATGTCTCCTGGTCCCTGTGGCTGCAGAGTCAAGGTCTCCCTCTTCGCACCTGAAGCACCCGACATCGGTGGGCATTCGTCTACCAAGCCCCTGGGACTCCTGAGTGACCCAGACTCTGTCCCCTCTGATTTCAGGTTCCTTCCTTCAAGAATCCACCTGTGGGTTCCACCAGACACTTTTCTTCTTTCCAGTAGTGGCATTTCTTTGAAGACTCCCATTAAGAACGACGGCAGTTTCCGACACCACTTCGACCCTGTGCACCCGGCTTCCATGGGATAGGTAACTCTGGTACTTCGGTATCCATGGGTGGGGTGGCTCTCCAACCTTCTATGTTCTAAAGGGTTTCTTCGTAATCCACTGGGAAGGGTCCTTAAACACTAAAACTTCAACCACGACTCTCCCATTGAATTGTACGTAGCACGCGGTCGTGTTCTCACATTGCACCTGTCCTCCATGGGGTCCCTACTTACTCACCTTGGGTGGTTCCTTGGGGTCCCAGCGATTCTACAAGCTCTAGACATTGTCTTGACTCGAGTCGTGGTTCTTATACCACTATTTTAGTATATGGTTTGGTCTCCCCCTTGAGCCCACTGTGTATTAGTGCTGCTTACGTTTGTTTCTGTGCTACAGTATTGTGTGCTTTGTGTTTATCTGCGTGTAGCAGATACTGTGAGGTATTTAAAGTGTGTTGTATTAATAAATACATATTTTTATAACTACTGTGTGGTTCTACTTTCATTTAACCAATACATTAAGGTTACATTCTGGTAAAACAAGCTGCTTAACATTCCTTCAAGACTAAGCCTGAAGGCTGCTCTCCACAGCTACTGCTTGGATAGCTTTCTAAGGTTATCTTTGACCTCTTAAATCACCATAAGGAATGTTTGGACTGGTGCAAGGTGCCCACTTTAATTAGTGGACATCATATACCAGGCCAACTTCTCACACAGTGCTAATGTGAATCCTAGCTATTGTTCACACATCCATTTTTGTGCTTTAGATGACATTGAAGGATCGCGCTTTACATTAGAAGCTCTGTGATTTATTCTGCAACATTGTTTCGAATAAATAGAAGTTGAAACCTGACTCATTTCCTCCAGATGCGAGCCTGCCAGCCGGCAGGCATTTTGTCTTGAAATCTTTCGAAGACGCGTCGTGAATTATTCCATTTGAGGTCTAATTAATATACGGCAGCACACATCGACCTTCTTTCCTCCTACTCACGTAGTGCACAGATGGGACTGGAGTGTGCCTTCTTACCCCTCTGACATAGGAGCCTAAGGGCCCATGTTTATATCGTGATTCCACCAATTGTATGGTTGGATACAAGGTGTCTCCCTTTTTCCTGAAGAAGACCCCGGTTTAAGGACTCAATGCACCTTTGTTTATTGATGGGGTCGAAACGTCGACTGTAGCTTAAATGCCTGTACTGATTATGTTGCACAACTTTGATAACAGTAACTGTGTTACTGTATCTACCATTTGATTGTATTTCCAAATGTTTTTTTGCCGCACAGGCTATCAAACAGGTCTTCTTTTAAAAGACACTGTAAATATTGTATAAACACCCCCTTTTTTCACACATCCAAACCCTCATGACGAGCACTTTCTTTCAGCACTATCCCACCCGGAGCACCTATGTATAACTATATCCAAGATGCATGATTATAATGCTGCGATAAAAAAAGACTTGAACTTTCAAAATTGTTTTTCTTTAAATTAATTTTTTGTATGGGTGATGTGATGTTTACTAGGCTCTCCACTGTGACCGCCTGTTTTTTGCACTTAGATGACATTCTTAGCAAAATTTGGCCAACTGATTAATGAGTTCCTGACTCTGTTCTAGGTTTGTCCTTACTAGAGTACTTTGCCTCGTCGTCTGCAGAGTTGTGACCTCACCAGAACCATGATGCAGTGACATACTCCAACATTGAACTGTTGTGAAACTCCCTGGCACGCACTAACTTCTGACCAGATGGTCTTTTAAAAAAAATATTTTTAGCATTTTGACACTCTGTGATGTGATCTGATTTTGAGTGAAGGCGCCAGGTTGTATCTGGAGAATAAACCAGTGCTACACATTGAGGTGTCCCTTGTCTGTTTTCACACATCCAAAGATTATATAGAAACAAACCATGTACCATGATGATCTGTTTTGCTGACAATCATAGTTGATTGTGCTTGCATATGGTGATAGTTTTGTGGACAGTAGACTTAAATTGAATCAGTACCATGTACTATGTGTTGTGCGATAACCTCGTTGTGTCTATCTATCATGCTGTGACAATGTACATTTACTCACAAGCCATTAGTTGACATTTTGGAAGAAATTTCTTGCCAGTGTTTTTGACACTTTCTTCTTTGTGATTTTGTGCATCACTTCAATCTGTACATTTGGGAACAAAGTCACGACATGAGCAAGTATTTAGTGAAAAGTGATTTATTTTCGTGCATGAAGGTGGTAGGTCATTCCACACAATGGCGGAGTGCTCAACACATAAATAAAGTGCAGATAGGAGTTGGTAGTGTTTGTAGAAGAAGTCTTCAGGAGTAAGTCCACAGTTATTGGAGTCCAAAGTCCAACTTTGACCCACCATTCAATTTGGGACAGTTCTTGATGACAGTCAACAAAGTAAACGCTTGGCAAACAATGGAGGATATTAGGGGCAGATTGTCACTTCCTGGGGGTGAGGCATTGCCATCTGTCTCTCAAGGATTCTTCCTCAAACGACCCTTTCCATGTTTTGTGGGGGGACCCTCAGGTGCAGGCAGCGGCGGTGCTGGGGACTCTCCGCCAGAGTCCACATCCCTCCCTGTGGCTTGTGCTGATGTTGATACACCGGATGTTTTGGGCACACTGGGAGGTGTGGACATGTTGTTGGCAATCTGACGGAGGTTGGTGCCAATGTCCCTGTGCACCGCAGTCATGTCATCCATTTTATTCATGAACATGTCCAGTTTTTGATTTTGGGCTGCCTGCAGTTGTTCAATGTTCCTGAGGATCCCAACGACCCGGCCAAATTCTCCCTGACAATCCTCATAGGCGTTGAGGATCCGGGAGAGGTTTGGGCGCTCCTCATCAACAGCACCAGCTGCATGACAGCCCAGGTCCCCATGGCCCCTCCAACCACCCCTACCAACCCGAGCCAGCCAGTTGGTAGTGGCACAGTCAACACTGAGCCTCCTTCCTTGTTGACAGGGGTGTTGTTGTATGCCAAATCCAGCTCGGGCTGCTGTGTTTGTCAGAGTAGGGGTCAGCTGGGTGTTGTCTACTGAGGCGGGAGTGGTAGCAGAGGATCCTGCTGTAGCCACTGCTGGTGCTGTGGGCCGACTCAAACCTGATGTGCCAGGTTGTTCCTCGTCATCCAAGGTTTGTTGAGAGACCTCAACGCCGGAGAGGTCCTGGTCGACCAGAGTCTGGGACTGGCTGCCCTGGTTGGTTCCAGGGGTGTTTGCAGCTCGCCCTGTGGGTACATAAAAGACACAATGATTGATGTGAATGTCCATAGCCCCTGAAATTATACCCATTACATAGGCTACTGAACCAAATGATGAGTTAATGTTCATAGATTGTTCTCCTTCAGCCATGATGCTGGCCTATGTTTTTGTTGGACAATGAAATTCAGACAAGAAGGGGATTAAAGAGCATGTCCAGCTATGTGCATAGATGGGCATGTTGTGTTTAGTTCACATTACATGTCCAAAGACATGGACTGGTTTGTAACTCCCTGTGAATAACACAGGTGGGTTGGTATTTTGCACATCTGTACTTTCACAGTGACATAGGTACTCTTTATCTCCAAATGTTGGTATTTTTTAGGCCTGTGTACTGGACTTAGTGCTTGTATTTAGCAGTCACGTTGGTGTGGTTGCCTTCACACTCACAGTCGGTTTATTTACCCAGGAATTTGTGGCAATGATGTGAGTGATGTGCTTCTTGTTCTCATCTCATTATATACAAGTGAACGGCTGTGAGGAGCCAAATGGGTGACTGCTTAGCTTTGTGCCTACACAGATCATGTATTTTGTACATTTACTCCATAGTCAGATGAAATCATAAACTGTGCTTTCTACCATTTTGTGGCAGACTACTTTAATGAACTGAGGTTTGAGTGCTTAGGCTCTATTTGTGAAACTTGCACTCCTCCTCCCACCCAGCCCAACCAGGCCACCAGGAAGAGTGTTGTCCAGACAATGCTGGTAAGGGCACTTGCAAGATGGTTGTCACTGGTGGCTGGTGTTTGTAGCACAAAGGCAAATGTGTTAGTTGTGATAGGTTCAGATAGCAGTCCCCAGTGTCAGCCATCTTGCTAGTACACATCAACTCACTGTCAGGTAGACATAGGCCCGATAAAGTGGTTGTGATGTGTGTGTGGAGCAGTGCTTGCTGTTATTTCGACTCCCATCAGGCCCCGTCCTACATATACCTTCCCACCCAGCCCAACCATCTAACCTGGAAATATGCTTTACTAACAGTGAGTGGCAATGTACTTAAAAGATGTCTGACACTAGGGACAGGTGTCTGCCTTGAGACCACATCCCATCAAGGCCTTGTGCTCCAAACACCAGTCCCCAGTCTCAGACATTTTGGCAGTACATTTTTACTCACTGTCAGGTAAGCATAGTTCATAGTGGGCTTGTAGGGCTGGGTGGGAGGAGGAGTGTTTGCAATGTCCAGATCTCACATCAGGCCCTGTACTACACACACTCACTTCACCATGCACAACAGCACCCCTGGGACTATGCTTTCCTGAAAGTGAGTGGATATGTACTGACAAAGCTGGTGATTGGTGTTTGGAGCACAAGGCCCTGTTGGTAGTTGTGGAAGAGTCAGACACCAGTGCCCAGTGTCATGCATCCTGTTAGTCCATTTTGAAACACTGTGGATAAGCTTAGTTCCTGTTGTGCTGTTTGTCGTGGGTGGAAAGGTGTATGTTGGACAGGGCCTGATGTGAGTTGTAGCCATTACAAATACTCCTCCTCCTACCCAGGCCTACTAACTCCTCTGAGACTATGGCTAACTGGCAGTGAGGGGAAGTGTAGTAGCAAGGAGGCTGACACTGGTGCATGGTGTTAAACTTGAATCCAAATCCCAACAAGACCTTGTGCACCAAACACCATGCAACAGTGTCAGCCATCTTGCTAGTGCACTTCCATTTACTGTCAGGTAGCCATAGTCCCAGATGAAGTGGTTGGTATGGGTGGGTGGAGGAGTGTTTGCAATTAATTCAACTCCCAGCAGGCTCTGTCCTACACACACTCTTCCCACCCAGAGAAAACAGACCACATTGCAGAATAGTTTTCTGACAGTGATTGGAAATGGATTATCAAGATGTGTGACACTTGTGCCTGGTGTCTGAGTTGGCCACAAATCCCAACAGGGCCTTGTGCTCCACGTACCAGTCCCTAGTGTCTTCTATATTGCCAGTACATGTCCCCTCACTGTCAGGTAAGCATAGTTCCAGGTGGGATTGTTGTGCTGTTTGGAATGAGTAGTATTTGCACTGACTTCATCTCCCATCAGGCCCTGTCCTCCACACACCTTCCCAGCCAGCCCAAACAGACCATCTGAAACTATGCCTACCTCACAGTGAGTGGCAATGTACTATCATGATGTGTGACACTGGTGCCTGTTGTCAGAGTTGACCACAAATCCCATCAGGGACTGCGGCTCCAGACACCAGTCCCCAGTGCCAGCCATCTTGGCAGCACATTGCCACTCACTGTGAGGAAAGCAGAGTCCAAGGTAAGCTATTTGTGATGGGTAGGAAGGTGTGTGTCTGACAGAGTCTAATGGGAGTTGTAGTGACAGCAGACACTCAACCTCCCACCCAGCCCTGCTGACTCATCTGTGCCTATGCTTACCTCACATTGAGGGGAGAAGTATCCTGGCAAGGTGGCTGACACAGTTGCATGGTGTTTGGTGTACAGGGCCTTGATGGGAGTTGACTTCAAGATCAACACCATTCACCAGTGTCAGCTACCTTGTCAGTACACCTTCCCTCACTGCGAGGTAAGCATAGGCTCAGAGGAGTTAGCAGGGCTGGGTGGGGGGGATGAGTATTTGCAATGGCTACAACTCCCATCAGGCCTCGTCCCACACACACTTTCCTACCCAGCTCCAAAAGCCTACCTGTGACTCCGCTTCCCTGACAGTGAGTGGGAACGTACTTGCAAGATGGCTGGCACTGGTGACTGGTGCCCATTTGTCCACAACTCCCAGCAAGGTGTAGTTGTCCAGACACCAGTCCACAGTGTCAGCCATTTTGTCAGTAAAGTTCCACTCACTATCAGGTAAGCATGGTTCCTGGGAGGCTGTTTGTGCTGGGTGGGAGGAGGAGTGTTTGCACTGACTTCAACTCTCATCATGCCCCGTCCTACGCACACCTTCAATTGCATCCCATACAGAACACCTGGAACTATGCAGTCCCTGAGAGTGAATGGAAATGTACTGGCAAGATAGTTGACACTGGGGCCTGGTGTTTGTAGAACAGGGACATGATGGTATTTGGCTTCAAGTTCAACACCATGTAGCAGTCAGTGTCAGCAATCTTGCAAGTACACTTCCCCCACACTGTCAGGTAGCCATAGGCCCAAATGAGCTATTTGGGATGGGTGTGAGGAGGAGTGTTTGCTGTCACTGCAACTTCTAACGGGCATGCTCCCCTTCACACACAGATCAAAGAGCACACCAGAGAGAGTGATGTCCTGACAATGAGGGGTAGTGTACTCTCAAGATGTCTGACAGGGGTGCCTGGTTTCTGAGTTGACCACAACTTCCATCATGGCCTTGTGCTCCTCACACCAGTCCCCAGTGTCAGCCATCTTGCCAGTACATTTCCACTCACTGTCAGGGACAGCATAGTCCCAGGTGTGCAGAATGAGCTGGGTGGGAAGGTGTGTGTGGGGCAGAGCCTGATGGGAGATGTAGTCAGTGCAAACACTCCGCATCTCAGGCAGCCCAACCAGGCCACCTGGGAGAGTGATGTCCTGACAATGAGGGGGAAGTGAACAATCAAGATGTCTGACACTGGTGCCTGTTGTTTGACTTGACTGCAACTCTCATCAAGGCCTTCTGATCCAGACACAATGCAGCAGTGTCAGCCATCTTTCTAGTACATTACTACTCACTTTCAGGAAAGCATAGTTCCATGTAGGCTTGTTGAACTGTGTAGGAAGAGGAGTGTTTGCAGTCACTACAACTCCCATCAGGCCTGTGCCCACACCCACCTTCCCAGCCATCCCAAACACCCTACCTGTGACTTAGCTTTCCGGAGAGTGAGGGAAATGTGCTGGAAAGATGGCTCGCACTGGTGTTTGGAGCACAAAGACTTGCTGTGAGTTTGTAAGAAGTATGTACATGGTAAGAGTTGTATGCATTTTCATTTTCATTGCAGGTATGTTGTTCATCAATATGACATACACATCACAGGCTCATTGATTATTTTCATGTATTAACAGTCATTTGTATAACTGTATCCTTTACAGTGATGTCTAAAGAGGTGGGATTGGTAACTTTGTCTGAATGTGGAGTAGGTACTTACCAGACTCTGGTCCTTCTGGTGGTCCGTAGACACTCTCCGGCGGAAGGATGGCACGCACCTTCTCCTCTCAGGAAGTGAAGTACACGGGTGGTGCAGGAGGGCCACCGCCAGTCTGCTGGTTCTGGGCTTGTTCTCTGGCCAGCAGTTTTTTTACCCTCCTTCTCACATCATAGTACCTGTTCCTGATATCATCCATTGTGCGCAGGACAGGTGCTTCAGCGTTCACCTTGTTGACTATCCTGTCCCACATCCTATTTCTCTGGGAAAGGGCGGTCTGTTGGACTAGGTTCCCAAATCACTGTGGCTCTACTCTTACTATTTCATCTACAAGCACTTCCAACTCCTTCTCTGTGAACCGTGGCTGCTTCCTTGGGGGCATGGTGAGGGTGAATGTGAGGGTGAGTGTGAATATGTAAAAGAGTGTGTTTTTGTAAGAACTGTTTGAAAATAAAATGTATGCAAGTTGTGTGGTGGGTGAAGTATGAGTGTATGAGGCAGAGAGCAGGGAATGTGTGGCAAATCCTGTGTCCTATCTGCAATTCTGTTAGAGAAAAGGATCATGGTCATGTTTTTGGGTCTTTATATAGTTGGATTGGTGGGTGTGGCTAATATTTGATTTTTTGGGTGAATTTTGGTGGTACCAATGCTTGTTTTGACTGTTTTTATTTGTTTCCAATGGACATTTGTGACATCACCGACACGGTTTTTAAACTGCGTCGGATGCATCGTCGCCTGTTCGCGGGGTTAACTGACCCTGATTTGTAACAGAAATGCTATTCTACAGCATTTCTGTACGAGCCGGTCGCATCGGGCTTGTTTCCGGATGATTCGGTCGTACGGATTGCTTTCCTACCGACTCGGTTGGAGTTTAACATGCAATGCATCCTAATCGTCGTTCGGAAAGCTCGCAGTCGAGTCGTTCGGAAAGCATTCCGGAACTGATTCGGGAGGAATGGTTTCCTGACGAGATCGTAATCGACCCCTTAGTCTTCAGCTGGGCATCCTGTCTTCACTGCTACCCATTTTAATACCATGATAAATATATCCTATTGCTTGCTAGGCAATTGATTGGTCCTCATGTCAGATGAAATCCTGGCTAGATATATGATGTCAGGGCACCAACTGACCAGTTGTCCTGAGTGAATGTGACAATGGAGGATGACACCTCAGCAATTATGTACTAGGTTACTATCTGTATTTATGACTGCAAGGCAAATAGGAGGTGCAATAGGAAAGTACTCTGAACCATTGAAAGCTTTGGGTTCCTTTGGTGAGTGGAATGGAGTTACAAGAACCCAGAGTATCCTCAACAACAATCCATTATGAGTATCTGACTCCCACATACAGAGTGTAGGGAAACAGGTTAAATGAGCTTCGGTCCATGAGAAAATAAGTCAATCGCTCTAACTTAAAGCAATTCCTTCCAGCCTCAAAGACAGTAATTTCCTCTGATGACATATTGCTAGCACAAGTATCTAAAGCAGGGTTTGTCAGCCTTGGAGACAGTCAAAGTCTTTGTTTAGCTATTATGAACACTATAATGTCATCCACATTACTACCATCTCGACAGAAATTATACCTATGCGGAAGATCCCACTACAAGGTACTGAGGACTTTCAGATGCTATGAACCTCTTTTAATGAAGAGCAAAATGAATAAATGTAAGTTTGATTTACCATATAAATTGATAAAGAAATGCAGAATGCAGATTATTATTTTTTTGTCTCAGAAATGCAAAGAAATTCTCTTCTGCAACACTGCCACTGCTGGTCATTCAGTATACTCTACAGATGGAAAAGTCCACTGTTAGTTCATTTACCATAATTAGGAATTGAATATTTTCAAACTAATGCAATACAACAAAAAAAATATTTTTATAAAGCCATAATAGTTCAGTACTATGGTGTGTGAAATATTGTGAAAATCTACAGCTCACTAGAAATTCAAATCTCAATTTTTGCTTTCAAGCTCTCATATGTCTCTCAATCCTATGCACCATCTGCTACCACTCTCTACACAACTCTCGCACCTCTATTAGGACAAATATAAAAATATCTTATTACCAGCTGTAAGAAAGTAGGATCTGCTTCTTATGGTTACCCTCACTTTTTGCTTGATGTGATGCTGTTTTTGACTAGTCTGACTGGGATCCTACTAATCAGGACCCCAGTCTATCTGCTTTCTCCCTGAACTGTTACGACATGTACTTAGGTACACTCCAGATTGGATACTGTGGTACCCTTATCAGTCCCTAGTATATGGTGCCATGTACCCAGGGCCTAGGTACCCCAGAGGTCTCCCATAGGCTGCAGCATGTATTATGCCACCCATGAGAGACCATGCAAAATAGAACTAGAGGCCTGCCATTGCAGCCTGTGTAAGTTGGTGCATGCACCACTTACTTAAGATATAGGTTTACTATATCTAAGGGTCACTGCACTTAAAACCTATAAGTCACCCCTCTAGCAGGCCTTTACAATCCTGAAAGCAGGGTGCTTGGTTTTAAGTGAGAGGGTGCCCCTTCATGAACAGGACACCCCTGCAACCTACGGAGTTTATTCTCCCGGGTTGTCAGTGTAGCAGCCATATACTATGGTAGAGGTGCATTATGTGACTGAGTGATGACCAGCTTGAAAACGACTGAAACTAAACCTATCGTATTTGGTGTCAAACATCTTGGAATCATACCCCCACACCGGTAAGCGGTGTGGGAGGTATTATTCCACCCATCAGAAGCGTCCTTCGTGGGGCTCCTCGTGGTCCCGATACCAGCATTCTAGTCCCGGACAGCACAAAATGGTTGCTGCCGACCAGAGACTCATTTCTGCCCTCCTGCTGCCCAGCCAAGCTCAAGCAGGGGAAGGCAGGACAATAGGCATCCTGTCACAGGGAGGTGTGACCACCTTCCAGACAGGTTTTAGTGTATTAGGGCTGCGTGGGTGCGCTTGCCAGCACCTGAAAGTCTGCATGAGGGGCACATTTGGTGTCCCTGTACATAGTCCAGTTCAAACCAGTCCGGGGAGCCGTTGGCTTCCGCTCTGGTGCAAAACTGGACAAAGGACATGGGAGTAACCTCCCCCCTGTCCAGACCATCTCCTGGGAGGGCGCCCTGAAACTTTCCAACCCTTTCCTTAGGGTACGTAAGGGCTTACCTGGTTGTAGGACTTTAGATTCGTCCTGGACAAGATTCAGAACTGAAACCACTGTACTTCGACCGTCTGGACACTCTGGACATCGCTGGACTTCGTTTGGGCCTCACGTCGTCTCCCTCTCAGTCTGGTGCATCGTCTGTGCCCGTGCTCCATACAGGATCTGTGCAGGACCTGTGGAGCATCAAGGACAACTGAAGATAATCTCGCTTGGAGTGAAGGAGTCACTCCCCTGCATTCGCAGGCACCTCATCGCTGCTGACCAGTCTGCTGTTCCCGAGCTCCTACGGACTCCGAAGGGTCCAGCAACACAGGAGGTGGGTTTCTGTCTCTCAAGAGGCCCGAGCTGCCCTCATACCAAGATTGAGGTCAGAATCCCTCGTGGGGGCTACAATACCTGAACCCCTGTGCACCGCGTTCATTTGCAAGTGCATGTGCTTGTTGACATTCCTTTAACAAGCGCATTGGGCTCCGAGTAGCCCCAACCTCTGGCACTATTTCCTACCAAGATCTTTGACCTCGCACCAAGTGCCCGGTGGCCTGTTGATTGCTGAAATTGCTCGAGGTCCTCTCATGACTCCTATGCCTTTGGCCTGTGGGTCTATTTGAGGGTCAAATTTGCTTTTCTGGGGCTCCCCTGGTTGCTCCAGGCTTGCCCTGACTTCCCTGTGTTTACTGATTCTCCTGGACCTTGACTGTCCGAACTGTACTCTTCTTTGACTTTTTGCTTTTGCCAAGGCTTGTTGGTGCTCCCGCCGGACACCGACCCCTCAGCAACCGACATCCGTCGTGGGACAGCTCGCATCTGGCTCCTAGTCATCTTCAACGTCACCTGGTCCCCGCAGCTGCAGGGTCCAGAACATCATCATCTCACCTGAAGTATCCGACATCAGTGGGCATTCGTCTACCGAGCCCCTGGTCACTCCTGAGTGACCCAGACTCTGTCCTCTCTGCTTTCAGGGACTCCGAGAAGAATCCATGTTTGGATTCCAACTGACACTGTTCTCCCTTCCAGCAGCAGCACTTTCTCGTAGTCCTCCATTGGGTTCGACGGCGGTTCCTGACACCATTTCATCCCTATGCACCAGGCTTCTCTGGGATAGGCAACTTGGGTACTTCGGTATCCACTGGTGGGGTGGCTCTCCAACCTTCTGTCTTCCATGGGGTTTCTTCGAAATCCACTGGGAAGGTTCCCAAAACTTTAAAATTCCAACTGCGACTTGCACATAGACTTGTACGGAGCACGTGGTTGTGTTCCCACACTGCACACGTCCTCCGTGGGGTCCCTATCTACTCACTTTGGGTGGTTCCTTGGGGTCCCAGCAATTCTACGTTTTCTCAACATCGTCCTGACTCGAGTCGTGGTTCTTATACCAATTTCTTAATATATGGTTTGGTCCCCCCCCCCCGGCCTACTGTGTATAAATGCTATTTACTAACATTTCTGTGCTTAAGTATTGTGTGCTTTGTGATTATCTCCGTGTAGGAGATACTGTGTCGTAATAGATAGTGTTATATTAATAAATACATATTTTTATAACTACTGTGTGGTTCTCCTTTCATATAACCAATACTATAAGGTTGCATTCTGGTAAAACGAGCTGCTTTACATTCCTTCAAGACTAAGCATAAAGGCAGCTCTCCACAGCTACCACTTGGATAGCTTTCTAAGGTTATCTTAGACCTCTTAAATCACCATAAGGGTTGTTTGGACTGGTGCTAGATGCCCACTTTAACTAGTGGACATCATATACCAGGCCAGCTTCTCACATCAGCTAGGTGGCAGCGTACACTTCTCAATGCAATTCTTTTAGGTTATGGTACACCAATAGCAATTAAGTCATCTGATAAGTTGAGGGAGGAAGGTTTATGCTACAGTTAGTGGCAATAATATAAATTATGAATAAGAGATTTTAACATCTTCATTTTAGCACATCCTTGTTAGTTAAGCAATAGTGAAGTCGAGAATATTATGATCAGCCACACCTTCAAACAAATAAGTCGCAAATAATGCCCTCAATTCTTTCATTCCACCATCTTAGCCTTCAGCTGGGCATCTTGTTTACCCTGCTACCAATATCAATACAATGATAAAAGTATCCTATTGCTTCCTAGGCAACTGATTGGCCCGCTTGTGAGATGACATCCTGTTATAGCTTTATGATGTCAGGGCACCATTTGACCAATTGTCCTGGGTGAAGGTGACACTAGAGGATGACACATCAGCAACTAAGCACTAGGTTACTGTGAGAGGCTAGCCTGGTATATGATGTCAACTAATTAAAGTGGGCACCTTGCACCAGTCCAAACAGCCCTTATGGTGATTTAAGAGGTCAAAGATAACCTTAGAAAGCTATCCAAGCGGTAGCTGTAGAGAGCAGCCTTCAGGCTTAATCTTGAAGGAATGTTAAGCAGCTTGTTTTACCAGAATGTAACCTTATTGTGTTGGTTAAATGAAAGGTGAACCACACAGTAATTCTAAAAATAAGTATTTATTATTTTAACACACCTTAAATACCTCACAGTATCTGCTACACGCAGATAAACACAAAGCAGACAATATTGTAGCACAGAAACAAACATAAGTAGCACTAATACACAGTGGGCTCCAGGGGGAGACCAAACCATACACTAAAATAGTGTTATAAGAACCACGACTCGAGTCAAGACAGTGTCTAGAGGTTGTAGAATTGCTGGGACCCCAAGGAACCACCCAAGTTGAGTAAGGAGGGACCCCACGGAGGACGGGTACAGTGTGAGAACACGACCGCGTGCCACGTACAATTCAATGGGAGAGTCGCGGTTGCAGTTTTAGTGTTTAAGGACCCTTCCCAGTGGATTATGAAGAAACCCTTTAGAACATAGAAGGTTGGAGAGCCACCCCACCCGTGGATACCGAAGTACCAGAGTTACCTATCCCAGGGAAGCTGGGTGCATAGGGTCGAAGTGGCGTCGGAAACCCCCGTTGTTCTCAATTGGAGTCTTCAAAGAAATGCCACTGCTGGAAAGAAGAAAAGTGTCCGGTGGAACCCACATTTGGATTCTTGAAGGAAGGAACCTGAAAGCAGAGGGGACAGAGTCTGGGTCACTCAAGGGTTACCAGGGGCTTGGTAGATGAATACCCACCGATGTCGGGTGCTTCAGGTGTGAAGGAGACCTTGACTCTGCAGCCACAGGCACCAGGAGACGTCGAGGATGGCCAGGAGCCAGATACAAGCTGTCCCACAAAGGATGTCGAGTGCTGAGGGGTCGTTGTCCGGCGGGAGCACCAACAAGTCTTGGCAGCGGCAACCAACGAATAAGGTCGAGGAAGGTCACGGTCTGGCCCAGTAAGGACCAGGAGACTCACCACAGCAAGGGGAGTCAGGGCAGGCATGGAACAAACAGGGGAGCCCAAGAAAATCAGTGTTGTCCCTCAAATGGACCCACAGGCCGGAGGCACAGGAGTCTCGAGGGGATCTCTAGCAGTTTCACAAAGTAACAGCTTTCAGGGCACAGAATGAGAGGAGGCCAAAGTCCTTTGTACAAAATGTGCACAGAGGTTGGGGCTATCAATAGCCCAATGCACTTAGTTGGGGAATGCCAACAAGCATAGGCAATTGCAAAAGTACGTGGTGCACAAGGGTTCGGGTTATGCGGTCCCCAAGAGGGATACTGGCCTCAAACTCGGTGAGACGGCAGCTCGACCTCAAAGAACATAGGAACCCACCTCCTGTGTTGCTGGAGCCTTCAGAGTCTGCAAGAACTCAGAATCAGCAGACCAGTCAGTTGCATTATGGTGCCTGAGAATGCAGGGGAGTGACTTCTTCACCCCAAGGGAGATACTTCAGTTGTGCTTGATGCCCCACAGGTCCTAAACAGAGCCTGTATGGTGCACGGACACAGACAATGCTTTGGACGGAGCGGGAGACAAAGTCGGGCCCAGTCAAAGTCCAGAGTGTCCAGACGGTCGAAGATCAGTGTTTTTTTTATCAGAATCTTGTCCACGTCGAATCTAGGGTCCTACAGCCAGGTAAGCCCTTTTGTACCCATGGAAGAGGGTTGGACAGATTCAGGGGACCCTCCCAGGGGAGGGTCAGGACAGTGGGGAGGATACTCCCCTGTCCTTTGTCCAGTTTTGTGCCAGAGCAGGAGCCAACGGCTCCCAGGACTGGTTTGAACTGGACTATGTACAGGGACAACAAGTGTGCCCCAGATGCAGACTTTCAGGCACTTTGGAAGTTCACCCACCCACCCCCAATACACTAAATCCTGTCTGGGAGGTGGTCACACCTCCCTGTGACAGGATGCCTATTATCTGTCCTGCCTTCCCCTGCTCGAGCTTGGCTCAGCAGCAGGAGGGCAGAAATGTGTCTCTGGTCGGCAGCAACCATTTTGTGCTGCCCGGGTCGAGAAGGCTGGTACCGGGAAGACCAGTGACCACACAAAGCTTGCTTCAGAAGCGTGGAATCATACCTCCCACACCGGTTACCGGTGTGGAGGTATGATTCCAAGGTGTTTGATACCAAACACGACATGTTTTGTTGCAGCCATTTGAGATAGCATTTTACGCGAGCATATAAATCACCGCTACCTATATGTCAGGCTGCGTCACCGACAACCCGGAAGAATGGTCTCCGAAGTCTGCAGAGGGCCTCTGCTCATGCAGGGGCACCCTCTCACGTAAAACCCAGCACCCTGCCTTCAGGATTGTCAAGGCCTGCTAGAGGGGTGACTGATAGGTTTGAAGAGTAGTGACCTATAGATATAGTAAACCTATATCTAAAGTAAGTGGTGCAAGCACCAGCTTACACAGGCTGCAATTGCAGGCCTGTAGTTCCATTTTGCATGGCCTCTCATGGGTGGCATAATACATGCTGCAGCCCATGGGAGGCCTCTGGGGTACCTATGCCCTGGGTACATGTGTACCATATACTAGGGTCTGACAAGGGTAACCCAGAATCTAATCTGGAGTGTACCTAAGTACATGCATGACATTTTAAGGAGAAAGCAGATAGACTGGGGTCCAGATTAGCAGGATCCCAATCAGACTAGTCAAACATCAAGCAAAAAGTGGGGGTAACCATAAGAAGCAGATCCTACTTTCCTACAGTTACTATCTGTAATTATGACGGCAACGCAATTAGGAGGTGCAATAGGAAAGTACTCTGAACCATTGGGCTCCTTTGGAAAGTGAAATGGAGTAATAAGAACCCAGAGTTATCCTCAACAACAATCCATCATAAGTACCAGACTCCTACATACAGAGTGCAGGGAAACAGGCTAAATGAGCTTCCCTCCATGAGAAATTAAGTCAATCGCACTAACTTAAAGCAAGTCATTCCAGCCTCAAAGACAGTAATTTCCTCTGATGACATATTGCTAGCACAAGTATCTCAAGCAGGGTTTGTCAGCCTGGGAGACAGTCAAAGTCTTTGTTTAGCTATCATGAACACTAAAATGTCATCCACATTACTACCATCTCAACAGAAATTATACTTATGCGGAAGACCCCACTACAAGGTACTGAGGACCTTCAGATGGTATGGACTTTTTAATGATGAGCAAAATGAATAAATGTGAGTTTGACTTACCATATAAATTGATAAAGGAATGCAGAATGCGGATTATTATTTTTTGTCTCAGAAATGCATAGAAATTCTCTCTGCAACACTGCCACTGCTGGTCATTCAGTATATTCTATAGATGGACAAGTCCACTGTTAGTTAATTTACCATAATTAGAAAATGAATATTTTCAAACTAATGCAATACAACAAAAAATTATTTTTATAAAGCCTTAATAGTTCAGTACTATGGTGTGTGAAATATTGTGAAAATCTACAGCTCATTAGAAATTAAAATCTCAATTTTTGTTTTCAAGCTAGCATACATCTCTCAATCCTATGCACCATCTGCTACCACTCTCTACACACTTCTCGCACCTCTATTAGGACATAGATAAAAATATCTTATTACCAACCAAGTGACAGAGTACCATTCTCACTGCAATTCTTTTAGGTTATGGTACACCAATAGCAAATAAGTCATCTGATAAATTGAGGGAGGAAGGTTTATGCTAGTTAGTGAGAATAATATAAATTATGAATAAGAGATGTTTAACATCTTCATTTTAGCACATCCCTGTTAGTTAAGCAATAGTGAAGTTGAGAATCTTATGATCAACCACACCTTCAAACAAATAAGTCTCAAATAATGCCCTCATTTCTTTCATCCCACCCTCTTAGTCTTCAGCTGGACGTCCTGTCTACCCTGCTACCGATTGCAATATCATGATAAATGTATCCTATTGCTTCCTAGGCAATTGATTGCCACTCATGTCAAATGACATCCTGTTATAGCTTTATGATGTCAGGGCACCACTTGACCAATTGTCCTGGGTGAAGGTGACACTAGAGGATGACACATAAGCAACTAAGCACTATGTTACTATCTGTAATTATGACTGTAACATAAATAGGTAGTGTAATAGGAAAGTACTCTGAACCATTGAAAGCATTGGGTTCCTTTGGAAAGAGAATTGGAGTTACAAGAACCAAGAGAGATGGTACGCTTTTGAACAGCCCTGCCTTTTTTGGCACCTACATTGCCAACGTAAAGTTGATCATCCACCCGGAAGTCCTTCGTGCGGTCAAGGTAGGATAGCGCGTTTTTAGGGTCCAGACGGTGGAGTCCCTCCTTCTCCTTGGAAGGGTGCCGAGGTAGGAAAAAGGTGGGCAAAGTGATCGTTTGTCCAATGTGAAATGGTGAAACCACTTTAGGAAGGAATGGAGGCCTCGTCTTAAGCACCACTTTGTCCTGATGCACAGAGAAGAAAGGGGGCTTAGAAGATAGAGCTTGAAGCTCACTCGCTCTGCAAGCAGCGGTGATAGCAACAAGGAAGGCAGTTTTCAGAGGAAGGAGCCTGAGAGGGCAGTTGTGAGGAGGCTCGAAGGGAGCACACATAAGATAAGTTAAAACAAGGTTCAAGTCCTACTGGGGCATGATGAACGGAGAAGGAGGAAAGAGATGAATAATGCCCTTAAAGAATCTATTTAAAATACCAGACTTGAAAAGTAAAGCAGAAATAGCTGAAAGGTAACCTTGAAGAGTGCTTAGGGCAGAGCCCTGCTGGGCTAAAGAAAGAAGATACAGAAGGAGCTCTGAAAGAGGGGCAGAGGGGATCCACAGCCTTTCCCGCACACCATGCACAAACTTGTTCCATCGACAGGTATATACCGTTTTCGGGGAGGGACGCCTGGCTGCCAAGATGACATTACAGACTTCGGGTGGAAGATGAAAAGCTGTCAACTGTTGCCGCTCAATGTCCACGCAAGGAGGTGGAGGCTAGACAGGTTCGGGTGAAGAACCGTCCCGTGCTGCTGCGACAGAAGATCCTCCAGAAGGGGCAGTCTGATCAGAGGATCGATGGCCATGCTCAGGAGCTTGGGGTACCATACTCTGTGCCCAGTCTGGAGCCACCAGAATAACTTGGGCCTGGTCGCGCTTGATCTTCTTTAGCACTCGGGGCAGAAGAGGTACAGGCTGAAAGGTGTACAGGAGGCCGCAACTCCACTCGTGACTAAAAGCGTCGCCGAGCGAGTGCCGACTTGGAAATTCCAACGTGCAGAACTGCTGACATTGCGCGTTCTCCTCGGTGGCGAACAGATCTAACCAAGGCTCTCCCCATCGCTGAAAGAGACCTTGCACCACCTTCGAGTGAAGATGCCATTTGTGATCCACCAGGCACCGACGGCTGAGTACGTCCGACCTGGCGTTCAGAGAACCAGCCAGGTGTTGAACTACCAGGGCTATGCCCTGATGTTCCAGCCACATCCAGAGGCCAAGAGCCTCCTGACACAGGGTCCATGACCCCACCCAGCCCTGCTTGTTGCAGTACCACATGGCGGTGGTGTTGTCGGTGATCACCTGCACCACTTTCCCTTTGAGAGAGGGAAGGAACGCTTTCAGCACCAGGGTGATCGCCCAGAGTTCCAGCAGGTTGATATGGAGCCCAGACTTCACCAGAGACCCGACGCCTCTGATCTCCGCCTCTCCCATATGGCCGTCCCATCCCAGGAGTGACCCATCTGTCACCACTGTTAGATGTGGCTGGGGAAGGGAGATGGATCTGTCTCTGACCAAAGCTGAGTTCTTCAGCCACCACTGCAGAGCCCACATATGCAACCTGGCATGATCCACTAGCAGGATGCAGGAGGCCATGAGGCCCAGCAGCCTTAGTCATTCTCACCGAAATCCGTGATAGAGGCTGAAACATCGGTATCATAGCCCGAATATCCCGGACTCGCTGTTCGGGAGGATAGGCCCAAAACTGCACTGTGTCCAGAACAGCTCCGATGAAAGGGAACGTTTGAAACGGAGCCAGGTGTGACTTCGGCACATTTATCGTGAACCCCAGCGAGTGCAAGAGGTCCTCCATAGTCTGGAAGTGGGAGACGACAGCCTGGGGCGAGGACGCCTTCAACAGCCAGTCGTCAAAATAGGGGAAGACTGGAACCCCTGATCTGCGCAGATGAGCTGCGACCACGCCATCATTTGTGAACACCCGAGGGGCACTGGTAAAGCCAAAGGGGAGCACTGTAAACTGAAAATGCTCGTGGCCTACAGTGAACCGAAGGTAGTGTCTGTGGGCCGGCAGGACGGGAATATGGAAATAGGCGTCCTGCAAGTCCAACGCCACCATCCAGTTTCCAGGGTCGAGGGCAGACAGGACCTGAGCGAACATTAGCATTTTGAACTTCTTCCAGAGGAAGTGGTTGAGGGCCCTGAGGTCTAGAATAGGATGCAGGCCTTTGTCCTTTTTGGGCGCCAGAAAGAAGCGGAAATAGCAACCACGACCTACTTCTGGTGCAGGGACCCTCTCGATAGCTCCCTTGGCCAAGAGAGCAGAGACTTCCTGGCATGAAATGCTCCGGCTCCCGGAAAGGGTGGGAGGCACGGAGTCGTCTCAGGAACAGGCGCCGGTGCCTTAGAGCGATGACGCTCTTGGCCCCATGTTGCGTCGGCCGACCGACGGGGAGAAGGCGAAGAGCGTTGGTGCTTCTTCGCCTTCTTCTTGTGCTTCGACTTATCTGAAGACCTCGATGACTTTGAGTGCGACGAGGAGTGGGGGCTACGCGAGCGGCCTTGAGACCTTCCTCTCGTACGAGACCTGGGAGAGATGCTGAGCCGACTGCCGAGCCTCCAACAACTTTCGGGACCGCTCCTGCAAAGTCTTCGGTGCCATGGCCCGGCAGTCAGAGCGCGACTTCGGGTCATGGTCGCGCTCCAAACACCACAGGCACACGAGGTGCGGGTTTGTCACAGAGATCGCCTTGTGACAGGCATCGCAGGGCTTGAAGTCGGTCCGACATAGGGACATCCCTCGCGCAGCAGGAGTCGAATGACTTGAAGAGAAGTCAACAAAAGTTGCAAAAAGTTTAGCCAAAAATAGGATAAGGGGTAGCTCTCTACGGATTTGTGCTAGGCTGGCGCAGAAAAAGAATGAGCTGACGTCAGCGCGCAGGGGCAGTGTCTAAGTAGATACCGCAACGTCATCCCGGCGACCACGACGCCGGACGTGGAGTCGACTGACGCCACCCACCGATGCACAAGGGTACTGCTAAGAAAAAATCTCCGGATCCAGTCGGACGCTCGGGGGTAATTCTAAGGTAAGGAATCTATAACTAGCTGTCTCTTTCAGATAAGCAGGGCATGCAAACACAGCATGCCCAAAACTTGCAGGATACACACTGAGTGCAATAGACAATAGTGTAAAGTAAAAGCATGCATGTCGACTGTTCAGCTCTTAAAAAATGGAGCAAACAAAACAGTCCTTTTTAGGTTTCGGCTGCACAGCGCTTGCACTGCGCTTGTGAAATCCGTTGTTGTTAATAGAAACTTAAAAGGGGCTTACATCCCGCACCCTTCTCTTTCCTGGCTTTTCATTGGTTCAAGTGCTTGCCACTTTTCCTCCATTTTTATTGGCTGAAGCATATTTCCCTGCATTTACCAATGCGTGTTCCTCCACTGCTTCCCTCATCAGTTTCTCGTTGATGAAATACTGTTAACAACCACTTTGGTGGAACTATTTTTTCATAAAGTTTTGCCTCTTTCTGCTTTTTTGTCTTGCAGCAGATTTATGTAGGGCAACTTATCACCTGGAGAGATTAAGTGATTTGCCCACAATCACAGGATGTTGCGCCACCGAGACACAAACCGGGATCCCCAGCTCTCGAGTCAGCAGCTCCTGCGCTGCCCACATCCTCTCCACTCCTGAGATACTTGTCAGGGAGCTCTTTCCTTCATCCCAGATGGCGATTGAAAAAACGTTTAATTTTTATCATAGGTAAAACCGATCCATTACCACTGCTTGTTATTTTAACACGCACACACATAACTTGCATCAACAAACTGGTGTGTAGCTCTGCCCACACAAAGTGCCCACAGCATCCGAAAAAGGAGGTAGCAGGAGACCGAAGTATCCCTGGCTCCTCTCGGACAAAACAAAAGTAAACTATTTTAAAACTCAATAAAGAACAACAAATGCACAAATCAAAAGTCTTTATAGAAGCCTCATGAATATCCAATCATCCCTAGCTGGGGAAAAAAAAATTGAAGTTTTCTTTTCAATCGGATATTACTGCAACGTAGTCATACTCAGAGATTGAAAACAAAATGGGACAAACACTATTTCGCAAAATACAATTCCAAATTTCACCTTGCACATGTACATGCAACAAAATACACATATTGATCCGACTCTGAAGGGCACAGCTTTCAGGCCCGGGCTTTAAGGCTAATAAAACATACTGGATACAAGGAAATGTATAAGTGACATCAACATGTGCCCACTTAGAATAACAACTGTTGAGGTCATGTTCCAGACCACAGACATCCAGACTGCATTTACATTTGACAAATAAGGCTGAGCAACAGACAGAAATAAATGCAGTTTACTTGTTGTGTGCGATTGCCCCATCAGAGAACTATGAAGTCATCTGATATCCTGCTACTTGAAATTTAGTGCAGCACAATTATTTTTCTTACATTATGTGTCTTGATGCAGAGCTGTTTAAGGAACCTGCATGTTAAACCTTGAGCGCCATCTCTGCATGGAAAATGTTTCCAGTAAACATGCTGTCCCCAGCCTCCCATTTACACTCTTCGCTGATTAGAGAGTGCAATACATTATTCTGCTTTTTGGAGCGTCCCAAATATTTATCCATGTGATTCAAAGTAATTGATTTATGTCATCGGTCTCAATCTCAGGCTCACTGACCTTATTTTTTCATAGAGTTCAATATAGGAACTACTCGAGCGTCTCTGCTGCAAACCCCACATAATCCAATAAAAATAATCGCTGTCTTCCAAAACCTTTCAAACAGCCTGAAGGAGATAATTCCAAGAAACAAAACGGGCAATAATTTTAACAGGCCTCCAATAATTGCAACTAATCAAATGGGCCAGGCCCAGCTGGCATTTTTGTTACCTCACCTGGTGACATGGAGGAAAGCTTCAAGCCAGGAGAGTCAGCAATGCTGACTCCTTCACATAAACATGCATACCTGCGGTGCACAACACCTTGCATTTCATTCCACTGAACCCACGAGTTTGCTTGCTCGCAGTAAATCTGAGGACACACAACAGAGCTCAAATGGTGTCCAGCTTTAACTGCAGCATTGGAAGCACCCATCTCAAGTCTGTGCAGTGTATCTTCAAAAGTCCTGATGACAAACGGCGCAGAATCGATTTCTTGGTTTCCCGCCTGCAGCCTCTACCACACCCTTTACTAACTCGGCACCGGGTGGGGTCCCACCCCACTGGGGTCCTGTCCCACCCTGTGATGAGTTGGAAAGGGGTGTGGTGACAATGCTGTCTACTACCTGATTGACGTGGAGGCCTACCGCTACAGGGCTTGAGTCTTTAGCGCCCAGGGCTAACTTTACCCCCACGTAATCAGGGGGTAGAGACTGGTCCTTGATGCAGTGTTTTTGCCGAGCTGATGACCTCACAGGCCTCAGGGCTGTTAGATTGTCAGCCTGGCAAATGTTCTAGACTTTGGGCCCACCCAGGGGAGCTTATTCGGGGAAACCGTCACGTCACTGTCATCACAGCAACGAGTACGGTGGGTGGGAATATACAGCAGCCCCAGCAAGATAATTTGATGTTTATACACTGTGCGCGCAAGCTTTTTTTTTTTTTTTTTTTTTAAAGAAGCAGTTTTAGCATTGCTTCAATGCTTTCTTTTTAACAGTAAATATAAAGGGGGTGGAGCCCCAACGCACTCAAACAGAAACCGCCGCTGACGAGGATGTGGAGTTCACGATGCCTCAACAAGATTCAGCTGTTGGGTTGTTCGCAGTGAGAATTATTAAAGAAATACCTCCCGATTTAAAAGAAACAGTGAACACAGAAGTATGGGACTTCACAGGAAAGGATATCGGACTAATCAAAGGTGTAGAACAAGTCCGAGTCACACTAAACCCAAAGGCAGTCTATCAAAAAACACCACCATACAATTTGACACCAAAGACAATTGCAGGAATAACACCTGTAATCGAAGACATACAGAGCAAAGGGATTTTGAGGGAATGAGGTTGGGAGTCCATGCAACTCCACGATCATGGGTTTACAGAAGCCCAATGTTAAATATCGGATTGCGCAGGATTGATCATTAGTATTGCCGTTCCGTGTTGTCCTGTGGTACCGAATTCAGCCGCTAAACTTGTTCAAATTCAGTTCACTGCAGAACGATATACTGTTCTTGATCTCTGCCAAGCCTTTTTCTGAGTACCATTACATGAGAATAGTCAGTATCGCTTTTCCTTGGTCATTCAGCAGAGAGTTTTGGCATGGTGCCAAGTCCCACAAGGGTACAATAACACAGTAGAGGGTCCCTGAAAATGTAAATAATAAGGGGAGAACCAGGGAGAGAAACAACAGAGAACAAAAACTACCCCTTATCTAATTATTTAAACAATTCGTTAAGATATCAAGAATAAACAATGTCCCACAGAAATAGAGTTTACTTCATTTATTATCAAAAAATATATTTTTTATTTTATAAAAATCGCATCATACTTGTATATACAATAAGTGCATTACTGAACAGATAGACGAAATACATATGTAACATAAGAGCCCCAAACATGTAGAAAAAGAACTATACAAAGTCTGTACATGTCTCCAAAACATAACATACGACAACCACCCATATATAGCGAAAAAACAACACAGTGTCATATTAAACAGAAAAAAGCACAGATTACAAATTACACACAATATATTTAGTACATAAACAACGAAAATGCGCCGACGTGCATTTCGGGGGTACCGTGTACTTTAAACCATCCTTCATCAGGGCGCTGCATTGATACTTTCGTTCAGTGGTAAGGAGCCATCTGTCACCATAAATATGTTATAACGGGCTCTATTCAGTGTAAACACAGTATTTTTCCAAGGATGTGCTATTCCGTATGGATAAGACTATCTGTAGGACAGAGAGTCATCGACTCAAAGGGAACCGTCTTGTCGAGATTAGGGTATTCTCAATAGAGTTACGCTGGGTGCCTTGAATACGCCTAGTCCATTGCGTGAAGGAGAGGAATTGAGTGAAGTAGAATAAAATTTGTCAGCAATGACCCCAGAGCCTTTCTCATAATCTGTAGTCCCTCGTGAATGTTTCTCAGGTGATCACCTGTATCATAGGGGATATGATCAGCAGGCCAATCTCAGTGTGGAAAAATGTTGTACTCTAAGAAGTTTCAATCGTAGGTGCTGCCAAATCAGAACATCAAATATATATAGCACGAGAAAGAACAAGGTAATTCCGTCGACACTGGAGATAACGACGTCTGGGTCGTCTATCCTCCGGGAGAACGACAAGGGTATACAGAGAATCCTTCAATTTTTAATCAGATCTTGAAAACGAAGCTATAGTCGTGGCAGATGCCCTACCAATTAGTACTCGTGCAATACACTGATGACCTACTTGTGGCATCAGAGACACGAGAAGCCTGTAAACAGGATACATTTGCACTTCGGAATCACCTGGCTGAAAACTGACACACTGTGTCGCCAGGGAAGTTGCAATACTGTCAGAAAGAAATTCAGTACCTGGGACACAACAATGAGAAAGGAGCAAGAAAGCCGTCAGAGACAGTGGAAGAAATTCTGCAAATGAGTCCACCTCAAGCACATAGAGAAGTCCGGATGTTTTTGGGAATGGTTGGCTACTGTAAACAGTGGATACCAAACCTTTCCCAAGTGGCAATGCTTTTATTGAGGTTGACACACAAAGCTGTACCTGATCGGCTGCCTTAGGACAACAATTGCTAGAAAGCTTTCCTAGAGCTGAGAAAAAATGTCTCCGTCATGCCCTGGCACTCGCCAGATTAGAGTAAAGAGTTTATACTATTTTGCAGTGAGAGGAAGGGCTGTGCTCACTCAATGCTTAATTAGATACATGGAGATGCTTGAATACATGTGGCTTACTTTTCAATTACCCTTGACCCTTTAGCCGTAGGACTGTCTGGCTGCCTTAAAGCAGTCACTGCAGCGGGCGTTAGTCTCGAAAGGAATGAGAGCATAGTGATGGTGTAGGAAAGTAGGATCTGCTTCTTATGGTTCCCCCACTTTTTCCTTGCTGTCTCACTGTTTTTGACTAGTCTGACTGGGATCCTGATAATCAGGACCCCAGTCTATCTGCTTTCTCCCTTAAATTGACATACAGGTACTTTGGTATATTCCAGATTGGATACTGGGATACACTTGTAAGTCCCTAGTATATGGTACCCATGTACCCAGGGCATAGGTACCCCAGAGGCCTCCCATGGGCTTAAGCATGCACTATGCCACCCAAGAGAGGCCATGCAAAATGGAACTCCAGGTCTGCTACTGCAGCCTGTATAAGATGGTGCTTGCACCACTTACTTTAGATACAGGTTCACTATATCTATAGGTCACTACATTTAAAACTTATAAGTCACCCCTATAGCAGGCCTTACCAATCCTGAAGGCAGGGTGCTGGGTTTTATGTGAGAGGGTGCCCCTGCATGAGCAGAGCCTCTCTGCAGCCTTCGGAGACCATTCTCCCGGGTTGTCCGTGACTCAGCCGGATATATGGGTAGAGGTGCATTATAAACTTGCGGTAAATGCTATCTCGAAAACGGCTGCATAGAAACATATCGTGTTTGGTATCAAACACCTTGGAATCATACCTCCACACCAGTAACTGGTGTGGGAGGTATGATTCCACCCTTCAGAAGCAAGCTTCGTGGGGTCACTGCTCTAACCAATGCCAGCTTTCTCGACCCGGACAGCACAAACTGGATGCTGCCGACCAGGAACACATTTCTGATCTCCTGTTGCTGAGCCAAGCTCGAGCAGAGGAAGGCAGCACAATAGGCATCCTGTCACAGGGAGGTGCGACCACCTCCCAGACATGGTTTAGTGTATTGGGGCTGGGTGGGTGCACTCTGAGAGTGCCTGAAAGTCTGCACCTGGGGCACATTTGGTGTCCCTGTGCATAGTCCAGCTCAAACCAGTTCTGGGAGCCATTGGCTCCTGCTCTGACGCGAAACTGGACAAAGGACATGGGTGTAACCAACCCTCTGTCCTGACCCTCCCCTAGGAGGGTCCCCCGAATCTGTCCAAACCTCTCCCGTGGGTACATAAAGGCTTACCTGGCTGTAAGACTTTGGATTTTACGTGGACAAGATTCTACAAGAAGAAACCACTACGCTTCGATCGTCTGGACACGCTGGACTTCGCTGGACCTCCATTGGGCTCGAATTTGTCTCCCTTTCCTTCCAAAGCATCGTCTGTGCTCCATACAGGCTCCGTGCAGGACCCTGTGGAACTCTAAGACAACTGAAGAATCTCCCTTGGGGTGAAGGAGTCACTCCCCTGCATTCGCAGGCACCGTAACGCATCTGACCGGTCTGCTGATCCTAAGCTCCTGCGGACTCTGAACGCTCCAGCAACACAGGAGGTGGGTTCCGAAGGTCTCCGAGGTCGAGCTGCCCTCTCACCAAGTTTGAGCCAGTATCCCTCGTGGGGACCGCATAACCCGTACTTCTGTGCACCGCGTTCATTTGCAACTGCATATGTGTAGTAATCGAGGTCCACACGAGTAGTTATAGTTCAAGATGGTTTATTGTAGATGGATACAGGATATGTAGATCAGTTGGTACAGACCCCACCAGGAGCAGCCAGCATGCTGCTCAGCCCACTCTAAACTGTCACATTTGCTCACAGAGTCCCAACATTCCTAATGACATCACCACTACAACATTCTAGTGGCTGGGCAAGTGGAGGAAAGGATATGTCAATAACATGGACAAGATACTAGGATACAACATATCTCCTTTTCTTACAACAAAACAAATAAGAGAACCATAAATGAGGAAAAGAAAAGAGAAATACAGAAACAGCATAAAGAAAACCAAGCAGTGAACCAAGAAGTGAACTGCAAGAATGAACAGAAGAAACGAGGGAGTAGGAAGAACAACAGATGATATGAAGATAGGCAGATATAAAAGAACACAGATAAATATAACACAAAGAACAGATGAAAAAGAACACAGATAAATATAACATCCTCCCTTCTAAATATAACATATGAAAATGACCCATTCTCCCTTCTATAAAAAACAAAGGAAGGAGAAAAAAACATAGCATGAAAGCACTAATGACTACTTTCCCAAGCACACCAACTGGCCAGGAAGGCGAGCGAGAAGGCAAGGCATAGCACAAAAGTTGGAGAAAGAAGAGAAACTACAAACGCAAGGAAAAACAAAACAAAACCACTACGATAAGAAAAAGACAGAAGACCAAGATGACACGAAGAAAAGACATCAGGAGGAAAACTAAACATGTGAAAGAAAACAGGGAAGATGAGAGGAAAAATACAATACGATCCCTCACCCAAACCCCATTTCCATATTAACAAAATAATTTAATATGAACAAAGCATTTCATTGAAAAATAGAAAATGTAATATAAAGTACACAAATGGGACTGAGACCCATGACACACCCTGAATAAGGGTAAAAAATGTAACAAACAAATGTGAAAATGGGTGGACAAAAACCCAAATCCAACCCCTATCGCTAGGAAAAAGGGTCAAAACTAATATGAAAGGGACACAAACCCTAGAAAAGATAGCCCTAGTAAAACAACAAAATGTAGAAGATACATGACAAGAAGTGTAGCAATGGAACTAAAACCCCAACAACCCAAGTACAAGAACAAGGGACTAATAGCAATGGGACTAAAACCCAAACAACCCAAGTACAAGAACAAGGGACTGAGACCTGACCTGCCCTAAAACGAAAGGGAGGAAAGAAAATGTTAACAAATGTAAAACCTATAACCAATTCCTAAGACAAGAAATGATTAAATAATGCATAAGGACTAAAACCCATGCATAGATGCCCTGAAAAAGGGTAGACGCTGTGAATAACCCAGAAGGCAAGTGTAATGTGAGCGAATGGGACTGAGACCCATTGCGAGCGATTGGGCCTGAGACCCATTGCGAGCGAATGGGACTGAGACCCATTGCGAGCGAATGGGACTGAAACCCATTGCGAGTGAATGGGACTGAAACCCATTGCGAGCGAATAGGACTGAAACCCATTTCGATCCCAGAGTAGGGAAGACTAAAAAAACTAGCATGCAAGTAAACTGAAATAATGGACTCAAGACGGTGAGTACCTAGGGTCGATGAACGTACTATGTTGATCCAACTGAACTCATTGTACAATCCTATGAAGGATAAAAGTGGAGAGAAAGAAAAACATCAAGAGATGTACTACAAGCCAAAACATAGATGCATGTGGTAAAACACAACCACACGATAACCGGCTTAAATAAGAAACTACAATAATTTGTGTTCATTGTAACATGGTAGATGGGACTAATAATGTGAGAAGTTGGCCTGGTATATGCTGACCACTAATTAAAGTGGGCACCTTGTACCAGTCCAAACAACCCTTATTGATGATTAGGTTAAAGACAACCTTTATAGAAAGCTATCCTAGTGGTAGCTGTGGAGAGCAGCCTTCAGGCTAAGTCTCGAAGGAATGTAAAGCAGCTTGTTTTACCAGAACAGAACCTCCTGAGTGACCAAATGAAAGGACAACCACACAAGAGATATATAAAATATATGTATTTATTACTAAACACTCTCTACTAACCTCTTTATGAGATTAGAGCACAAAGCACACAATATTAAATCATTAGAACAACAGTAAATAGCACAACACACAGTGGGCTCCAGGGGGAGACCAAACCATATACTAAGAAAGTGGTATAACAACCACGACTTCAATAGACACAGTGCCTAGAGCACGTAGAATCGCTGGGGCCCCAAGAAACCACCCAAAGTAGTGACACAGGGGACCCACGGAGGACGGGTGCAGTGTGGTAACACAGACGCGAGCTCCGTACAACTCTATGGGAAAGTCGCGGTTGGAAAATTACAGTTTAAGGACATTTCGGAGAGGACTTCAAGCAAACTCTTTGGAACATAGAAGGTTCTAAGGCCAGCACCCTTGTGAGTACCGAGGTTCCTATCCCAGAGGATCCGGGTGCATAGGGGTCAAGTGGTGTTGGAAACCCTCGTCGTTTTCAATGGCGTGATGCGAAAAAGTACTGCTGCCGGGAAGATGAAAAGTGTCCGGTGGAATCCAAGCCTGGATCCGAGGTGAGAAGAATGTGAAAGCAGAGGGGACAAAGTCTGGGTCACTTCACGTGACCAGGAGCGGAGCAATCGAATGCCCACCGATGTCGAGTGTTTCAGGTGCGAAGATAGGATGCTTGACTCTGCAGCCACGGGACCAGGAGACGTTGACGATGACCAAAGTCCGGAGGTGAGCTGTCCCACGAAGGATGTCGATGTCTGAGGGGGTCAGTGTCCGGCTGGATCACCAACAAGCCTTGGCAACGGCAACCCACGCAGGCAGAGGAAACAGCTACGGTGAGGACCAGCAAGGTCCTGGGGACTCTCTAAGCAAAGGAGAGTCAGGGCACGTCTGAAGCATCCAGGGAAGCCCAACAGTTAGAAGAGTGACCCTTGTTAGGACCCACAGGTCAACGGACCAGGGATCGCAAAGGGACGTCGAGCGAAACCACGAAGTACGGGCCCACAGAGCACTCGTGGGGTGGAGGCCAGCAATCTTTGGTGCAAATGCTGCTCGGAGTGGGGACCACACGTGGTCCAATGCACCACTTCAGGAATCGTTGTGAAGAGGATGCACTTGCAAAATGACGTGGTGCACAGGGGTACGGGTTGCACGGCCCCCACGAGGGATACTAGTCTCAGAATCACTGAGAGGGTAGATCGACCTCGGGGAACCCACCTCCTGTGTTGTAGAAATCTTCGGAGTCCGCAGGAGCTCTGGAGATGCAACCGGTCAGTTGCGTTTCGGTGCCTGCTGCTGCAGGGGAGTAACTCCTTTACTCCAAGGGAGATTCTTCTGTCGTCCAGCAAAGCGTAGACCGTCGAAGTACTTGGTTTCTGTAGCAGTGTTTAGTCCAGGTAAATCTAATGTCCTGTAGTCAGGTTTCCTACTTTATACCCAAGGAAGGGGTGGGACAAATTCTGGGGACCCACCTAGGGGAGGGTCAGGACATAGGGGTGGCTACACCCATGTCCTTTGTCCAGTTTCGTGCCAGAACAGGAGCCAATGGCTCCTGCAACCGGTTTGAGCTGGACTATGCACAGGGACACCAAATGTGCCCCCAGTGCAGACTTTCTGGCACTCGCAGAGTGCACCCACCCAGCCCCAATACACTAAAGCTTGTCTGGGAGGTGGTCACACCGCCCTGTGACAGGAAACCTATTGTCAGGCCTTCCCCTGCTCGAGCTCGGCTCAGCAGCAGGAGGGCAGACTCGTGTCTGTGGCTGGCAGCATCCATTTTGTGATGCCCAGGTCGAGAAAGCTGGTACCGGTTAGACCGGTGACCCACAGTAGTGGTTCTACAAGAGAGGAATCATACCTCCCACACCAGTTACTGGTGTGGAGGTATGATTCCAAGGTGTTTGACATCAAACACAACATATTTCTAAGCAGCCGTTTTAAAGTTAGCATTTACCCGAGGTTATAATGCACTTAAATATATATGGTTGGCTGCATCACAGACAACCCCGGAAAATAGGTTCTGAAGGCAGCAGAGGGGCTCTGCTCATGCAGGGGCACTGATAGGTTTATATGGGCAGTGATTTAGAATAGATATAGGGAACCTATATCTAAGTAAGGGGTGCATGCACCACCTTATACAGGCGGCAGTAGCAGGCCTGTTGTAACATTTTGAATGGTCTCTCAGGGGTGGCACAATACATGCTGCAGCCCCTGGGAGGCCTCTGGGGTACCTATGCCTTAGTACATAGTGTACCATATACTAGGGACTGATAAGGGTACCCCAGTATCCAATCTGGAGTGTACCTAAAGTACATGCAATCAATTTTGAGGAGAAAGCAGCTAGACTGGAGTCCTGAATAGCAGGATCCCAGTCAGACTAAGTCGAAAACAGTGATACATCAGCAAAAAAGTGGGGGTAACCATAAGAAGCAGATCCTACTCTCCTACACAACCCCCCCCAAACGCAGGGACATTAAACTAACCTTGACCAGTTGAGTCTTCATGTTCTAAGTGGAAATATCTGGAGAGTCCATCTGCATTGGCATGGCTACTCCCAGGTCTATGTTCCACTGTATAGTCCATCCCCTGTAGGGAAATGGACCACCTCAAAAGTTTGGGGTTTTCACCCTTCATCTGTTTTAGCCATAAGAGGGGCTTATGGTCTGTCTGAACAATGAAGTGAGTGCCAAACAAGTATGGCCTCAGCTTCTTCAAGGCCCAAACCACAGCAAAGGCTTCCCTCTCAATATTTGACCAACGTTTCCCTCTGGGGGTCAGCCTTCTGCTAATAAAAGCTACTGGCTGATCCTGACCTTCATTCAGTTGTGATAACACAGCCCCTAACCCCCAACTCAGATGCATCAGTTTGAACAATGAATTGTTTGGAATAGTCAGGACTTTGCAGAATGGGAGCAGTGCACATGGCCTGCTTCAGGTCATCAAATGCCTTTTGGCAGCTAACCGTCCACTGAACTTTCTTAGGCATTCTTTTGGAAGTTAAATCATTCAAAGGGGTCACCATAGATCCATATCCTTTGACAAACCTCCTGTAGTACCCAGTCAGGCCCAAGAAAGCTCTGACCTGAGTCTGGGTGGTTGGAGCAACCCTGTCCATGATGGTCTGGATTTTGCTCTGCAAGGGTTGAAGCTGACCTCCACCCTCAAGGTGGCCTAGGTATACAACCTTACTCTGCCCTGTCTGGCACTGGGTGGCCTTGATAGTGAGGCCTGCTTTCTGCAGGGCCTCCAAATCATTTCTCAGGTGGACCAGGTGATCCTCCCAGGTGGAGCTAAAGACCGCAATATCATCTAGATAAGCTGCACTATAGGCTTCCAGACCTGTAAGGACTTTGTTCACCAACCTTTGAAAAGTGGCAGGTGCATTCTTCAAGCCAAAGGGCATCACCACAAATTGGTAGTGCCCACTAGGGGTTGAAAATGCTGTTTTTGGCTCTGCATCCTCAGCTAATCTGATTTGCCAGTAGCCAGCTGTCAGGTCAAATGTGCTCAGAAACTTGGCTGAGGCCAAAGTATCTATAAGCTCATCTGCCCTGGGTATTGGATGGGCATCAGTCCTAGTGACTGCATTAAGACCCCTGTAGTCAACACAGAACCTCCTCTCTCTCTTACTACCCTGGGTGTGAGGTTTTGGTACCAAGACTACTGGACTAGCCCAAGGGCTATCTGAGGGCTCAATTACTCCCAGATCCAACATTTTCTGGACTTCAGTCCTGATACAGTCCCTGACATGGTCAGGTTGCCTGTAAATCTTATTTTTAACAGGGAGACTGTCACCTGTGTCCACCTCGTGTGTACACCAGGTAGTCTGACTTGGAGTCAGTGAGAACATAAGTCTGAACTGAGTGAGGACCTTCCTGCAATCAGTTTGCTGTTGTTCAGTGAGGCTGCCTGCCAAGGCTACACCATCCACTGAACCATCATCAGGGTTCTGTGAGAGCAGGTCAGGGAGTGGATCACTCTCTTCCTCCTGTCCCTCATCAGTGGCCATGAGCAAGCCCATGTCTGCCCTGTCAACATACGGTTTGAGCCTGTTCACATGGAGCACCCTATGGGGGCTCCTGGGAGTTCCAAGGTCCACCAGGTAGGTAATCTCTCCCTTTTGCTCAATGATTGTATGAGGGCCACTCCACTTGTCTTGGAGGGCTGCTGGGGCCACAGGCTCCAACACCCATACTTTCTGTCCTGGCTGATAAACAGTCAACACAGCATTTTGGTAATGCCAGGCCTTTTGCAATTCCTGGCTAGCCTCAAGGTTTTTGGATGCCTTCTTCATGTACTCAGCCATCCTGGAGCGGAGACCAAGTACATAGTCCACAATATCCTGTTTAGGGGGTTTGAGAGGTAACTCCCATCCCTCCTTCACCAGACATAAAGGACCCCTAACTGGATGTCCAAACAGAAGTTCAAAAGGGATGTAACCAACCCCCTTCTGAGGAACCTCTCTGTAGGCAAAGAGAAGGCAGGGCAAAAGTATGTCCCATCTACGCCTGAGCTTTTGAGGGAGACCTTTAATCATGCCCTTGAGGGTTTTGTTGAACCTTTCAACTAACCCATTGCATTGTGGGTGATAAGGGGTGGTACATTTGTAATTTACTCCACACTCCTTCCACATAGCAGTCAAGTAACCAGACATGAAGTTTGCACCCCTGTCTGATACTACCTCCTTAGGAAAACCCACCCTGGAAAAGATTCCCAGGAGAGCTCTAGCCACCACAGGAGCTATGGTAGTCCTAAGTGGGATTGCCTCTGGATACCTAGTGGCATGGTCCACCACCACTAGTATGAATCTGTGCCCAGATGCAGTTTGAGGATCCATGGTACCAACAATGTCAATCCCAACCCTCTCAAAGGGAACCCCCACCACAGGTAGTGGTATCAGGGAGGCATTTGTAGTACCACCTGCCTTACCACTGGCTTGGCAAGTGATACAGGAGCGACAAAACTCCTTTGTGTCCTCTGACATGTGAGGCCAATGAAAGTGAGGAACAATTCTGTCCCAGGTCTTGTTTTGGCCTAAGAGTCCTGCTAATGGGATATCATGTGCCAGTGTCAATAGGAAGCCCCTAAACTTCAGAGGTATAACCAACCTCCTGGTAGCACCAGGCTTGGGGTCTCTACCCTCTGAGTATAGGAGTCCATCGTCCCAGTAGATCCTGTGGGACCCACTGGTACTCCCAGCAGCCTCAGCAGCAGCTTGCTGTCTGAGGGGTTCAAGAGAGGGGCAGCTCAGCTGCTCCTGGCTCAGATCTGCCCTGGAAGGGCCCCCTGTCCCCAAGAACTCAACCTGATCAGGTTCCAGTTCCTCTGTGACAGTTCCTTCTTCAGGACTAAGATCATCTCCCTCAAGAGACTGATCTGTACTCTGAGGCAGGGGGGAAGACACTGCCTTACCCCTACTGCTCCTTCTCATGGAAGGCACCTGGTCCATTCTTCCAGGATCCAGGGCCTGTTCAGTGGAAGACATTTTTGCCTGTGACCTAGTCATGGCAAACACATCTGCAGGGATGCCCAACATTTCTGCATGTTTCCTGAGTTCCACCTCAGCGCAAGCTGAAGTTTCTAAATCATTGCCCAACAAGCATTCAACAGGGAGGTCTGCACTTACCACAACCTTCTTAGGGCCAGTTACCCCTCCCCAGGTGAAATTCACAACTGCCAAGGAATGGTCTGTCCTGACATTGCTTGCATTGGTCACTTGGTACATCTCACCAAGTATGATTTGCTCAGGGGCCACAAGATCTTTTGTCACCATTGTGACACTTGCACCTGTGTCCCTAATTGCTATGGCCTCCTTACCATTTATCAAAGGCTGTTGTCTGTATTTGCCCAGATTACTGGGACTTACAGATAAGGAGGCAAGATCCATGCCTCCATCACAGACTAGCACAGCCTGAGTTGGAATTCTGACTAGGCCAGAATTCATCTCAGATCCCAGGGTTAACCCTACTACACCCTTATTCTGTGTACCACCACTTTGGACTGAACTAGGGGGAACAGTTGCCTTAGGGGCAGTGGTGGTTGGAGTAGATTCCTTGGATTTGGAACAATCATTGGTCCAATGTGAGTTCTGTTTACAGATATGACGCACAAGTTACTTGTGTAACGATATATCTGTAAGAGACATTAGTTAGTGATAAATTCCTTACCTTAGAATATCCCCAGGCGTCAGACTGGATCCGGAAAGTTTTCGTCAGCAGTACCCCTGTGCGTCGGTAGGCGTCGTCGTGCGGCTCCACGTACGTCGCTGGTGTCGTAGTCGCCGAGATGACGTCGTCGGAGCTACTTAGACGCGCCCACGCGCGCTGACGTCAGTTCTGTACACGACTTTCCGCGCCAGGAACGCAGAGCCATGCCAGAGACCGACTACTGGTGCAATAGAACTAGGGCCCCGAAAGGGATGACCTGAACCCTAGAGAACAGTTCGCAGAACGGGGAGGATGGGCGGGCGGTAAGGAATCTATCACTAACTAATGTCTCTTACAGATATATCGTTACACAAGTAAGTAACTTGTGCATCTGAAAGAGACACGTTAGTGATAGATTCATTACCTTGGAATACATACCCAAGCAATGCCAACCCCGGTGGTGGGTCTGCGAAGTAAGATTACACCAGAAAGCCACGGAGAACCGAACGGCCAAAGAAGCCGTCTCTCCGAACTTGACTGTCAAGGCAATAGCGCTTAGTGAAAGTATGCAGCGAGGCCCACGCGGCCGCCTGATAGATGTCTTGCAGTGGGACACCGCATCCCAATGCTGTAGTTGCCGCCGTCTCCCAAGTCAAATGGGCGCGCAACCGCACCGGAGGCTCCTGTTTAGCCAAGGAGTAACAGGCTGGAATACACAAGATAACCCAGCGGGAGATAGTTTGTCCTGTGCACAGCTCGGCCATTCATGGCGCCCACGGAGCCAACAAGAAGCTGGTAATCCACTTTGAACGGTAGTGGGTGAGGTAAAACGAAAGCGCACGTTTTGGGTCCAGACTGTGGAGCCTCTCTTCCTCTCTAAAAGGGAGCGGAGGCGGAAAGAAAGTGGGCAGAGTGACAGTTTGCCCCAGAGGAAAGGCAGTGACTACTTTTGGGAGAAAGGAGGGACGTGGCCGAAGCACAACCTTGTCCGGATGAACCGCCAGGAAAGGAGGTTTGCATGAAAGAGCCTGGAGTACACACACACGCCTAGTGGAGGTGACAGCCACCAGGAAGACAGTTTTCAAAGTCAATAACCATAAAGGACAGTTATGAAGAGGCTCAAAGGGATCGCAGATTAAGTATGTGAGAACCATGTTCAAGTCCCACTGAGGCATCACAAAAGGAATAGGAGAGTAATGCCATCGAGAAATCTATTGACAACAGGGGACTTGAAAAGAGAGGGCTGATGAGGCAGCCTGAGAGGCTGAAAATCAGAAAGGCAGTCCTTAATAATGCCCAGAGCAGAGCTCTGCTGGGCCAAAGAGAGAAGGAACAATAGGACCTCAGAAGAGGGGCAGAAAGGGGATCTACAGCAGTCGCTGCGCACCATGCCACAAATTTGTTCCACCAGCAGGCGTACACAGTTTTAGTTGAGGGACGCCTGGCTGCCAGAATCACAATACAGACTTCAGGAAGCAAGTGAAATGGAATCAACTGTCGCCGCACAATCTCCACACAAGGAGGTGGAGGCCGGACAGGTTCGGGTGGAGGACCGTCCCCTGCTGCTGCGACAGAAGATCCTCCCGAAGAGGCAGTCTGACCTCTGACCCTGCCTACAGGTTAGGTCGCACCCATGCCGCTGCCGCCTGCTCACCCTGGTCTCCTGCTGCTGTCTCCTGCTGCCAGCTGACTTGGCCTGCCCGCTTGCTGCCTCTACCTGCCCCCGGTCCCAGCCGCAGCTGAGCCGGTCACCTTCGCCGCACTCTTCCCGCCGCTGCCTCCCTGCGGCCCTGCCCCCCTGACAGCCCATTCGCCGCCCCGCTCCCGCCACCCAGCTGCTCCTCCCTCCCATCAGCACTCTTAAGGAGAACACGTAGCAGCGTAGGGAGTGACCTCTGACCCTGCCTACAGGTAAGGTCGCCCCCACGCCGCTGCCGCCTGCTCACCCTGGTCTCCTGCTGCTGTCTCCTGCTGCCAGCTGACTTGGCCTGCCCGCTTGCTGCCTCTGCCTGCCCCCGGTCCCAGCCGCTGCTGAGCCGGTCACCTTCGCTGCACTCTTCCCGCCGCTGCCTCCCTGCGGCCCCGCCCCCCTGACAGCCCATTCGCCGCCCCGCTCCCGCCACCCAGCTGCTCCTCCCTCCCATCAACACTCTTATGCAGACCGCGAAGCGGCCGCACAGCGGCCGCGCGCAGCGGGCACGCCGCCGGCGCGCCAAAGGCGCGCCTAAGGCAAGCCCGTCTGCGCCTGGACCGCGCACAGTGCCAGAACCCCTGGCCCCCGCAACCGCCACAACACCCGTCTCCACTACGCCACCGGAACCCTCCACGCACTCAACACCGGACGATCAAGCACCTGCTACCTGGCTGCCCCGAAACGCACCCACGGACCCTTCACCTGCCGAAACTGCAGCTACACCAGCATCCAGCCCGCCAACCCACCCGCCAATCAATCGAACCACCTTCGCTGCATCCTCCTAAACACCCGCTCTGCCAGGAAACACGCCGTCGAACTCTGGGACCTACTCGACACCCACACCCCTGACATCGCCTTCCTGACCGAGACCTGGCTGAACTCCTCCTCAGCACCCGACATCGCCATAGCCATCCCGGAAGGCTACAAGATCATCCGCAAGGACCGCACCAACGGAGGAGGAATCGCCATCATCCACAAGAACACCCTCAACATCTCGACTAACGACGCTGACACCCTCTGCACCGCCGAACACCTGCACTTCCAGATCCACACCGACCCCAACACCACCCTCAGAGGAACACTCATCTACAGACCCCCCGGTCCCCGACTACAGTTCTGCGACTCCATCGCCGACCTCGTCAGCACGCACGCCCTCGTCTCCACGGACTACATCCTCCTCGGGGACCTGAACTTCCACCTCGAGAACAACAACGACCCCAACTCCTCCGCCCTGATCGACAACCTCGCCAACCTCGGACTCAGACAGCTCGTCACGACGCCCACCCACTCCGCCGGCCACACGCTGGACCCCATCTTCTCAGCAAGCACCCACGTTTGCTTCAACCACACCACCGAACTCCACTGGACCGACCACCACTGCATCCACTTCACCTTTCGGAAACCCGTCACACCCCACCGCACCCAACAGATGCCACGCCGCTGCTGGAGCAAAGTCACCGATAACCAGCTAACCACCACCCTCGCCCAAAGCCCACCCGCAGACCCGACCGACCCGGACGCCGCAGCCCACAACCTCAGACAATGGATCGAAAACTGCGCCAACGCCCTTGCCCCAATCAAGAAACCCTCCACCAGCCACACCAGGAAGAAAGCGAGCTGGTTCTCCCACGACCTCCAGGCATCCAAGAAAACATGCCGTAAGTTAGAGAAGAACTGGACCCGCAAACGAACCCCGGAAAGCTACGCAGCTCACAAGGACGCCACCCGCAACCACCACCACCTCATCAGATCCGCCAAGAGAGCCTCCTTCAAAGACCGCCTAGACAACGCACACAACAGCAAAGAGCTCTTCAACATCGTGAAAGAACTCTCCAACCCCAACTCCAGCGCCAACGACATCCCACCCTCGCAAGAACTGTGCGACTCACTGGCCACCTTCTTCCACCGCAAGATCACGGACATCCACGACAGCTTCAACACCGCGACCGCCCCGGCAACCACCGAAACACCCACGACCACCACTCGCACCAACCGCCTGACCTCCTGGACCAACATAGACAACAACGACACCATCAAGATCATGAACTCCGTACACTCCGGATCCCCGACAGATCCATGCCCACACCACATCTTCAACAGGGCCAGCACCGTCATCGCACCCCACCTCCGGAAGGCCATCAACAGCTCCCTCGAGACAGCGACCTTCCCAGAGGACTGGAAGCACGCCGAGATCAACGCCCTACTGAAGAAACCCACGGCTGACCCCAAGGACCTCAAAAACTTCCGACCCATCTCCCTGCTCCCGTTCCCGGCGAAGGTCATCGAGAAGGCCGTCAACATACAACTAACCAGGTTCCTCGAGGAAAACAGCATTCTGGACTCATCCCAGTCCGGATTTCACCGCAACCACAGCACCGAGACAGCCCTCCTAGCCGCCACCGACATCAGAACCCTGCTAGACAACGGTGAAACTGCGGCCCTCATCCTCCTGGACCTGTCGGCCGCCTTCGACATGGTCTGCCACCACACCCTACGCGCACGCCTCCACGACGCAGGGATTCAAGAGAAGGCCTTGGACTGGACCACCTCCTTCCTCTCCGGTAGAACACAGAGCATCCGCCTTCCTCCCTTCCGCTCCAAAGCCACCGAGATCATCTGCGGCGTACCCCAGGGCTCATCCCTCAGCCCCACGCTGTTCAACGTCTACATGGCCCCGCTCGCCCGCATCGCCCGACTGCACAACCTCAACATCATCTCCTACGCCGATGACACCCAGCTGATCCTCTCCCTCACCAGAGACCCTCACACAGCCAAAACCAACCTCCACGAGGGAATGACGGCCGTCGCCGACTGAATGAGAAACAGCCGGCTGAAGCTGAACTCAGACAAAACGGAGGTCCTCATCCTCGGGTCCACCCCCTCGGCTTGGGACGACTCCTGGTGGCCCTCCTCGCTAGGAACGGCCCCCACACCCACCGACCACGCACGCAACCTAGGGGTCATCCTCGATTCCACCCTCTCCATGACGAAGCAGGTCAACGCCGTCTCCTGCTTCAACACCCTCCGTATGCTTCGCAGGATCTACAAGTGGATCCCCACCGAAACCAGAAGGACGGTCACCCAGGCTCTCGTCAGCAGCAGACTGGATTACGGAAACGCCCTCTACGCCGGAGCCTCGGCGAAACTCCTCAAACGGCTCCAACGCATCCAGAACGCTTCAGCACGTCTGATCCTCGACATCCCGCGCCGCAGCCACATCACACCCCGCCTGAAAGACCTGCACTGGCTCCCCGTCAACAAGAGGATAACCTTCAAGCTCCTCACCCATGCACACAAAGCACTCCACAACACCGGACCAGCGTACCTCAACTGCCGCCTCAACTTCTACACCCCCACCCGCCAGCTCTGCTCCGCCGACCACGCCCTCGCCACCGTCTCCCGCATCCGAAGAGCAACCACCGGCGGCAGATCCTTCTCCCACCTCGCCGCCAAGACATGGCACACTCTCCCCCTCCACCTACGGCAGACACAGGACCTACTGACCTTCAGGAGACTCCTCAAGACCTGGCTATTCGAACAGTAGCAGCTCCCCCCCTTCCCTCAGCGCCTTGAAACCCTCACGGGTAAGTAGCGCGCTTTACAAATATAATGATTGATTGATTGATTGATTGATTGAGGAATCGACGCTCATATTGAGTAGCTCGGGATACCAAACTCTTCGAGCCCAGTCCGGGGCCACAAGAATGACTTGGGCCCGGTGGCGTCTGATCCTTTTCAGCACTCTGGGTAGAAGTGGTATAGGCGGAAAGGCGTATAACATACTGCAACTCCACTCGCGACGAAAAGCGTCCCTGAGCGAGTGCCGCCTTGGAAACTCCAATGCGCAGAACTGCTGACATTGCGCGTTGTGTGCAGTAGTGAAGAGAGCCAACCATGGTTCTCCCCACTGCTGAAAGAGACCTTGTGCCACCTCTGAGTGAAGACCCCATTCGTGATCCAGCATGCACCGGCTGCTGAGTCCGTCCACCCTGGCGGTCAAAGAACTTGCCAAGTGTTGGACCACCAAGACAATGGCTTGGCGCTCCAGCCACGCCTAGAGGCGCAGAGCCACCTGACATAGGGTCCACGACCCCACCACGCCCTGCTCGTTGCAGTACCACATGGCGGTGGTGTTGGCTGGGAACACCTGCAATATCCTCCCCTGGACAGAGGGAAGTAATGCTTTCAGTGCAAGCAGGATCGCCCTGAGCTCCAAAAGAATGATATGGAGCTTGGACTCCGCCGGAGAAGAGAGGCCTCTGATCTCCGCCTCTCCCATGTGGCCCCCCCCATCCCAGGAGGGGCGCGTCCGTCATCACTGTGTGCTCCGGTTGGGGAAGGGAGAGGGATCTGCCGCTGACCCAACGCTGGTTCGGGAGCCACCACTGCAAGTGTTGTGCAGTGCCCTCCGATATCCGGACGTAGACGGACAGGTGTCCCTGATGCTGCGTCCACTGGAACTTCAGGTCCCACCACGGAGCCCGCATACAGCAATTGGATTGAGGGATCAGCAAGATGCAGGATGCCATGAGGCCCACCAGCCTCAGTGTGGTTTTGACCGAAACCCAGGGCAAGGGCTGAAAGATCAGAATCATAGCCCAAATGTCCCAGACTCGCATTTTGGGAGGAGAAACCCGAAATTGCGCCGTGTCCAGAACCGCTCCGATGAAGAGGAGCATCTTAGGAGAAATCAGCATCCTGGACTTCTCCGTCCCGAGGAAGCGACTGACATTCCGGAGGGCTAAGAGGACGCATACCTGTGTCCTTCTTTGGAAGCAAGAAGTAGTGGGAAATGACAACCACGACCCACTGTGGGCGTTGGAACGCGCTCGATGGCCCCCGTGGCCAAGAGGGCCGCAACTTCCTGCTGGAGAAGTTCGAAGTGAGCCCCCGACATGCGGTGGAACGGAGTAGGCATGGTTGGAGGGGTAGACTCGAAGGGGAGGGAGGAGCCCTTTCGGACCATCTGCAGAACCCACTTGTCCGAAGTGACGGTGCGCCAGTGGAGGGCGGCGATGGTAAATCCTGCCGCCCACTGGCGTGAGGTGGGCCTGAAACACTGGACTAAGATGGTTTGGAGGCCGTGGCGACCGGGGCAGTGGTAGACTGACCCGCCCGCTGGCCCCGTGACCCACCGCAGGGGGACCCCCTTCCGCAGCTGCGCTGAGACTGCGCATGGCGGAAAGGCCCAAGGACTGGGGCATTGCCCGGGAGTCCTTAAAGCGTGCCAACGTGCAATGCGCTTTGTCACCAAGGAAGTGCGTGCCATCAAAGGGCATGCCTAACAAGGTGGTCCTGACATCTCCCGAGAAGCCTTCTGAGCCAGGCTTAACGGCGGAGTGCCACTTTTGTGGAATTTGCCCAGGCGAGGGACTCAGCGGTGTGAAGGCCACAACGGATAGTGAATTATGCCGCATCTCTCCCCTCGGTAATGGCTTGGGAAAGCACCGCCCGAGCCTCTGCCGGACAGTGAGGTAGCACCGACGCTACTGTGTCCCACACACTGTGGGAACAGCGACCCAAAAGGCAAGAAGCAGTCACCGACCGCAGTCTGTAACTGGCGGAAGTGGAAGATCTGTTTGTCCAACTGCTCTAGTGGTTTGGAATCCCGATCCGGAGGTGCGGAAGGGAATGCGCTTGGAGAGGCAGAGGCCTGGACACCCAGACTCCCCGGCGTTGGGTGTTGAGTGAGGAAACAGGGTCGCCCACAAGAGCCCTTGTGTTAGGTTTGGACCAGGCGTGTAAAGAAACGTCTGGAAGTGCGTCGTGAAAGGGGCAGTAGCGGCTCCGCCGAGGAGGCCATTGTGTGCAACACTTCAGAGGAGATTGGTGCTGATAGGCACTGTCGGGAGCTCGAGGTGAAGAGCCCCGGCCGCCCCATGTAACACCACATAAAATATTCCAACCTCTTCCGTAGCCACGGAAGAAGGGGAACAGTTTACCAGAGAAAAATGCAGATTGCCTGGATCCTCCCCAGTGTCATCTCCCTGATTCATCCTCACACTGAGCTGTGAGAGGGTCCTCAGAGCCCTCCCAGTTTTTGCCATCGTCCGTGGGCTGTTTGAGAGGCCGAGAAGGATGAGGAGCCCGGGGAAAGGGATAAAATTGCCCCTCCCGGACTAGGAAGCGGTGGAGCAGAGGCCAATCCAGGCGCGACGTAGCCCGGCAGTGGAGGCAACGGCGGTGCCGAGGTGGAAGCCAGCGGCGGCACCGAGGCCGGAGCCAGCGGTGGCACTGAGGCCGTAGCCAGCGGCGGCGCCGAGGCCGGAGCCAGCGGCGGCGCAGAGGCCAGAGCCAGCGGCGGCGCAGAGGCCAGAGCCAGCGGCGGCGCAGAGGCCAGAGCCAACGGCGCTCCACGGTATCTTGCGGCTTAGCCGGGGCAAAAGGCGGCGGCATGGGGGCAGAACCACCCAACAGGTTCACGGGGCCCGAAGGCACGCCCGAGGGACCCGATGGGGCAAACAAACGGCCCATGGCCGACAGGAAGACCTGTATTTCTTCCGGAGTCGCGTGCGGGCCCTGGAAAGGCGGGTAGGCCGCAGGTAACAACGGAGGCTCCATCGGAGCCACGGGGTAGTGACCACCTGCCCCCTCCGCCATGTCCTGCGACCGGTGAGGGGTAGACGAAGAGCGACGATGCTTCTTCGACTTCCTATGGCGCCGTGACTTACCTGTCCCTGATTCCGACGAACGATGGTGCCGGTTCCGCGACCGGTCCTCCGACCTCCCACCGGAGCGGGACCTTGATCGGCACGGAACTGATTGCCGGGCCTCCAACAACTTTCGGGAACGCTCCCGCAAAGCTATCGGCGCCATGGCCCGACAATCGGGGCACGCCTCGGGGTCATGGGCGTGCCCCAAGCAGAAGAGACACGTCGTGCGGGTCTGCCACCGACATGTTCCGACGGCAGGTCCTACAGGACTTAAACCCGGGCATCCCTACTGCACCAGGAGTCGAGTACTCGACAAAACAAGAGAAACAAGTTCTCAGAAACCAAGTTAAAATATTAACTAGGAGTACCGCTCTCTCTCGGATCTGCGCTTGCTGGCGCGGAAAAAGAAAGAACTGACGTCAGCGCGCGTGGGCACGTCTAAGTAGCTTTGACGACGTCATCTAGGCGACTACAGCGCCAGCGACGTACGCGGAGCCGCATGACGACGCCTACCGACGCGCAGGGGTACTGCTGACGAAAACTTTCCGGATCCAGTCTGACGCCTGGGGCTATTCTAAGGTAAGGAATCTATCAATAACGTGTCTCTTTCAGATACCAAGGTTTCTTCTTACCTTTCCCCTTGTTGGATTGTGACTCCCCCCCCCCCCAGATGAAGACTTTTGGGGCCCTTGTGAAGACTTCAGGTCTTTACCTTTCTCCCCACCCTTATCTGAGGTTTTAGCATCTAGCTTCTTAGAGTCACCACCTTGGTTCTGGGCTTTCTGCTTCACCCTGGTTCTGACCCATTTGTCTGCCTTCTTTCCCAATTCTTGGGGAGAGGTCAGATCAGAGTCCACCAGGTACTGATGCAACAACTGATTTTGACAATTAAGGATCTGCTCCCTCATAATTAAATTGTACAATCCTTTAAAATCACACACTTTACTGCCAAGTAACCAGCCTTCCAGAGCCTTAGTAGCACAATCTACAAAGTCAACCCAGTCTTGAGTCTGTGCCTTCTGGGCGTCTCTGAACTTAATCCTGTACTGTTCAGTGGTTAAGCCAAACCCATCAATGAGAGCACTCTTCAAGACTGTGTAGTTGTCAGCATCCTCTTCTCTTACAGTGAGGAGCTTATCTCTACCTTTGTCAGCAAAGGAGAGCCACAAGATAGCTGCCCACTGCTCCTGAGGGACCCTCTGTACTTTACAGGCCCTCTCTGGTGCAGTTATCCATTTGTGGATGTCATCCCCACTCTGGTAGGGAGGGACTATCTAGTCAGGTTCCTATGATCATGAGTATATTCTCTAGCTCTAGGGACACTGTTGCTGCCACCATGGGGCTCTAGCCCCATCCTTCTGGAAGCTCTCTGGAGCTCTAGGGATTCCATTTCTAAGGCCAATTGTTCCCTCTTGATTCTGAGTTTGGTCCTCTCATACTCAAGAAACTGACACTTCTTCTCATAAGAGGAGTCCCTTTTATGAGAAGTAGAGGTCCCTACAGAAGTACCTGAATGATTAGATTCCTGAGAAGGAGATCTTGATCTTCTAGGTAGACTGTTTACTCTCCCTGGTGCAGTAAATAGAGTGCCACTGGGGCCTTCTCCCCCACCTGAAGGAAGAGTAGGATTGTCCAGGTTGGAAACATTTTGATCCCCCTGGTCAGGGTTTGAGTCCAGGTCAAAGAAGTGTTCACTTCCTGCTCTTTCCTCATCTCCTGCCCCACTCAACCTGCCTAACTCATCAGACCCTGGGGTCTTTCTGAGGTCATCTAACAGCAGTATCTCTATGAGACGTTGAGTGTTTGCTGTTCTCCCTGTCCTCAGCTTTCTAGAAGCACACATGGCTCTCAATTCTGGAAATGAGATACCATTGTATCTAGTAGGCAGAGAGCCACTGGGCTCTTCTCTAGAAGACATACTAGTGTTATGTGGTGTAGGCACCTACCTAACCTAGTGGGAACTAAACTCTCTTGAGTTGGAGAAAGAGTGTGCTAGACCCTTGACTACCCAACTCCAAGTTCAGTAGAACTTACTTATTCTAGTCTTGATTTATATGTACCTAATACCTTTAGTGGTTTTCAGTTGATCACTCAATGAGATTATCTGGTAAAACAATAGCAAGCTTGAATCCCAACCGCTGCCACCAATGTGAGAAGTTGGCCTGGTATATGCTGACCACTAATTAAAGTGGGCACCTTGTACCAATCCGAACAACCCTTATTGATGATTAGGTTAAAGACAACCTTTATAGAAAGCTATCCTAGTGGTAGCTGTGGAGAGCAGCCTTCAGCCTAAGTCTCGAAGGAATGTAAAGCAGCTTGTTTTACCAGAACAGAACCTCCCGAGTGACCAAATGAAAGGACAGCCACACAAGAGATATATAAAATATATGTATTTATTACTAAACATTCTCTACTAACCTCTTTATGAGATTAGAGCACAAAGCACACAATATTAAATCATTAGAACGACAGTACATAGCACAATACACAGTGGGCTCCAGGGGGAGACCAAACCATATACTAAGAAAGTGGTATAACAACCACAACTTCAATAGACACAGTGCCTAGAGCACGTAGAATCGCTGGGGCCCCAAGGAACCACCCAAAGTAGTGACACAGGGGACCCACGGAGGACGGGTGCAGTGTGGGAACGCAGACACGAGCTCCATACAACTCTATGGGAAAGTCGCGGTTGGAAAATTACAGTTTAAGGACACCTCGGAGAGGACTTCAAGCAAACCCTTTGGAGCTTAGAAGGTTCTAAGGCCAGCACCCTTGTGAGTACCGAGGTACCCATGTTACCTATCCCAGAGTAGCCGGGTGCATAGGGGTCAAGTGGTGTCGGAAACCCTCGTCGTTTTCAATGGCGTGATGCGAAAAAGTACTGCTGCCGGGAAGATAAAAAGTGTCCGGTGGAATCCGAGCCTGGATCCGAGGTGAGAAGAACCTGAAAGCAGAGGGGACAAAGTCTGGGTCACTTCACGTGACCAGGAGCGGAGCAATCAAATGCCCACCGATGTCGAGTGTTTCAGGTGCAAAGATAGGATGCTTGACTCTGCAGCCACGGGGACCAGGAGACGTCAACGATGACCAAAGTCCAGAGGTGAGCTGTCCCATGAAGGATGTCGATGACTGAGGGGTCAGTGTCCGGCTGGAGCACCAACAAGCCTTGGCAACGGCAACCCACGCAGGCAGAGGAAACAGCTATGGTGAGGACCAGCAAGGTCCTGGGGACTCTCCAAGCAATGGAGAGTCAGGGCACGTCTGGAGCAACCAGGGAAGCCCAACAGTTAGAAAAGTGACCCTTGTTAGGACCCACAGGTCAACAGACCAGGGATCGCAAAGGGATGTCGAGTGAAAACACGAAGTGCGGGCCCACAGAGCACTCGTGGGGTGGAGGCCAGCAATCTTCGGTGCAAATGCTGCTCGGAGTGGGGACCACATGTGGTCCAATGCACCACTGCAGGAATCGTTGTGAAGAGGATGCACTTGCAAAATGACGCAGTGCACAGGGGTACGGGTTGCACGGCCCCCACGAGGGATACTAGTCTCAGAATCACTGAGAGGGTAGATCGACCTCAGGGACCCTGGGGAACCCACCTCCTGTGTTGCAGAAATCTTCGGAGTCCGCAGGAGCTCTGGAGATGCAACTGGTCAGTTGCGTTTTGGTGCCTGCTGCTGCAGGGGAGTAACTCCTTTACTCCAAGGGAGATTCTTCTGTCGTCCAGCAAAACGTAGACCGTCGAAGTACTTGGTTTCTGTAGCAGAGTTTAGTCCAGGTAAATCTAATGTCCTGTAGTCAGGTTTCCTACTTTATACCCAAGGAAGGGGTGGGACAAACTCTGGGGACCCACCTAGGGGAGGGTCAGGACAGAGGGGTGGCTACACGCATGTCCTTTGTCCAGTTTTGCGCCAGAGCAGGAGCCAATTGCTCCTGCAACCGGTTTGAGCTAGACTATGCACAGGGACACCAAATGTGCCCCCAGTGCAAACTTTCTGGCACTCGCAGAGTGCACCCACCCAGCCCAATACACTAAAGCCTGTCTGGGAGGTGGTCACACCTTCCTGTGACAGGAAACCTATTGTCAGGCCTTCCCCTGCTCGAGCTCGGCTCAGCAGCAGGAGGGCAGACTCGTGTCTGTGGCTGGCAGCATCCATTTTGTGTTGCCCAGGTCGAGAAAGCTGGTACCGGGTAGACCGGTGGCCCACAGTAGTGGTTCTACAAGGAAGGAATCATACCTCCCACAGCAGTTACTGGTGTGGAGGTATGATTCCAAGGTGTTTGACACCAAACACAACATATTTCTAAGCAGCCGTTTTAAAGTTAGCATTTACCACGAGGTTATAATGCACTTAAATATATATGGTTGGCTGCATCACAGACAACCCCGGAAAATAGGTTCTGAAGGCTGCAGATGGGCTCTGCTCATGCAGGGGCACCCTCTCACATAAAACCCCACACCCTGCCTTCAGGATTGATAAGGCCTGCCATAGGGGTGACTGATAGGTCTATATGTGCAGTGATTTAGAATAGATATAGGGAACCTATATCTAAGTAAGGGGTGCATGCACCACCTTACACAGGCGGCAGTAGCAGGCCTGTTGTGCCATTTAGAATTGTCTCTCAGGGGTGGCACAATACATGCTGCAGCCCCTGGGAGGCCTCTGGGGTACCTATGCCCTTGGTACATAGTGTACCATATACTAGGGACTGATAAGTGTACCCCAGTATCCAATCTGGAGTGTACCTAAAGTACATGCAATCAATTTAGAGGAGAAAGCAGCTAGACTGGGGTCCTGAATAGCAGGATCCCAGTCAGACTAAGTCGAAAACAGTGATACATCAGCAAAAAAGTGGGGGTAACCATAAGAAGCAGATCCTACTCTCCTACAAATAACCCACCATAACACCCCTAATGTAAAGAACAAAAACTGGGACTTGCTTCACTAAGATGAACCGTGACCAATACGTGGTCACGTAATGCATTGCATCGTAAAGGGACTGTGGATACCACCCTGAGACTAGAACTTCCCCCTACGTAAGGGAACTTGAACTGTGGCATCACTAATACAAAATGTTAAATAAAACAACACTATATGAACATTAAGGCACGTAAATACTTTTCCTTAGAACTCTAGTAAGAAAGTTTCTTAAAACAAACTCATGGCTGGTGAGCGATTTCTCTCCCGAGTTGAACCAAGACATCACTAAAATAACGATGCGAGAAATACATTACTGTAACAAAAACACACAAAAACAGTCAAAAGCTTTGCATTTGACAATCAAGGTGCAGCAAGACTTGTTGTGAGCAATATCTCACACAAACTAAGTAAAAACATTAGTCCACTATAGGCTTGAAAAGAAAGTGTATACGAAATTGTCACTTATCCAAGGAGTGGAATTTGAGGAGACGATGTTCCCGGTCCATTGCTTGAACTTTCTAGAAATAAAACGTGGTTGGCGAGTGGTGTACACAGGAAACCACATATGCTGAGATATACCAAACTCAAGATGGCGGCACGTATTCAACGCGAAGCCGGATGGCTCACAGCACGTTAGTGCATCCAGACATACCTCTTCATAGCAGGGTTGATGAACAAATCAACGTGGAGAAAGCGGACACCTCAAGAAGATTCTGAGATGCTAAGAAGTTCCACGCGACTCCCTCAGAGGTGAGTAAGCTTGCGCGTGCAATAACGGCTCGTGCCATGCATTTAAAAAAAACAATGTGCAGTGGTTAAACAACCAACTCCTGAAAGGTCTCAGAAGTAGAGATTAATCATAGACAGAAAATGTCTCACCTCAGATGATACGTTTCAGCCGCCGGTACCAAGGTTTCACAACGAACAAAAGTAGAGAGTTAACCATAAAAGTGTACCTGCCAAAGTGACTTGAGTTCGGTGCGACATGGAGCACAAGTATATGTGCAAAATGTAGAATTTCAGCAAGTTCCCAAGAACCACTCGACAACGCAGGTAGACAGGCTTACTGCAGAACAATTGTTCTTAAACTCTCCATGTGCGTAGCGTTCAAATAAGCAGAGTTGACATGTACAGTGACAAAAACGGAAGTGGCTAATTTTCCTTGACTGCGCTGTTTTTGTAGATTTGTGCCATGTGAGCAAGACGCTTTGGTTGGAGCACACTTCCAGATAACAGTGACACCTCGGCTGGCGCACACATACAGATAACAGTGACGGTAGACAGTTGAAAGGCTGTTGTTCCTTACTTTGCTTAAATACACAGGTCCAGTAGATGTGGCTACATGAGATAAAGGACAGCACGCTTGGGCTGGGCCTGTCTGGTGTATGGACAGTGGTGGGGATACGAGGCGTGCTGTTCCAGTTAGTTTTTTCTTCAGTTTCTTGTTGCTTCTTTCCAACATCTTGACTACTTTGACAATATCTTTTTTTGTTGAGGACGTAGATAGAGGGTAAGTCACCAGATTGTCGCCACAAAATTGTAGTAATCGAGGTCCACACGAGTAGTTATAGTTCAAGATGGTTTATTGTAGATGGATACAGGATATGTAGATCAGTTGGTACAGACCCCACCAGGAGCAGCCAGCATGCTGCTCAGCCCACTCTAAACTGTCACATTTGCTCACAGAGTCCCAACATTCCTAATGACATCACCACTACAACATTCTAGTGGCTTGGCAAGTGGAGGAAAGGATATGTCAATAACATGGACAAGATACTAGAATACAACAACATGCTTCTTGTCGTGCAACAATTCTGTGCATTGGGCTATTTGTAGCCCCAACCCCAGCGCACATTTTCTACAAAGGACTCCGGCCTCCTCACACTCTGTGCCCTGCTAGCTGTTGTTCTGTGAAACTGCCTGAGGTCCCCTCGCGACTCCTGTGCCTCTGGCCTGTGGGTCTACTTGAGGGTCAACACTGCTTTTCTTGGGCTCCTCTGGTTGCTCCAGGCCTGCCCAGACTCCCCTTGCTGTGGTGAGTCCCCTGGTCCTTGCTGGGCCAGACCGTAACTGAACTTGACCATCTTCGTGGGTTGCCGCTGCCAAGGCTTGTTGGTGTTCCCGCCAGACACCGACCCCTCAGCACTCGAAATCCTTCGTGGGACAGCTCGTATCCGGCTCCTGGTCATCCTAGACATCTCCTGGTCCCTGCAGTTGAAGAGTCAAGCTCCCTGTCAACGCACCTGAAGCACCAGACATCGGTGGGCATTCGTCTACTGAGCCCCTGGTCACTCTGGAGTGACCCAGACTCTGTCCCCTCTGCTTTCAGGTTCCTTCCTTCCAGAATCCAGGCTTGGATTCCACCGGACCCTTTTCACCTTCACGGCAGCAGTACTTCTTTGCAGCTCTCCATTGAGAACGACGGCAGTTTCCGCTGCCACTTCAGACCTATGCACCCGGCTCCTCTGGGATAGGTAACTCGGGTACTTCGGTAGCTACGGGTGGGGTGGCTCTTCAAACTCTTAAGTTCCAACAGGTTTGCTCGAAGTCCTCCTAGAAGGGTCCTTAAACTTTAAAAGTGTAACCGCGACTTTCCCATGGAACTGTACGGAGCCCGTGGTGATGCTCCCATACTGCACCCGGCCTCCATGGGGTCCCTATCTACTCACCTTGGGTGGTTCCTTGGGGTCCCAGCGATTCTACGTGCTCCAGACCTTGTCTTGATCTCAGTCGTGACTGTTATACCACAATTTTAGTATATGGTTTGGTCTCCCCCTGGAGCCCACTGTGTATTGTGCTACTTACAACTGTTCTATTGATCTCGTATTGTGTGCTTTGTGTTCTATCCTCGTGTAGAGGATAGTAGAGTGTGTTATATTAATAAATACATATTTTTATATAACTACTGTGTGGTTCTCCTTCATTTAGTCATTCAGGAGGTGATATTCTGGTAAAACAAGCTGCTTTACATTCCTTCAAGATTAAGCCCGAAGGCTGCTCGCCACAGCTACCACTAGGATAGCTTTCTAAAGGTTATCTTTGACCTCATACATCATAAGGGTCGTTTGGACTGGAACAGGGTGCCCACTTTAACTAGTGGACAGCATATACCAGGCCAACTTCTCACATTGGCGTGTAGCGGTTGGGATTCAAGCTTGCTATTGTTTTACCAGATAAATCTCATTGAGTGATTAACTGAAAACCACTAAAGTATTAGGCACATATAATACTTCAAGATTAGAATAAGTAAGTTCTACTGAACTTGGGGTTGGGTAAGTCAAGGGTCTAGCACACCCTTTCTCCAACCTAAGAGAGTTTTAGTTCCCACTAGGTTAGGTAGGTGCACACACCACACCACGCTTAGTATGTCTCCTAAAGGAGAAGCCAGTGGCTCTCTGCCTCTAGATGCAATGGTCTTTCATTTCAGGATTTGAAAGCCATGTGTGCTTCTAGGAAGCTGAAGACAGGGAAAAATGCAAACACCCAACGTCTCATTGAGGTGTTACTCTTAGATGACCTTAGAAAGACCCCAGGGTCTGATGAGGTAGATAGAGTGGGTGGGGCAGGGAATGAGGACAGGCCAGGGAGTGAAACCTTCTTTGACCTAGAATCAAACCCTGACCAGGAGGATCAAAATGAGTCCCCCTCGGACAACTTAGATCTTCCAGGAGGTGATGGAGAAGGCCCCAGTGGCCCTCTCTTTATTCCTCCAGGAAGAGTGCAGAGTTTACCCAGGAGATCAAGGTCTCCCTCTGCTGAATCTCACCATTCAGGAACTTCTATAGGGACCTCCATATCTCATAAGAGAGATAGCTCTTATGACAGAGAGTGCCAATTTCTAGAGCTTGAGAAAGTTGAGCTCGGCTCAGGCAAGAGCAATTGGCACTAGATAGGGAATCCTTAGAGCTCCAGAAGGCTAGAAAGAAATTGGGACTAGAGTCCCATGGTGGCAGCAACAGTGTCCCTAGGGTTAAGGAATATACTTATGACCATAGGAACCTGAGCAAGATAGTCCCTCCCTACCATGGTGGGGATGATATCCACAAATGGATAACTGCTTTGGAGAGGGCCTGTAAGGTACAGAGGGTCCCTCAAGAGCAGTGGGCAGCTTTCTTGTGGCTCTCCTTTGCTGACAAAGGTAGAGATAAGCTCCTCACTGCTAGAGAAGTGGATGCTGACAATTATTCAGTCCTGAAGAGTGCTCTCATTGAAGGGTTTGGCTTAACCACTGAACAATACAGGATTAAGTTCAGAGACACCCAGAAGGCACAGACTCAGGACTGGGTAGACTTGTAGATTGTGCTACTAAGGCTCTGGAAGGCTGGTTGCTTGGCAGCAAAGTGAATGATTTCAAGGGATTGTACAATTTGATTATGAGGGAGCAGATCCTTAATAATTGCCAAAACCAGTTGTTGCATCAATACCTGGTTGACTTTGATCTGACTTCTCCCCAAGAATTGGGAAAGAAGGCAGATAGGTGGGTCGGAACCAGGGTGAAGCAGAAAAATCAGAACCAAGGTGGTGACCAAAAGAAGCAGGATGCTAAACCTACAGATAAGGGTGGGGAGAAGGGTAAAGACCAGAAATCTTCTTCAGGGCCCCAAAAACCTGCATCTGAGGGTGGGTCACAATCTAACAAGGGATAAGGCAGAAAGAAGCCTTGGTGTTTCCTGTGTAAGGAAAAGACACATTGGCCTAGGGATGCCAATTGTGCCAAAGCCAAGGATCCGCCTACCACCACCACAGCCCGCAAGGCAACTGTTCCCCCTAGTTCAGCTCCAAGTGGTGGTACAGGGAACAAGGGTACAGTAGGGTTAACCCTGGGTTCTGAGATGGGTTCTGGCCTAGTCAGAACTCCAGCTCAGGCTGTTCTAGTCTGTGATGGAGGCATGGATATTGCCTCCTTATTTGTCAGTCCCAGTAACCTGGGCAAATACAGACAACAGCCCTTAATAAATGGTAAGGAGGCCATGGCATACAGGGACACAGGAGCCAGTGTCACAATGGTGACTAAGGATCTTGTGAGCCCTGACCAGATCATACTTGGTGAGATGTACCAAGTGACCAATGCTAGCAATGTCAGGACAGACCATTCCTTGGCAGTTGTTAATTTCAGCTGGGGAGGGGTAACTGGCCCTAAGAAGGTTGCCGTTAGCTCAGACCTCCCTGTGGAATGCTTATTGGGCAATGATTTGGAAACTTCAGCCTGGGTGGAAGTGGAACTCAGGACACATGCAGCAATGTTGGGCATCTCTGCAGATGCGTTTGCTGTGACCAGGTCACAGGCAAAAATGTGTTCCACTGAACAGGCCGTGGATCCTGGAAAAATGGACCAGGTGCCTTCCAAGAGAAGGAGCAGTAGGGGTAAGGCAGTGTCTTCCCCCTAGACTAAAAGTGAGGATCAGTCTCCTGAGGAAGATGATCCCAGTCCCTGTGAAGGAACTGTCTCAGAGGAACTTGAGCCTGATCAGGTTGAGTTCTTGGGGACAGGGGGCCCTTCCAGGGCAGAGCTGAGTCAGGAGCAGCACAGCTGCCCCTCTCTTGAACCCCTTAGACAGCAAGCTGCTGCTGGGAGTGCCAGTGGGTCACACAGGATCTACTGGGATGAAGGACTCCTTTACTCAGAGGGTAGAGACCCCAAGCCTGGTGCTACCAAGAGGTTGGTTATACCTCTGAAGTGTAGGGGCTTCCTACTGACACTGGCACACAATATCCCTTTAGCAGGACACCTAGGCCAAAGCAAGACTTGGGACAGGCTTGTCCCTCACTTTCACTGGCCTCACATGTCAGAGGACACAAAGGAGTTTTGTCGCTCCTGCACCACCTGTCAAGCCAGTGGTAAGGCAGGTGGTACCACAAAGGCCCCCCTGATATCAGTATCTGTGGTGGGGGTTCCCTTTGAGAGGGTTGGGATTGACATTGTTGGTCCCATGGATCCCCCAACTGCATCTGGGCACAGATTTATTCTAGTGGTGGTGGACCATGCCACTAGGTATCCAGAAGCAATACCCCTTAGAACCACCACAGCTCCTGTGGTGGCCAGGGCCCTCCTGGGAATTTGTTCCAGAGTGGGTTTCCCTAAGGAGGTCTTAACTGACAGAGATGCAAACTTCATGTCAAGTTACATAACTGCTATGTAGAAGGAGTGTGGAGTGAATTACAAATTCACCACACCCTATCACCCACAATGCAATGGATTGGTTGAAAGATTCAACAAAACCCTGAAGGGCATGATCAAAGGTCTCCCAAAAAAGCTTAGGTGAAAATGGGATGTCCTCTTGTCCTGCCTTCTCTTTGCCTACAGAGAGGTTCCTCAGAAGGGGGTAGGCTACAGCCCTTTTGAACTTCTGTTTGGACATCCAGTTAGGGGTCCCTTGTGTTTAGTTAAGGAGGGATGGGAGTTACCTCTCAAACCACCTAAACAAGACATAGTGGACTATGTACTTGGTCTCCGCTTCAGGATGGCTGAGTATATGAAGAAAGCATCCAAAAACCTTGAGGCTAGCCAGGAATTACAGAAAGCCTGGCATGACCAAAAGGCTGTTCTGACTGTGTACCAGCCAGGACAGAAGGTATGGGTGTTGGAGCCTGTGGCCCCAGCAGCTCTCCAGGACAAGTGGAATGGACCCCATACCATAATTGAGCAGAGGGGAGGGCACCTACCTGATGGACCTTGGAACTCCCAGGAGCCCCCACAGGGTGCTCCATGTGAACAGGCTCAAGCCATATGTTGACAGGGCAGACATGGGCTTGCTCATGGCTACTGATGAGGGACAGGAGGAAGAGAGTAACCTACTCCCTGACCTCCTCTCACAGAACCCTGATGATGGTTCAGTAGATGGTGTAGCCTTGGCAGGCAGCCTCACTGAACAGCAACAGACTGATTGCAGGAAGGTCCTCAATCAGTACAGACATATGTTTTCACTGACTCGTAGTCAGACCACCTGGTGTACCCATGAAGTGGACACAGGTGACAGTCTGCCTGTTAAAAATAAGATTTACAGGCAACCTGACTGTTGGAAATGGCCCTTTTTGCAGGGTCACCCCTAAACTTTTTGCCTGCCTCCTGAATTTTTGCTGACCTGTTACTGTTGGTTTTATGACTCTGGGCACTTTACCACTGCTGTTCAGTGCTAAAGTGCATATGCTCTCCCTTTGTAAATATGACTATGTGAATTGGTATATCCCTGATTGGCTTATTTGGTTTACCTGTTAGTCCCTAGTAGTGTGGCCTGTGTGTGCCCAGGGCTGGTAAACCAAATGCTGCTGGTGGGCCTGCAGCACTGATGTGTGCCACCCACAGAAGCAGCTTGTAAAGTGTGTCTCAGACCTGCCACTGCAGTGTCTGCGTGCAGTCCAGAACTGCCATCTTGGCTGTGAAGTGCACCCACTTCCCAGCCCCTGAACCTTCCCTTGGCATCTTGTAAGTCACCCCTATGGTAGGGTGCATTGTATGTGTAAGGTAGGACACGCCTTGCTGTGTGTAGCATGTCCTGGTAGTGAATTATGCCCCATTTCGTTTTCACTACTGTAAGGCTACCTGTTCCTCATAGGCTAGAATGGGCAGTTTGACTATTACATTCTATAGTCCTAACTGACCCCAGGAACATGGTAGAAAAACGAATTTAGTATGCCTGAGCTCAGAATATTAAAATACATCTTTTAGTGAAGTTTATTTTTATATTCTGTGTTTGAAAATACCACTTTTAGAAAGTAGGTATTTTCTTGCCTAAGCCTTCCAGTGTGCTCTGCTGTTATGTGTATTGGCTGTCTGGTTTTAGAGGGGCAGGGCAGGCTGAGTCAGTCCTGGGTTGAATAGAGAGATCTGCATTTAGAGTGTGGGGAGGGGTGGCTCCTTGACCTGAATAGGGCTGTGCCTGGCAAGGTGAATGCTGGCTCCACCTCCTACTGTGTGTCTGCTAGCAGACCCCCTCTTTCTGAAAGGAAGAATGCAGCCTGGTAAACAAAGTGCTCCAGGCCTGAGCAGAACCGGTTCTGGCTAGGTTCAGTGACTTGTAGCTTCTGAGAACAAAGACTTTTGGGGTATAAATATCTGTGCTCAAACCCCTACAATTTGTATTGCTTTTGGATCTGGAGAGGAAACTCTGTCCGTGCCACTGGAGGAATCTGCAGGAAGTGACTGTCCTTGTGCTTGTGTGTTGTTTCTTGCACTGGCCTGCAGCAGTGACCACTGGACCTTGAAGAAGAGGAAAAGGAACTTTTGAGAGAACTTTTATTTTTGTTACAGCAATTACCCAAGGGCTAGGAAGAGAGCTAGCCTCCTGCTGGAGTCTCAGGCACATCAGACTCCACCACCAACCTCCTGCTTCCTCCCTGCGAGGATTGCTATCTGCTGATGAGGCTCCTGTGAGTTCCAGGGCCTCTAGTTTTGCTTCAGAGAAAAGAGTGCTGGAAATCGTCGCTAACGCACGTTTGCGAGCCGCTGCAGCCGAGAGCGCTGGAAAAATCATCGCGCTGCTGCCGCTGGGTGCTCGCAACATGAAACCATCGCTAACGCCCCTTTGCGAGCCGCTGCAGCTGAGACGCGCTGGAAAAATCATCGCGCTGCTGTCGCCGAGCGCTTGCAACCCCTAAAGAAATCATCGCTTCAAGACATCGCTTTGCGGACGCCGTGCGTCCGCCATTTTCATCGCATCGCACCGGATTTCGTCGCTCCCTCGCGGAGCGTCATCTCTTCGCATCGCAACACAATCGCACAGCGCAACAGGATCGTCGCATCGACTTCTCCCTCGCGGCAAGAAAGTCATCGTATCGGCGGCCTAGCGTGCAGAAGTTGGTCGCAGTGTCTCCGCACGCATCACGCAGATCGGCGCATCATCCTCCCTTGCGGCAAGGATTTCAACGCATCGCCGGCCTCGCGTGCCGAGAATCATCGCTACCACTTCTTTGCGACATTTGGTTGGTTTTGCTACTAAACCCAGGTACTTTGTGAGAGAAAGGGTCACAGAGACCACTGCTTTGAGTTTGAACCTTATTTTTGCAACCTCTGAACGAGAAAGGGGCGCCGAGACCCCTGCCTTGAATTTGAACCTTATTCTTGCAACCTTTGAACTATCTTTGACAGCCCTTCAACAGCTATCCTATTTTTGACAGTATTGTGGCTTTTACAGTTATTGGTCTTGTGATAAATCTGCCTTTATATAAAGATACTTATTTTTTATAACTACTTGTGTGGTGTCCCTCTGTAGTGTTCCTCACTGTGTTACTGTGTATGGTCATAAATGCTTCACACCCTGCCTCTGAGATAAGCCTACCTGCTCGTGCTACGTTACCACAGGGTTGAGCAGGGGTATTAAAGAGGGTAGACCTCTCACTCTGACTTATCTAAGAAGGGTCCCTACTTGGACAGTGGCCAGCCATTGCCAACTAGAGACCCCCATTTCTAACATTGGTGGTCAGCGGTGAGGATCTGGACTTGCATTTATGATCGCATACAGTAATTATAGTGTACACTACTAGTGAGTGCAGACCATAACGTACCACATACATTTTTGAAGTTTTTTTATTTTTTATTCTATTTTTGATTGATATTGCTCGTGATTGTTACAATGGGCAAGCCTATGTTTTATTGATATTGCCAGGTGATAGTACCCGCATACATTTTTGAGAATTGTTGGATCCTATATTGTAATTGATATTGCCGGTGATTTTTTACCAGCATACATTTTCTTGAGAAGTTTTCTTCTATCTTTTATTGATATTGCCCGTGATTGTTACAATGGGCAAGCCTATGTTTTATTGATATTGCCGGTGATAGTACCCGCATACATTTTTGAGAATTGTTGGATCCTATATTGTGATTGATATTGCCGGTGATTTTTACCCGCATACATTTTCTTGAGAAGTTTCTTCTATCTTTTATTGATATTACCCGTGATTGTTACAACGGGCAAGCCTATTTTTTATTATTGATATTGCCAGTTATTGCTACAATGGGTCTTGCTGAAATGAGACCTACCTTTATATAGATGATCTGTTGACCTACAGTCTAGAGGAGCTAAGGATGTTCTGTGAGGAGAGGGGCTTAGCAGTGAGTAGGAAGGAGACTCAGCTATCCCTGCAGACATCCCTGAGACTTTGGCAACAAGACAGATGGAGATTCTTGGAGTCCCAGTACACCTACCAAGAGGGTAGTTGGTCTGAGGGTGGCTCTAGAGAGTCTGAAGAGGAGGAAGAAAGTGTTATGGAATATCTCATAGGTGGGGAGTTCCTTGATGAGCCTAGTGCCTATGGTAGTGCCAGATTCCCCTCATGGTCCCCAGAGGAGTTGGGGGACAGGCGGGAAGGTCCCATAGGTAGGGAGTCCCTTGCTGGATCTAGTGCACAGGGTAGTGCCCAATCCCCTTCATGGTCCCCAGAGGAGTTGGACAGACAGAGGGAGAGGAGTACCAGCTGGAATTGGAGAGGCTCCAAATAGAGATTGCCCAGCTGGAGGCGCACCTAGCGCAGATAGCAGAAAAGGAGAAGTTAGCTCCAGAGGGGAGGTTACCCCTGGAGCGCAGTTTTAATTGTCTGGATTCCCCAGAGAGGGTGGGGTCCAGTGGTGGCAGCAAAATTGAAGTATATAGTGATGACAGTGTAGTACACCCACCCAGGGATGTGGCACCTGACTTGAAGGAGGGGGTTGATCTACACCAGGGGATTCAAGGACCTGAGATAGCTCCATTGGTGTGCAGTGTCCCTGAGGTGGATTGGGGAACTAGCGCAGGGGCCCATAGTCCTAGTGAAAGGAGGGATACTCTACCGACTCTGGATGAGAGGTGCAGGGAGAGGGTTCCCCGTGGTTGAAGTCCTGGTGTATGAGTGTGAGGACCGCCCAGAAGAGTGTGGGTTGAGTGATAGAGACAGTCAGTTAATGTCTCGCCCATTTCAAGAGAGTGGTGTGGGGTACGTGTGTGAGGCACTGGATTGTGAGGTAAAGGTTAGCACCTGTGTGGAACTGTGTAATCCAATTGTGGGAGAGCATATTGTGAGTTCCTGTTTTCCAGAGCTAGGCCAACACCTGTCAGATTGCGAGTTCTCTGATCCTAGGGAACTTGCACAGGAGGCAGACCTCTGGGTGAGTACCAGAGGCTCTGTAGAGGCATTAGGGAATGACCCTAAGAGAAGTGGTTCAGAAGTTTTCCAACCCAGAGTGCTGGGAAAGGTTAGGAGTGTTACAGCTGGGTCCCCTTGTTGTGAGGAGGTTGTAGGGCCTCACATCCTGTCTCGTGGGAGCAGGAGTGAGACTGGGATAGGTCCCAGTGCCCCAGCCTCAGTCCCCAGGACTGGATGGTTCCATGAGGGAACACCAGGTGGGGAGCCTAGTCTGTCTGGATGGACCGTCCATTGTGGGGGGTACCCCAGTGTTAGGTGAGCTGGGAGTGCCTGTAGTCAGGCCTCCATCAGTTCTTGTGCCTGGCAGTGCCACTCCTAGGGGAGGGTACAGAAGTCCAGTCTGAGGGATGAAAGGGGGAAAGAGTCCCCAGTGGAAGAACCAGTGGGTCAGGGGCCAGCCAGAAGGGCTGAGCCTCATAGGATTGGCCATGGTGACGCCACTTCTGTCCTGGGGCATCTTCACGCACTGTCAGAGGGACAGGAGGTCGTGAGCTCTGTGCCAGGCAGACTGTCACGCAACACGCTAGGTATGTGTCACCCTCAGGAAGTCCTGGTTGGCCAGGCAGTTGTTCAGCCGCAGGGGTTGGTCCCTGGGTTGGTAAGTCAGGTCCAGGAGTTGTCTGACCTGGAGGGAGGGACAACTGTAAGCAGTGTCCCGACCATTTTTTCCAAGAGCACCACTCCAGGTGGGAGGGTGCAGTATGCTGGAAGGGGGTGCAGAGGGAGGGAGTCCTCGCCTCTGACCCCGGTGCACCCTGAGGGTTTTTCAGGTTGGTAGGTCAGTTGCAGGGTCCAGGCCCTGAACTGGTGGAGGGGTGTGTTTCCCTTGAGGGAGCCTGTGTGCGCCCCAGGAAGTCCTGGGTGGCCAGGCGGTTGTTCAACCCCAGGGGTTGGTCCCTGGGATGGTAAGTCAGGTCCAGGTGTTGTCTGACCTGGAGGAAGGGACAACTGTCAGCAGTGTCCCGACCATTTTTTCCTAAAAGCACCACTCCAGGTGGGAGGGTGCAGTATGCTGGAAGGGGGTGCAGAGGAGGGAGTCCTTGCCTCTGACCCCAGTTCCACCTGAGGGTTTTTCCAGGTTGATGGATCAGTTGCAGGGACAAGGCCCTGAACTAGTGGAAGAGTGTATTTTCCTTGGGGGAATTGGTGTACTCCCCCAGAAGTCCTGGGTTGCCAGGCACAGGCCCAGCCTAAGGGTATAGACCCTAGGTTGGGGGGCCAGGTTCAGGGTGTCCCCCTGATCTGGAGGAAGGGGCAACTGCTAACAGTGCCCCTCCCGGTTTGTGTTATGGAGGCACCTCTCCAGGTGGGAGGGTGCCGGGCCCCAGTAAAGGGGCGGGGAGAGGGCAGCCTCACCCCTGACCTCCGCCCAGTCTAAGGGTACAGACCCTATGCTGGGATACCAGTTGCAGGATAGAACCCCTGAACTGGTGGGCGAGTATGCAGGACACCTGCCTCAGGTGCCCTGACAATTCTGGAGGGGGTACCGCTCCAAGTGTGAGGGTACCGAGCCCCAAAGAGAAGGACCGGGTGTGGGGAGCCCACCCCAGTCGCTGGCCCCGCCGTTGGGTACAGGCCCAGGGCTGGTGGGTCAGTGTCAGGACGCGTTGCCTGACCTGACAGGAGGGAGAGTGGACAAAGGTGCCAGACACCTGGGGTTACTGCCCCGCACTCTCTGATGCCACAAAGTTTGAGAGCCCTGAGAGGTATAGGGCTTGGATTTTATCACTGACTACTGTCAGTGACTACTGGGAGCTTGTTGTTTATCTGTTGGGACACACCTGGGGGCCAGTTAAGGTTAGATGCTGCACAGGTGGTATCCACAGGTGAGGGAAGAGTTCCCCATTGGTTATCTTAGTGGGCCCTAGGAGTGTGGACAGAGGGATCCACCAGGGTTCAGTTTGGAGTAGAGCTGCCATATGCCCCTGCAGTTGCGGGCCAGTTCCGTGTTCTATCGCCCGAAGCAGGGAAGCCCATCAAAGTAGTGATTGGTCTACCCTGCGTTTTGGCTGGAAGGGGGTTGTGTTGGAAATGGCCCTTTTGCAGGGTCACCCCTAAACTTTTTGCCTGCCTCCTGAATTTTTGCTGACCTGTTTCTGTTGGTTTTATGACTCTGGGCACTTTACCACTGCTGTTCAGTGCTAAAGTGCATATGCTCTCCTTTGTAAATATGACTATGTGAATTGGTATATCCCTGATTGGCTTATTTGGTTTACCTGTTAGTCCCTAGTAGTGTGGCCTGTGTGTGCCCAGGGCTGGTAAACCAAATGCTGCTGGTGGGCCTGCAGCACTGATGTGTGCCACCCACAGAAGCAGCTTGTAAAGTGTGTCTCAGACCTGCCACTGCAGTGTCTGCGTGCAGTCCAGAACTGCCATCTTGGCTGTGAAGTGCACCCACTTCCCAGCCCCTGAACCTTCCCTTGGCATCTTGTAAGTCACCCCTATGGTAGGGTGCATTGTATGTGTAAGGTAGGACACGCCTTGCTGTGTGTAGCATGTCCTGGTAGTGAATTATGCCCCATTTCGTTTTTCACTACTGTAAGGCTACCTGTTCCTCATAGGCTAGAATGGGCAGTTTGACTATTACATTCTATAGTCCTAACTGACCCCAGGAACATGGTAGAAAAACGAATTTAGTATGCCTGAGCTCAGAATATTAAAATACATCTTTTAGTGAAGTTTATTTTTATATTCTGTGTTTGAAAATACCACTTTTAGAAAGTAGGTATTTTCTTGCCTAAGCCTTCCAGTGTGCTCTGCTGTTATGTGTATTGGCTGTCTGGTTTTAGAGGGGCAGGGCAGGCTGAGTCAGTCCTGGGTTGAATAGAGAGATCTGCATTTAGAGTGTGGGGAGGGGTGGCTCCTTGACCTGAATAGGGCTGTGCCTGGCAAGGTGAATGCTGGCTCCACCTCCTACTGTGTGTCTGCTAGCAGACCCCCTCTTTCTGAAAGGAAGAATGCAGCCTGGTAAACAAAGTGCTCCAGGCCTGAGCAGAACTGGTTCTGGCTAGGTTCAGTGACTTGTAGCTTCTGAGAACAAAGACTTTTGGGGTATAAATATCTGTGCTCAAACCCCTACAATTTGTATTGCTTTTGGATCTGGAGAGGAAACTCTGTCCGTGCCACTGGAGGAATCTGCAGGAAGTGACTGTCCTTGTGCTTGTGTGTTGTTTCTTGCACTGGCCTGCAGCAGTGACCACTGGACCTTGAAGAAGAGGAAAAGGAACTTTTGAGAGAACTTTTATTTTTGTTACAGCAATTACCCAAGGGCTAGGAAGAGAGCTAGCCTCCTGCTGGAGTCTCAGGCACATCAGACTCCACCACCAACCTCCTGCTTCCTCCCTGCGAGGATTGCTATCTGCTGATGAGGCTCCTGTGAGTTCCAGGGCCTCTAGTTTTGCTTCAGAGAAAAGAGTGCTGGAAATCGTCGCTAACGCACGTTTGCGAGCCGCTGCAGCCGGAGCGCTGGAAAAATGATCGCGCTGCTGCCGCTGGGTGCTCGCAACACGAAACCATCGCTAACGCCCCTTTGCGAGCCGCTGCAGCTGAGACGCGCTGGAAAAATCATCGCGCTGCTGTCGCCGAGCGCTTGCAACCCCTAAAGAAATCATCGCTTCAAGACATCGCTTTGCGGACGCCGTGCGTCCGCCATTTTCATCGCATCGCACCGGATTTCGTCGCTCCCTCGCGGAGCGCTCATCTCTTCGCATCGCAACACAATCGCACAGCGCAACAGGATCGTCGCATCGACTTCTCCCTCGCGGCAAGAAAGTCATCGCATCGGCGGCCTAGCGTGCAGAAGTTGGTCACAGTGTCTCCGCACGCATCACGCAGATCGGCGCATCATCCTCCCTTGCGGCAAGGATTTCAACGCATCGCCGGCCTCGCGTGCCGAGAATCATCGCTACCACTTCTTTGCGACATTTGGTTGGTTTTGCTACTAAACCCAGGTACTTTGTGAGAGAAAGGGTCACAGAGACCACTGCTTTGAGTTTGAACCTTATTTTTGCAACCTTTGAACTATTTTTTTGACAGTCCTTCAACAGCCATCCTATTTTTGACAGTCTTATGAGAGAAAGGGTCGCAGAGACCACTGCCTTGAATTTGAACCTTATTTTTGCAACCTCTGAACGAGAAAGGGGCGCAGAGACCCCTGCCTTGAATTTGAACCTTATTCTTGCAACCTTTGAACTATCTTTGACAGCCCTTCAACAGCTATCCTATTTTTGACAGTATTGTGGCTTTTACAGTTATTGGTCTTGTGATAAATCTGCCTTTATATAAAGATACTTATTTTTTATAACTACTTGTGTGGTGTCCCTCTGTAGTGTTCCTCACTGTGTTACTGTGTATGGTCATAAATGCTTCACACCCTGCCTCTGAGATAAGCCTACCTGCTCGTGCTACGTTACCACAGGGTTGAGCAGGGGTATTAAAGAGGGTAGACCTCTCACTCTGACTTAGGAAGAAGGGTCCCTACTTGGACAGTGGCCAGCCATTGCCAACTAGAGACCCCCATTTCTAACACTGACCATGTCAGGGACTGCAACAGGACTGAGGTCCAGAAGATGTTGGAATTAGGAGTAATTAAGCTCTCAGATAGCCCTTGGGCTAGTCCAGTAGTCTTAGTACAAAACCTCACACCCAGGGTGGTAAGAGAGAGATGAGGTTCTGTGTTAACTACAGGGGACTCAATGCAGTCACTAGGACTGATGCTCATCCTAGTCCAAGGGCAGATGAGCTCATTGATACTTTGGCCTCAGCCAAATTCTCGAGTACATTTGACCTCACTGCTGGATATTGGCAAATCAGACTAGCTGAGGATGCCAAGCCCAAAAAAGCATTTTCAACCCCTAGTGGGCACTATCAGTTTGTGGTAATGCACTTTGGCTTGAAGAATGCACCTGCCACATTTCAAAGGTTGGTGAATAAAGTTCTCACAGGCCTGGAAGACTATAGTGCAGCTTATCTTGATGATATTGCTGTCTTTAGTTCCATCTGGGAGGATCACCTGGTCCACCTGAGAAATGTTCTGGAGGCCCTGCAAAAGGCAGGCCTCACTATCAAGGCCACCAAGTGCCAGATAGGGCAGAGTAAGGTTGTGTACCTGGGCCACCTTGTGGGTGGAGGCCAGGTTCAACCATTGCAGAGCAAAATCCAGACCATCATAGACTGGGTTGCTCCAACTACCCAGACTCAGGTCAGAGCTTTCTTGGGCCTGACTGGGTACTACAGGAGGTTTGTAAAAGGATATGGATCCATAGTGACCCCTTTGAATGATCTGACCTCTAAAAGAATGCCTAAGAAAGTTCAGTGGACAGTTAGCTGTCAAAAGGCATTTGATGACCTGAAGCAGGCCATTGGCACTGCTCCCATTCTGCAAAGTCCTGACTATTCCAAACAATTCATTGTTCAAACTGATGCATCTGGGTTGGGGGTAGGGGCTGTGTTATCACAACTGAATGAAGAGGGTCAGGATCAGCCAGTAGCTTTTATAAGCAGAAGGCTGACCCCCAGAGAGAAACGTTGGTGAGCTATTGAGAGGGAAGCCTTTGCGGTGGTTTGGGCTCTGAAGAAGTTGAGGCCATACTTGTTTGGCACTCACTTCCTTGTTCAGACAGACCATAAGCCCCTCTTATGGCTAAACAGATGAAGGGTGAAAACCCCAAACTTTTGAGGTGGTCCATTTCCCTACAGGGGATGGACTATACAGTGGAACATAGACCTGGGAGTAGCCATGCCAATGCAGATGGACTCTCCGGATATTTCCACTTCGAAAATGAAGACTCAACTGGTCAAGGTTAGTCTCATGTCCTTTCTGAACCCCAGTTCAGACATGGCCATATGCAAATCAGTCTGACCCTGTACCTCATGGGAACAGTCCAGCCCGAACTGCCAAGCCATGTCTTCCCTGGACCGGAAACAAGCATCCTAGGACCGGTTTCTGGCATTTCAGCCGTCATCAGCCAGGCTTGCTTGAATCCAGTGGCAAAGTGAGCAAGGGACCCACGTCTGGGCATACCCCCGCCAACTTAGGGCGACCAAGCGATACAAAAGGGGATGATGGACGGAACGTTTGAGCCAATCAAACACTCACCCCCAGTCAACTGATCTGGGTTTAATCCATCATCATTCTTTAGCTCACTCCACCACCCCAGTTCAGACATGGCCATATGCAAATCAGTCTGACCCTGTACCTCATGGGAACAGTCCAGCCCGAACTGCCAAGCCATGTCTTCCCTGGACCGGAAACAAGCATCCTAGGACCGGTTTCTGGCATTTCAGCCGTCATCAGCCAGGCTTGCTTGAATCCAGTGGCAAAGTGAGCAAGGGACCCACGTCTGGGCATACCCCCGCCAACTTAGGGCGACCAAAGCGATACAAAGGGGATGATGGACGGAACGTTTGAGCCAATCAAACACTCACCCCCAGTCAACTGATCTGGGTTTAATCCATCATCATTCTTTAGCTCACTCCACCACCCCAGTTCAGACATGGCCATATGCAAATCAGTCTGACCCTGTGCCTCATGGGAACAGTCCAGCCCGAACTGCCAAGCCATGTCTTCCCTGGACCGGAAACAAGCATCCTAGGACCGGTTTCTGGCATTTCAGCCGTCATCAGCCAGGCTTGCTTGAATCCAGTGGCAAAGTGAGCAAGGGACCCACGTCTGGGCAAACCCCGCCAACTTAGGGCGACCAAAGCGATACAAAAGGGGATGATGGACGGAACGTTTGAGCCAATCAAACACTCACCCCCAGTCAACTGATCTGGGTTTAATCCATCATCATTCTTTAGCTCACTCCACCACCCCAGTTCAGACATGGCCATATGCAAATCAGTCTGACCCTGTGCCTCATGGGAACAGTCCAGCCCGAACTGCCAAGCCATGTCTTCCCTGGACCGGAAACAAGCATCCTAGGACCGGTTTCTGGCATTTCAGCCGTCATCAGCCAGGCTTGCTTGAATCCAGTGGCAAAGTGAGCAAGGGACCCACGTCTGGGCAAACCCCGCCAACTTAGGGCGACCAAAGCGATACAAAGGGGATGATGGACGGAACGTTTGAGCCAATCAAACACTCACTCCCAGTCAACTGATCTGGGTTTAATCCATCATCATTCTTTAGCTCACTCCACCACCCCAGTTCAGACATGGCCATATGCAAATCAGTCTGACCCTGTGCCTCATGGGAACAGTCCAGCCCGAACTGCCAAGCCATGTCTTCCCTGGACCGGAAACAAGCATCCTAGGACCGGTTTCTGGCATTTCAGCCGTCATCAGCCAGGCTTGCTTGAATCCAGTGGCAAAGTGAGCAAGGGACCCACGTCTGGGCATACCCCCGCCAACTTAGGGCGACCAAAGCGATACAAAGGGGATGATGGACGGAACGTTTGAGCCAATCAAACACTCACCCCCAGTCAACTGATCTGGGTTTAATCCATCATCATTCTTTAGCTCACTCCACCACCCCAGTTCAGACATGGCCATATGCAAATCAGTCTGACCCTGTGCCTCATGGGAACAGTCCAGCCCGAACTGCCAAGCCATGTCTTCCCTGGACCGGAAACAAGCATCCTAGGACCGGTTTCTGGCATTTCAGCCGTCATCAGCCAGGCTTGCTTGAATCCAGTGGCAAAGTGAGCAAGGGACCCACGTCTGGGCATACCCCCGCCAACTTAGGGCGACCAAAGCGATACAAAAGGGGATGATGGACGGAACGTTTGAGCCAATCAAACACTCACCCCCAGTCAACTGATCTGGGTTTAATCCATCATCATTCTTTAGCTCACTCCACCACCCCAGTTCAGAGATGGCCATATGCAAATCAGTCTGACCCTGTGCCTCATGGAAACAGTCCAGCCCGAACTGCCAAGCCATGTCTTCCCTGGACCGGAAACAAGCATCCTAGGACCGGTTTCTGGCATTTCAGCCGTCATCAGCCAGGCTTGCTTGAATCCAGTGGCAAAGTGAGCAAGGGACCCACGTCTGGGCATACCTCCGCCAACTTAGGGCGACCAAGCGATACAAAAGGGGATGATGGACGGAACGTTTGAGCCAATCAAACACTCACCCCCAGTCAACTGATCTGGGTTTAATCCATCATCATTCTTTAGCTCACTCCACCACCCCAGTTCAGACATGGCCATATGCAAATCAGTCTGACCCTGTGCCTCATGGGAACAGTCCAGCCCGAACTGCCAAGCCATGTCTTCCCTGGACCGGAAACAAGCATCCTAGGACCGGTTTCTGGCATTTCAGCCGTCATCAGCCAGGCTTGCTTGAATCCAGTGGCAAAGTGAGCAAGGGACCCACGTCTGGGCATACCCCCGCCAACTTAGGGCGACCAAAGCGATACAAAAGGGGATGATGGACGGAACGTTTGAGCCAATCAAACACTCACCCCCAGTCAACTGATCTGGGTTTAATCCATCATCATTCTTTAGCTCACTCCACCACCCCAGTTCAGACATGGCCATATGCAAATCAGTCTGACCCTGTGCCTCATGGAAACAGTCCAGCCCGAACTGCCAAGCCATGTCTTCCCTGGACCGGAAACAAGCATCATAGGACCGGTTTCTGGCATTTCAGCCGTCATCAGCCAGGCTTGCTTGAATCCAGTGGCAAAGTGAGCAAGGGACCCACGTCTGGGCATACCTCCGCCAACTTAGGGCGACCAAAGCGATACAAAGGGGATGATGGACGGAACGTTTGAGCCAATCAAACACTCACCCCAGTCAACTGATCTGGGTTTAATCCATCATCATTCTTTAGCTCACTCCACCACCCCAGTTCAGACATGGCCATATGCAAATCAGTCTGACCCTGTGCCTCATGGGAACAGTCCAGCCCGAACTGCCAAGCCATGTCTTCCCTGGACCGGAAACAAGCATCCTGTGCTCCATACAGGGTCCATGCAGGACCCTGTGGAACTCCAAGACAACTGAAGAATCTCCCTTGTGGTGAAGGAGTCACTCCCCTGCATTCGCAGGCATCGTAACACATCTGACCAGTCTGCTGATCCAGAGCACCTGCCAACTCTGAAGGCTCCAGCAACACAGGAAGTGGGTTCCGAAGGTCTCCGAGGTTGAGCTGCCCTCTCACCAAGTTTGAGGCCAGTATCCCTCGGGGGGACCACATAACCTGTACCTCTGTGCACTGCGTTCATTTGCAACTGCATATGCTTGTTGTCGTGCAACAATTCTGTGCATTAGGCTATTTGTAGCCCCGACCCCAACGCACATTTTCTACAAAGGACTCCAGCCTCCTCGCACTCTGTGCCCTGCTAGCTGTTGTTCTGTGAAACTGCCTGAGGTCCCCTCGCGACTCCTGTGCCTCCGGCCTGTGTGTCCACTTGAGGGTCAACACTGCTTTTCTTGGGCTCCCCTGGTTGCTCCAGGCCTGCCCTGACTCCCCTTGCTGTGGTGAGTCCCCTGGTCCTTGCTGGGCCAGATCATAACTGAACTTGACCATCTTCGTGGGTTGTCGCTGACCAGGCTTGTTGGTGCTCCCGCCGGACACTGACACCTCAGCACTCGACATCCTTTGTGGGACAGCTCGTATCTGGCTCCTGGTCATCCTAGATGTCTCCTGGTCCCTGCAGCTGAAGAGTCAAGCTCCCCGTCAACGCACCTGAAGCACCCGATATCAGTGGACATTCGTCTACTGAGCCCCTGGTCACTCTGGAGTGACCCAGACTCTGTCCCCTCTGCTTCCAGGTTCCTTCCTTCCAGAATCCAGGCTTGGATTCCACCGGACCCTTTTCACCTTCACAGCAGCAGTACTTCTTTGCAGATCTCCATTGACAACGACGGCAGTTTCCGACGCCACTTCATACCTATGCACCCGGCTCCTCTGGGATAGGTAACTCGGGTACGTCAGTATCTACGGGTGGGGTGGCTCTTCAAACTCTTAAGTTCCAACAGGTTTGCTCGAAGTCCTCCTAGAAGGGTCATTAAACTTTAAAAGTGTAACTGCGACTTTCCCATAGAATTGTACGGAACCCACGGTCGTGTTCCCACACTGCACCCGGCCTCCGTGGGGTCCCTGTCTTTTCACCTTGGGTGGTTCCTTGGGGTCCCAGCGATTCTACGTGCTCCAGACCTTGTCTTGATCTCAGTCGTGACTGTTATACCACTATTTTAGTATATGGTTTGGTCTCCCCCTGGAGCCCACTGTGTATTGTGCTACTTACAACTCTTCTATTGATCTCGTATTGTGTGCTCGTGTAGAGGATAGTAGAGTGTGTTATATTAATAAATACATATTTTTATACAACTACTGTGTGGTTCTCCTTCATTTAGTCATTCAAGAGGTGATATTCTGGTAAAACAAGCTGCTTTACATTCCTTCAAGATTAAGCCTGATCTCCACAGCTACCACTAGGATAGGTTTCTAAAGGTTATCTTTGACCTCATACATCGTAAGGGTCGTTTGGACTGGTACAGGGTGCCCACTTTAACTAGTGGACAGCATATACCAGGCCAACTTCTCACAGATGGGACATCCTTCAACTGTAATGGTCCCACACTCTGTAGAAATTTTGCTGACCCAAATAAAAACCCAATACATGACCCACAATAGACTCTCAAAGTATGAGCAACAGATTCTGGCCACAGAAAATGTTCCTTTAAAACTCTGCCAGATTCTGAACCCATCACATTTGTTGCCAATAAATGATTGTAGTGAAATTGAACAGAATTGCATGGATGTCATGAATTTATGCACAACGTCAAGACCCGCCATTAAAGATGAACCCCTGAATGAGCCGTATTATATCATATTTGTTGACGGCTCATGTTTGAGAAACTTTGAAGGTATCCTGAGAGCAGCTTATGCTGTCTGTACAATTAACGAAGTTGTGGAAGCTCGATGGCGGCGAAGTATTACCTCAGCACAAGTTGCAGAATTTATTAACCTTAAAAGAGACTATGTTTATAGGTCAATTAAAGGTGATTATATTTACAGATAGTCAGTATGGCTTTGGCACTATCCATGATTTTGGGCCAATGTGGTCACAAAGAGGTTTCATGACCTCATCTGCCACCCCAATCAGAAATGGGGAGCATGTAAGAAATCTTTTGGAAGCACTCCAATTACATGCTAAAATTGCAGTGGTTAAATGTGCAGCTAACAGTGGTGGTAATGGTTATATTGCAGTCTGGAACATATATGCCAACGAGGTTCCATGGTATTGTGCACTAGTGGCCTGCACATTTAATGGAACTTTCGCATGCGAGTCTGAGACACTGGTCTTTTCTATGCTGATGTTAATAGCCGACACATGAGAAGAATTAGAACGTGTACAAGAAAATGTTTCAGAAGCAAAACAGCAAGGTTGGATCAGAGCAGGATGTAATGAAAACGCGAATGACATTTTGATGTCAGATGGGAGACAATGTTACCCGACAGTTTGTTGTTTCTAATGACACCATTAAATACAATGGGGTTGCCTTGTGTCCCTCAGAACCTGGATATACAGTTTTAAATTACAAAATGTTCTGTCAGGTGGTACAAATCTTTTCCAAGAATTGTGAGAAAATGTTGACCATTCAACATTGATACAAAGGGTGCAGAAAGATCCCTTCCAGAATTTTTTTTTACTTCTTTTTGAGAGACAAATATTCCAAACAGAGTAAAACCACAGACAACACAATACATTTGTGGTCATATATCCAACATTATTTAACTTTTTTGTTTTTCATAAATGATCCACTGTCCATAACAAAAATAATGCGTACAGTGAATCAAAACAGACATACAAGGCGACAAACTGAAGAAAAAAAAAACCACGAAACATGAGACAATGAAATAACATATGATGTCTATTGCCCAAAGATTCACATTCAGGGTATCCTTATATCTTTGTTTCGTATCATAGGTGTGAGAAGTTGGCCTGGTATATGATGTCCACTAATTAAAGTGGCCACCTTGCACCAGTCCAGACAACCCTTATGGTGATTTAGGAGGTCTTAGACAAGCACAGAAAGCTCTCTAAGTGGTAGCTGTGGAGAGCAGCCTTCAGGCTTAGTCTTGAAGGAGTGTAAAGCAGCTTGTTTTACCAGAATGCAATATTATAGTATTGATTAAATGAAGAGAGAACCACACAAGGTATTTATAAAAATATGTATTTATTATATAATACTCTCTAGTATGTCACAGTATCTCCTACATGGAGATGTACACAAAACACACAATACTGTAGCAAAGAAATCACAGTAAATAGCACTAATACAAAGTGGGCCCCCAAGGTGGGACCAAACCATATACTAAGAAAGTGGTATAAGAACCACGACTTGAGTCAGGACAATGTTGAGAGGCTGTAGAATCGCTGGGGACCCAAGGAACAACCCAAGGTAAGTAGACAGGGACCCCATGGAGGACGCGTGCAGTGTAAGAACATGACCGCGTGCTCCGTACAACTCTACGTGTAAGTCACGGTTGAATTTTTAAAGATTAAGGACCCTTCCCAGTGGACCCTGAAGAAACCCCATGGAAGACAGAAGCTTGGAGAGCCACCCCACCCATGGATACCCTAGTACCCATGTTACCTACACCAGGGAAGCCGGTGCATAGGTGTTAAGTGGTGTCGGAAACCGCTGTCGAACCCAATGGAGGACTTCAGGAAACTGCCCCTGCTGGAAGAGGAGAAAGTGTCCATAGGAATCCAAATGTGGATCCTTGATGAAGAGTACCTGGAAGAAGAGGGGACAGAGTCTGGGTCACTTGGGGGTGACTAGGGGCTCGGTAGACGAATGCCCACCGATATCGGGTGCTTCAGGAGTGATGTTGGTGATCTTGACTCTGCAGATGCGGGGACCAGGCAACGCTGAGGATGACAAGGAGCCGCATACACGCTGTCCCATGAAGGATGTCGAGTGCTGAGGGGTCGGTGTCCAGCAGGAGCACCAACAAGCCTTGGCAAAAGCAACTCACGCAGGAAGTTAAGAAGTTGCAGGGCTAGGACCAGCAAGGTCCAGGAGACTCACCCACAGCAGGGGAGTCAGGGAAAGCCCAGAGCAATTGGGGGAGCCCAAAGAAGATGTAGTTGACCCTCCGCAGGACATACAGGTAGAAGACACTGGAGTCGCAGGATGACCTCGTGCAGCTTTGCAAAACAGGCCACGGAGCACTCGGTGTGAGATGACTGAAGATCTTCGCAGGAGACGTTGCCAGTAGTTGGGGCTACTTGGAGCCCAAAACACTTGTCACGGAATTGCCAACAAGCACATGCAAATGTACGCGGTGCACAGGGTTTTGGGTATTGCAGCCCTCATGAGGGATACTGGCCTCAAATTCGGTTAGAGGGCAGCTCAAGCCTTGAGGGACGTAGAAACCCACCTCCTGTGTTGTTGAACCCATTTGGAGTCCATAGGAGCTCTGGATCAGGAAACCAGTCAGCAGTATTGCGGTGCCTGCGAATGCAGGGGAGTGAATCCTTCACTCCAAGGGAGATTACTTCGGTTGTCCTTGATGCTTTACAGGCCTAAGAAGGTTCCTGTATGATGCACAGGCACAGACAATGCAGCAGGCTGGAAGGGAGACAAAGTCAGGCCCACACGAAGTCCAGAGTGCCCAGACGGTAGAAGTGCAGTGGTATCTGTTCTGAACCTTATCCCATGACGAATCTAGGGACCTACAGTCAGGTAAGCCCTTAAGTACCCTAAGGAAAGCATTGGGATGATTCAGGGGACCCTCCCAGGGGAAGGTCTGGACAGGGGGGAGTTTACTCCCATGTCCTTTGTCCAGTTTTGTGCCAGAGTGGGAGCCAACGGCTCCCAGGACTGGTTTGAACAGGACTATGCACAGGGACACCAAATGTGCCCCTCTTGCAGACTTTCAGGCACTGGCAAGCGCACCAACCCAGCCCCAACACACTAAATCCTGTCTGGGAGGTGGTCACACCACCCTGTGACAGGATGCCTATTGTTGCACCTTCCTCTGCTCGAGCTTAGCTCAGCAGCAGGAGGGCAGAAATGTGTCTCTGGTCGGCTGCAACCATTTTGTGCTGTCCGGGACTAGAAGGCTGGTACCGGGAACACAGAGTCTAACGGAGGGCTCTTCCAATCCTACCTCCCACACCATTTATGGTGTGGGGGTATGATTCAAACATGTTTGATACCAAACATGAAAGGATTCGTTGCAGTAAGTTTCGAGATGGTCATCGCATAATTACGCAGTGCCCCTCTATATGGTATATGGCTGCTTCACTGAGAACCCGGGAGAATGGACTCCATAGGCTGCAGGGGTGTCCTGCTCATGCAGGGGCACCCCCTCACTTAGAACCAAGCACCCTGCCCTCAAGATTGTAAAGGCCTGATATAGGGGTGAATTCTAGGTTTTAACCCTTAGATATAGTGAACCTATATCTCGACTAAGTGGTACAAGCACCAACTTACACAGGCTGCAATGGCAGGCCTGTAGTTCCATTTTGCATGGCCCCTCATGGGTGGCATAATACATGCTTCAGCCCATGGGGGACCTCTGGGGTACCTATGCCCTGGGTACCATATACTAGGAACTGACAAGGGTAACCCAGTATCCAATCTGGAATGTACCTAGGTACTGAACACAACAGTTTAGGGAGAAAGCAGATAGACTAGGGTCCTGATTAGCAGGATCCCAGTCAGACTAGTCAAAAACAGTGTAACATCAAGCAAAAAGAGGGTTTAACCATAAGAAGCAGATCCTACTGCCCTTCAGCACTAGGCAATTGAATGGCACTCATGTCAGATGACATCCTGTTATAGCTTTATGATGTCAGGGCACCACTTGACCAATTGTCCTGGGTGGAGGTGACACTAGAAGATGACACATCAGCAACTAAGCACTAGGTTACTATCTGTAATTATGACGGCAAAGCAAATAGGAGGTGCAATAGGAAAGTACTCTGAACCATTGGGCCCCTTTGGAAAGTGAAATGGAGTTACAAGAACCCAGAGTATCCTCAACAACAAAACATCATGAGTATCAGACTCCCACAAACAGAGTGCAGGGAAACAGGTTAAATTAGCTTCCCTCCATGGAAAGTAAGTCAATCACACTATCTTAAAGCAACTCATTCCAGCCTCAAAGACAGTAATTTCCTCTGATGACATGTTGCTAGCAAAAGTATCTCAAGCAGGGTTTGTCAGCCTTGGAGACAGTCAAAGTCTTTGTTTAGCTATCATGAACACTAAAATGTCATCCGCAATACCACCATCTCGACAGTAATTATACTTATGCGGAAGACCCCACTACAAGGTCCTGAGGACCTTCAGATGGTATGGACTTGTTTTAATGAGCAAAATGAATAAATGTGAGTTTGACTTACCATATAAATTGATAAAGGAATGCAGGATGCGTATTTTTTTTGTCTCAGAAATGCAGAGAAAGTCTCTTCTGCAACACTGCCACTGCTGGTCATTCAGTATATTCTGCAGATGGAAAAGTCCACTGTTAGTGCAAACATGATAGGATTCGTTGCAGTCAGTTACGAGATGGTCATCGCATAATTACGCGGTGCCCCTCTTTATGGTATATGGCTGCTTCACTGACAACCCGGGAGAATGGACTCCATAGGCTGCAGGGGTGTCCTGCTCATGCAGGGGCACCCTCTCACTTAGAACCAAGCACCCTGCCCTCAAGATTGTAAAGGCCTGCTATAGGGCTGACTTATAGGTTTTAACCCTTAGATATAGTGAACCTATATCTCGACTAAGTGGTACAAGCACCAACTTACACAGGCTGCAATGGCAGGCCTGTAGTTACATTTTGCATGGCCCCTCATGGGTGGCATAATACATGCTTCAGCCCATGGGGGACCTCTGGTGTACCTATGCCCTGGGTATCATATACTAGGAACTGACAAGGGTACCCCCAGTATCCAATCTGGAATGTACCTGGGTACTAAACACAACAGTTTAGGGAGAAAGCAGATAGACTGGGGTCCTGATTAGCAGGATCCCAGTCAGACTAGTCAAAAACAGTGTCGCAAAAAGTGGGGGTAACTATAAGGAGCAGATCCTGGAGCTAAAGTTCCTGCGGCCTGGAAACATGCGATGGTGCTTCCACTACTAAAAAAATCAGATTCAGACCCCAAGATCCTCTCCAATTTTCGTCCCATTTCCTTACTTCCTGTGTTCTCCAAGATCCTTGAAAAACACACTAATTCCCAGTTGACGAAATATGTTGAATCTCAAAACATTCTTCACCCGTCGCAGTCAGGATTTAGAGCAGGATTCTCCACAGAGTCGACTCTCCTGGGAGTCACGGAGAATATCCGCCAACAGGTCGATAAAGGAGATACTGTGGCACTCATTCTTCTTGATTTGAGTGCCGCTTTCGACACTGTCTCCCATACTACACTTTTAAAAACCCTTCATTCTAAAGGCATCTGCGGCACGGCACTTGAACGGTTGTCCAGCTTCCTGTCCATTAGGACCTCTCTGGTCTTCTTTTCCGCAGCTCAGTCCAAAACATTGATCTCCTCGTATGGAGTCCCCCAGGGCTCCATTCTAAGCCCACTGCTCTTCAACATCTACGTCAGTCCACTAGCTACGCTAGCAGAGCAAGCTGGGCTAACAATCTATTCGTACGCGGACGATACCCAACTTATCTTCTCGCATTCTTCGAAGGAGACCACCAAAGCATCCTCTCTTCAGATGGGGCTAAAAAAGATTGCTGACTGGATGCACTTCAATAAATTAAAACTCAACGGGGGGGAAACGGAACTCATCATTTTTGGGAACAATAAAAAGCTTTGGGGCCCCCAGCATTGGCCATCGCAAATGGGCGACCTCCATATCCCATCTCAATCAGCCCGCAATCTGGGCGTCATCGTTGACGACCAATTATCCATGCGGCAGCAAATAGTTAAGGTAGCCTCCACCTGCTTTGTCATCTTAAAATTGCTTAGAAAAATTCTCTGGATGCTTCAGAGAACCATCATTCAGGCCTTGATAATGTCCAGGCTGGACTATGGCAACGTGCTCTACCTGGGTGCCAGCAAAGAAAACCTTCGTAAACTTCAGGTGATCCAAAATTCCGCAGCACGACTACTATGCCAACTTCCCAGAACAGCCTCCGCATCAGGAGCGCTTCGCAAACTGCACTGGCTGCATATTGACAATCGAGCCAAGTTTAAAGCCCTCTGCTATATGCACAAAATAAATGAAGGATTAGCCCCCACTATTAAATGCCCTAGTGCAACACTACCGCCCCTCACGTCTACTTCGCTCTTCGACTCAATTAAAATTTCAAGTACCCAGGATCAAACGAGCCAGAATGGGAGGACGATCCTTTGCCTATCTGGCTCCCTCCCTTTGGAACTCCCTTCCAATGCACCTCCACGCGGAAAAACACCATCTTAAATTTCGCAAACAACTGAAAACCTGGCTCTTTAATCAATAGATTCTGTCTCGCGTGCTCCTCTCTTGTTACGTCGTGTCCATAGGCGCCGGGAAACCTCCGGGTAGCTGTGCGCCATATATAAATTTAAATAAAAAATAAAAAAATCCTACTTTCCTACATCAACCAACCTTTAGTTTTGTGGTCAGTTGTTTTTAGATAGTCCACAGAAGTTCCTTCAAAGTTACGGAACTGTAGTGAGTATGATTCCAGCATCAAACCCACAAGCTAATTTGGACGGGGTAAGCTTCACCAAAGTCCTTTCTGGCAGAGCCCGACCAACAGAATGTACAAGTTGAACCAAAACACTGGTTACCTTGTCTGCAAGTACGATGTTGTGACTGAGCTCCGCATGTAGCGAAATCAGGTCTGTTAATGCGTCTCTCCCTTTCCTTTAGTTTCTCCATCCAGGTGTGAGACTGATGCAGGACATCCTTTGCAGTGAGGTCGAAGTGGAAGGAACAAGGGAGCTGGTATGACAGAGTCCTGGAAGCCGAGAAACAGGTAAGTGGCAGGCGAAGAGGCTAAGCGAAGGGGAGGAGTGTGGGAGGTGTTTAAATAAGACTGCTTTAGAACATTCATAAAGGTCACATTCCAATTGTTTGTAACAAGGAACAGGTGCAGATAATTATGGAACGCCCTGTATGGCAGTATTTGATATGACTTGTTCCAACCATAACTTTACTATCAATTCTGTAATCTAATTGATGCATTTTTAACTAATTTTAAAAAAGAGAACTTACAAAACCTTTTAATAAAAATAAAACCCTTTCAGCTATTCAAAACTCTTTGACTGAACTTAGAAATAGGGATTGACAATTTTTGTGATGTATAGCTCCTGATCTTCCCATACACAACAGCAAAGGTCTGTCGCAGAGAAGTGAGAACAAACACTGAGTGAGAGCGAGGATCAACCCTGTTTGGTGTGGGATAGAGATGCAAAACCGCTTTTATTTAAATTGATGCCCACTCCAGAACTTGTTTAGTGCATTTTTAATTCAGAATTCCATTATTTGTGAAACAGGAGCTTTAGCAAGGTCATTCTGCAGAAGACGTTTTACCTCTGGGTGCTGTCTTTATTGAGCAGTGCAGAATTTTTTTAAAAAATCCTTTAATGTTGAGCTTTGTAGAACAGAAGGCATGTGGCAAATGTGTACACACACCCTTGTCCAAACATAAACTATCATCCCAAAGATGCTGCACCAGCAAAGTGTGAACTCCTTAAATGAGCACACCCACTTTAAGGTCCAATAAAAACGTACACTACTATAAATACTCAAACAAAAACTTGCAAGCAAAGCTAATATATATCAAGGTTTATAGCATATATTATCATCAAAGCACAAGAGGGCTTGCTGCATATCACAGACCAGGTCAGCTGAGGGAGCTGCTTCCAACTGTTTCACACAACATCTTCTTTACTGCTTTATAGGCTGGCTCTGGAACAGGCCATGTGTGTACTTCCCATGAAGTTGCCACCCTGACTCCCAAAATGAAGAAGCACAATGGGGGGGGGGGGCTCTTCCCTTTTGCTTATCTACCAACCTAACTCGCAACTCAGTTACTGGTCAAAAGTTTATCTCCAGAATTACAATGGCAAAACTCTTGATACATATAGTACTGATTCGCAAATTGTGAATCGATAATCACGTCTAAACTCATTTTGCAATTCGGAGAAACATTTCTAAATTGCAAAATGAGTTTAGTGAATAGGAAAAAGTGATTTAGCAGTCGCAACCTTGGATTTTAGCAATTTGCCACGTCTGCGATGTGAGAAGGTGGGTTGGTATATGCTGTCCACGAGTTAAAGTGGGCACCTTGTACCAGGCCACACAGCCCTTATGATGTATGAGGTCAAAGATAACCTTTAGAAAGGTATCCTAGTGGTAGCTGTGGAGAGCAGGCTTAATCTTGAAGGAATGTAAAGCAGCTTGTTTTACCAGAATATCATCTCCTGAATGACCAAATGAAAGGAGAACCGCACAGTAGTTATATAAAAATATGTATTTATTAATATAACTCTCTACTAATCTCTACACGAGATTAGAACATAAAGCACACAATACTGTAACGATAGAACATTCGCAATTAGCAAAATACACAGCGGGCTCCAGGGGGAGACCGAACCATATACTAAAAAAATGGTATAACAATCACGACTTGACTAGACAGTGCCTAGAGCACGTAGAATCGCTGGGACCCCAAGGCATGTTGGAGGGTGGTGTTTTCACCCAGCTTAATTTCAGCAGGGGTGCTGCTGTCTAAAGAGAATAAGACACTTGTGTGAAACGTAGGTACTGAGTGGGAGTGGCACTTTATTCAAGAACACATTAAGACAAGGAATATGTCAAAATCACAGTTACAATCAATCAAATAACTTCGTACAATCTATAGTAGATGCTCAAGTGCCTAAGAAACACATCTCAAATAATAATAAGCTAAACCATGCAATAATATAAGCTTTAAATTTCATCAAATGCAAGGAAAAGGGAGGGGATGAGAGACCGAGAGAGAGCGAGAGCGAGACCGAGAGAGAGCGAGAGCGAGAGCGAGAGCGAGAGCGAGAGCGAGAGCGAGAGCGAGAGAGAGAGAGAGAGAGAGAGAGAGAGAGAGACAAAATATTTTCAATCTATTTTGAACACTACAACCTCAAATAGGCAAGGCCCAAGATAGACCGCGGTCGACCGGGAACACCAACCCGTGCTTGGCACTGCAGAAGGTGGTCAACGCATGAGCTGTGGAGCACATCTTTTATACTGATGTAATGCGGAACTATTAACCACAGGGTCAGAACACTGACAGGTGCTCTTGACCGCAAGCCTTCAGTTACTTCGTCAAAATATTAAAAATGCAGAAGTGACACCATGGTGCAAAAGGTGTTATTGGAGGGTCAACTGATGCTTGACCGTAGATCATTAAGAATGTAGACATTTATCATAAATAGTTTGCATTATTTCTCGGAAACTTTTAAGAAAGCAGAACTTGATAAAGGTCACAGGTTATGTTCGCATGGCATGGTGCTGTCGTAGTGTCAAAAGCAAGCAGAAAAACATCAAATATCAGATATGAAGCGATGAAATGTACCAGCTGGCCTCCACCCACATCTTGCCTCATGTTGTTCCTGTAACTCGGGGATGTTTTCGTGTCTGAGCTGGCTCACTGTGCTGTGTATGACAGAAATGCACATTTGAGACCAGTGGGGCTTGGTAACTTTGTTTATCAAGATGACAGCGAGCTGAGGCCTATATCTACTTTGTAGGGGGGTCGTGTATGTTCCTAGGTGGGCATGAAGCCTATGGTATCTAGTAAACGTTTTATATAAAATGGTCAAGTTAACACACATTCTTAAATTCTGGCTGGTGGGGCCTATGTGAGGGTTTCATGCTACAGGTGTAGGGCAGGAATGGCTTCAGGCGTTTATATGGTAAAACGGGACCCTGCTTCATTTCCCTCCTCTTGTTCATTTTTGAACAAAACTCTTACAGCATATTTGGCTGGCCCTTCGTCTTGTTGGGGCATCCAGGGCGTGTCATTAGCGTAGGGGCACTTGTACTCGTTATGCAGCTGTGTTCTTAATTCAACATATTCTCCTTCAGGCCTGTCAGCTAGGCATTCATAACAATCTACGCTAGGATCTTCCCTTATTAGGTGTCTACCAGGGGAAAGTGGGGGAGCTGTAGGTACATTGTAATCGTTGTCAGTAGGAGTCGCTAATAAGTGGGAAGCAGGTGTTGTGAGCTCAACTATTTCTAATTGTGCTAATTCATCCCCTAAGTCCACGGTCCTTATACATTGTCTTCTTGTATATTCCTGTCTTTACATAATTCATCCCTACTACTTTGGTGCTGAATCTTTTTACACAATGAGACACTATCTGTAGGACGCAACACAGATGCAGCAACACTCCTACTATTGGCGCAATCATTTTTAGGACGGCAGACAGCCATGAGGGTATCCAGCTAACATTGAACCAGTCCGAGGCTATTCACAAGAAACAAAAGAGGTAGTGGTGGTATATGGAGTAGCACATCAATTCCAAACGCTATGTTGTCTAGACTAGTCTGTATCAGAATAACAGTATTGGTGCCACTCAAGGTAACGATACAAAAAACACCCCACTACCACGGATGTCACCACACGGCAGTTCCAACGAACTCCTGTGCAAAGCTTAACAAAACAACTGTACCTCGGCACTCTCCAAAAATGTATATCACTATTATTAATAGTGTAACCAGTTTATGATTCAAAAACAATCAGATTGCTCACAGGAAAACAGTCCAAAAAATAAATTCTGCAAAATTCTATTTAATAACAAATGACAATGTTTCATTCAAATTGTGGAAACCCAATATTCAAGATGCAATCCAAAACAAAGACATATATTGTTTTACAAGAGTGTTGATATTGCCAGTTGTCCAACGGAGGTCATATTCATAAAACCTCCCTGTTGGTAACGATGGAAACAGCTGACACGTGTTTCGTTACGATTGTAACTTCTTCAAGGCTTATATGTACGAAACTGTCGATCTAAAAGATTTGGATTGTTCAATATGCAAAAATCTCGCTATTTAAGAAACAGAACTGGGAGACCTTTTGGATTGTGTCAATCTCTGGCCAGTCATGGGAAATGTCCCCAATAGGAAAAGTGGATTAAGGAAGGATGTATCCAGCATTTATCCCCCCACAATAGGTGCGTACTCTATTGTGTGTCCCCCCCAATTTAAGTAGATGGCGAGTGTATTGCGGAGCAAATAAGTTCGTATGAAGGACTTGTCAGTAGTATGGGAAAACAAGGGCTATGATATGCCCCTCTATATCCGGCACGATCACCGTATTAAGGCGTTGTTTCTCCAGTCAAGCAAAGGGGCATATCATAGCCCTAGTTTTCCCATACTACTGACAAGACCTTCATACAAACTTATTTGCTCCGCAATACACTCGCCATCTACTTAAATTGGGGGACACACACAATAGAGTACGCACCTACTGTGGGAGGATAAATGCTGGATACATCCTTCCTTAATCCACTTTTCCTATTGGGGACATTTCCCATGACTGGCCAGAGATTGACACAATCCAAAATGTCTCCCAGTTCTGTTTCTTAAATAGCGAGATTTTTGCATATTGGACAATCCAAATCTTTTAGATCGACAGTTTTGTGCGTATAAGCCTTGAAGAAGTTACAATCGCAACGAAACACGTGTCGGCTGTTTCCATCGTTACCAACAGGGAGGTTTTATGAATATGACCTCCGTGGGACAACTAGCAATATCAATACTCTTGTAAAACAATATATGTCTTTGTTTTGGATTGCATCTTGAATATTGGGTTTCCACAATTTGAATGAAACATTGTCATTTGTTATTAAATAGAATTTTGCAGAATTTATTTTTTGGACTGGTTTCCTGTGAACAGTCATATTGTTTTTGAATCAAACTGGTTACACTATTAATAATAGTGATATAAATGTTTTGAGAGTGCCGAGGTACAGTTGTTTTGTTCAGTCCGAGGCTATGTCTGCCGGGGCACCTCCTTCTTCAGCCATTTTCTTCCCTAAGTTGGTCAAGTCCTCAATGGCCTTTGTGATGGAGCTATTCTCCGCGTCGTTTGCCGGTACGAACGTGCAGCAGCTCTTTCCGATCTTGTGACATACTCCACCTTCCATTGCTGTTAACATGTCTAGAACATAGCGGTGCTCTAGAACCATAAGCCTCAGGGGGCATAGTTCTTCCTTGAAAGCATTTAGTCCGTCCCTAGTGCTGTTGAAGGCCCTTCATGGCTTCATAGCGTGTAACCTGGATCCATCGTGCATTTGCTTTTGTCGGAAACAATGGGACGAGGCCCCCAAACCAAAGTTCTGCTTCATTGAAAAGGCGAAATTCGTTGGGAATCCCACTATAGGGGCCATTGGCAAAATATTGATCGACAGTTCGCCAGTGTCGGTGGAGGAAGGCGACGTCACCAGTCATTGGGTGTGACTGGATGTGGGAGACATTGGCTGTTGGGACGACCAGGTGAACTTCATGCAGGCTCACCAAGGTGCACAGTCCTTTCCAGTGAGGAGGCAGTTTTAGATAGAGGCGTTCTCCGCAAGCCCAGTAGTAGTCCATTAAACTGGAGGTGCCCTCTGCATATCCGAATTAAAAACAGTGCTGCTGCATCCCGTGTTGCGCCCCACAGGTACCATGCCATTTCCTAGGAAACAAAGAAGAGGCGACTTTAGTTTGAATGCTTTTTTAGGTTGAGACATTTTCTCCCCACCCCAGGTGTATCTTCCACTTTCCTGAGACCATATTTGTTCACAGTCATCCTCAACCTCCCAGTCAATCCCGTCCTCATAATCTGAGTCTACGAAAGGGGGCCCTAAGGATGCTGCTTTGCATACCACAAAGCCAGGAACATTCCACTTATTGTTATAATAAGCTTGTGCCCACAGGCGCAGCACAGTTCTATTTTGACATGGGCAGTCTCTAGCGGGGTGACTGTGCTTTATTCCTCCCTCGCACTTTGCTGGAGGTGATGATACTGAGATATATCCACGCTTCCTAATGGCATGTGCCCTTGAGTCCATGTCAGGTATTCCTCTTCTATACATGTCCTGTATTACCCCCTTGAGGGCAGGTGTATCAGAGATAACTGTGTAATGATGTTGTAGTCCCAGAGCGTGGTGTTTACATATACGGTGGAAATGTCAGCCGCAATGATCTGGACTTGTCCTTGTATGCGGCAGAGGTACAAGTGTATAAGGCATTTGGCAATGCGTGGCGGGACTTCTCTTGGAAAAATCAGTCTATCTGCGCCTACTGCATGGGGAATATATGAGCACACATAGCAGTACTCGTTTGTTACCTTCTTTCCAACTGCTGCCATATCTTTATACCATAAGTTATCTAATAGGGAGTTATGGACCCCATGGTCCCTCATTGACTCGTCAGGGCTTTGTTCGTCAGGACTTCGTGGTGGTGTGTGTTCACCTAAGAGATTGTAGATGACAGCCCTTTGAATGTCATGAATATGTTGGGCTGTTCTGCGTCTGTGGGAATTATGTCGGTGGGACAACAGTGGGGGGCGTATTGTGAGATGAGCAGTACCGTTCCATTCTGTATTGTTTTCAACCGGGGGAGGAGTCGGAGACCCAGGACTCATACTGGTGTGTGTGTTGCTAATGTTACTATCGGGGGGGCTTTAGACCTAATGTATTGCTAGGGGGGCCTTTCTCAGCATGGGTGGCTGCTGGTACAGGGAGTAGTGTTGCAGGAGACATAGTGGTGTTGGCAACTTCAGTTTGAGAGATACAAGCCCTTGTACTAATGCAATGGATGATAACAGCGTACCAATTAAAGACAGCGAGTGCCACTCCAACAATTATATAGAACAATAAAACAAAAATACATATCTTTGCATAGGACACTTCTGTGCTTCAGCGACAACTTAATCCGTAGTCTACCACACCATTCTCGTCTTCTTCTTCGGTAGTGAATGGGAACATATTGTCCTCGTTCAGTGGTACTAGGAGCATATCGTTTCCCTCTATCCCGTCGTCTGGTGCTGCCGGGGTGCAGGATCGATCCTGATGTCGCTGCGGTGAATCCATGCCTTTCTTTCAGCTATGCAGACCACTGTAGGCGAGGAGTCCACTATCTTGAAGGGACCCTCAAATTTTGGATCCTTCCAACGTCGGACAGTTTTTCGGACAAAGATTAAAGTTCCAGGACGAATTGGTGGAAGTTCAGGATCGATGGGGCCCTTCTCCTTCCTCTTGGATACCGGAGTTGAAAGGAACTGCGCAGCGCGGGTTAGTGCACACAGATAATCATATAATTCAGCTTTCATAATCTCTGACGAACTTTCATTATCTGTTTTTGGCCTAGTAGATGGAACTGCTATATTTATGGATCGTCCAGTGACAAGCTGATGGGGCATGAGATGGTGATCCGAACTTGGAGAGTTTCTAAGCGCGAAGAGGGCAATTGGAAGGCAGTAGAACCATTTCTTTCCAATTGTGGCACTTATCTTGCTTATTTTATCTTTGTGCAGGCCATTAAGGCGCTCACAAATGCCATTGCTTTGTGGGTGATATGCTGATGTCAATTTGTGTTTGATCCCCAACATTGTTGTCAGGAAGGAAAAGATGGCGTTTGAAAAATGGCTGCCGTTGTCGGAAGGGATCGCGTCTGGCAAACCCCAGCGCGAAATGACCTCACGGAGCAGGAAGTTAGCTGCTGCTTTGGCATCGCAGTGGACACATGGTCCAGCTTCGATCCAGCGTGAGAATGGGCATACTACCACAATGAGATATCAATAATTTTGGCACCTATCAATCATGTCAACATAATCAATGTGAAGTTCTTTAAAAGGGCCTTTGGGTTTTGGGATTGTGGAGGCAACTGTTTTCATAGTGGGGTTTGGCGAGTACTGTTGACAGATGAGACATTGATTAATAAAAAGTTGTATTAGTTCATGGGCATTGGGAATGAACCAATCTGTCTGTAGGGTTGTGGACATGTTATCTCGGGAAACATGTGTGGGAAGGTGTAATTGATCTAACGCCACTTGCAATAAGGCCTGTGGCATGACAGGTTTTCCTGTCATCGTCTGCCTATAAATGAAATCAGCAGGATCTTGTTGTACTCCCCTCTTCTTCCATAACTCTTTCTCTTGATCTGGTGCACTTTCCTGTATTTCTCTGAGGTGTAATTGGGCAATGTGATCATATTGCTGTGTACTGTCAAGAGTGTATGGAGGCGTTGAGTGAGGAGTGTCTACATCTGTGCCTTCTTTGTCTTGTTGTATTGCTGTTGGTATGTTCTGAGCAAGCAAGATAGGGAAGTGCCGATTTTCTGGCGGCCCCTTTAGCTGCCGTGTCTGCCAGAGCGTTACCTCTGGAGACAAAGTCTTGGCCATTTGTGTGTGCTGCACATTTCACTACAGCTACCTCAGCTGGCAGTGTAAGTGGATCTATGAGTTCCTCTAGTAACTCCTTGTGGATGACAGGCATACCATCGGATTTGAAAAATCCACATCTTGTCCAGCGTAAGATGCTGGAGTGTGTAGTTGTTGTGACATACGCGGAATCGGAGTAAACGGTGATGCGGTCGTCAGCCCCATTGTTTAAGGCAGCAATTAATGCCACTAGCTCTGCTGCTTGGGCTGAGTAATGTGATGGTAATGTAATCTGTTGTACAATGTCTAGGGAGTCAGAGGAGTCATTTTTCTGTGCTCTAACTACTGCAGCTCCTGCGTACCCGATCCCTGTTTCTTGATCAATGGTGGACGACCCAGCAACAAAATATACTGTACTGTCTGGCAATGGGTCCTCTTTTGCTGCTCCTGACTCATCGGGTGAATATGTGGCACAATCATGTGTGTCATCATCTGAGGTGGCAATGGGGTGGGCAAAGAACGTGGCAGGGTTTACTGTGTGGCACTTGACAACTATCAGAGAAGGCAATGATAGTATGACTTCGTAGCCTGATGCTCTCTGTGTAGTCAGTGTTGTTTTGGCTTTCTGTATTATTGCAAAGATGGCATGTTCAGTGTACAGAGTTAACGGGGACCGCATGACTATGGGGGTGCTTTTCTCAACAGCGAATGCTGCTGCTGCTAGAGCTTGTTCACACGGGTAGTGACCTTTCATTACAGAATCCAGCATGCCACTGAAGTAGGCAATGGGCTTATGGCCCATGGGATATTTTTGGGTAAGCACTGCAGTCATAACTTGGCCATCGCAGTGAGTGAATAGGTAGAACTCCTTGGTATAGTCAGGAGACCCTAACACTGGTGCATTTGTATCTGGTGTGTCCTTTTTCTTATTAAATTCCTGCTGTACTAATTTCGCGGCTGCATTTTCTATAGCCAACTGTCTATTCTTGTCCTGTTCTTGCTTCTTTTTGCAGAAGTGAATGATATGGACTTGTATTTCAGGCCATGGCTTGCATTCCATTGATACTATCCCATCTAACTTTTCCTGTACTTCAGTGGGCAGTCCCTTCTTTACTGTGTGGTAGAAAATATACAATTCCCTCCAGTTGCATTCCATTTTTCCCCTAACTCCTGATGCCATTTTTCCTTCATTCTGGTAATGTACTGGGCGGGATCTTCATTCTGTTGCATTGTCTGTGACATTAAAGACCCTATGTCTGGAACGTTCCGGAAATTTGCGGCGCAAGTGGGACCATACAAAGGGTCGTATTTTGTTGAATGCAACACCATCATGTTCTGTCCCAGTGAGTGTTATTTTATTATTGATGCTTTTTAAAATGTCTTCTGCTTCCTCTCCGATTAGGGAGGTGAGCAGGCTCTTAATGTCACCTATGGCCAAATTGACGCCAGCTGTGTTTTTCTCTAGGGCGGCTATCCATTTGCCAGCGCCCTCTGTTAATGGCGGCAATTGTTTTTTCAAATTTTCTTTGTCCATTTGCTGCCAAGGGACATACAGTGGTGGGTCATTCGCATTTTTGAACAGTAGTGGCATCTGATGTGTCACTCTGATGTCTGCTGTAATGGGCCGTGTATGGTCATATTGGCGTGCGTATTTCTGCCAAATCTTTAAACTTGCTGTCATGTAGCCATAGTCCCAATCCTCGTCTCCCACCCCGTGTAGGATGCAATTTTCTGCTGTGGCCATGTGTTGTGGTTCAAAGGACCCTATTCGTGGCCACGGGATCATTTGTGGTGCCAGACTCTCAGTCCAGCCTGCCAAATCATCTGTGAAGGGGATGACATAGAAGTCTGAATCTTCCCCAAGTGTAACTATTTTGTTTGGTGTTAGGTCATTACTCTGTGGTGCATACTGTCTACTGAGATGCATGTTGCGTATGTTTTTCAACCTAGTGTTACGCAGAGAGGCTGTACCTGAGACATCATATGAAATGTCATCCGGCCGCCCGTGTCCCCCCAATATTTCTAGTCGCTCTACCTCTGTTCGTCTAATCTTTCTTCTTGTTGCTGGGTCTCCTGCATTTTGGAGCTCCCCATGCGGTGCTGTGTGCATGAAAGTATACGTGGGCCTAGGTGGTGAGCGAAATCTATATGTTGGTGCTGGTGGCCATACCAGCGGGGGTGCTTGCGCAGGGCGATCGACCTGACTAGTTGTTGCAGCCGTATGGGTTATTCCGGAAGCAGCAGCTTCAGGAGGACAGAGGGCTTCATCGCTATGCTGTGTTGCGATACCCCGTTTATCCCCAGGAGCGTGTGTCTGCCGTGTTACTTGTGGTGTGGTGTCTGTCCTTGCCTGATCTGATGGTGCTAGAAGGTCTGCGTCCCTTAATCTGTCAGCGAGTACGTCATGCATTTGCTCTACTTTCATTGACAGGCGTCTGATAGCCTTAGCCTGGCCTGTAGGGCTGGGTGACCGGCTTCTGTGTAGTAGGTCCGTGTGGGGGTCATCTAGTATAACGCTGTCCATGCTCTTGTTGAGTTTAGGGCATGTCCTCCATTCGCTAAAATGTTCTTGGTCGAATTTCGCAGAGGGTTGCTGTCCTCTATCCCTATACTGCTGGTGTGTAATTGGGAGATCCAGAATAGGCCGCAGTGTGATGCTGCTGGCTGGCAGCTGGCTTTGGGGAGAGCGCCGCGGCTTTGGAAGTAGTAGTTGGTTGTTATTAAGGAAGGGGTTAGAGCTAGTGTGTGAGTAGTGAGACGATGTGTGAGAGGCGGTGTCAGAGTCTTCATCCTCCTCTTGCTGTTGTGGTGCAGTATTTGGTGCTGGTATAAGCTTCAGTGTGAATTGTGCCTCTATCTGGCCTGGCAGTCCGGGTACTACAGCTTCTATCATTGAGCTGGGGCAGGCAAGAGATCGCGGTGCTGGAACTGCGTCCATTAGGCCTGGAGCTGTGTCCATTATGCCACTGTCCAATGGGGGGTGTTGTGAGGAAGAATTGTCATCTGGTATTGTAATGGAACCAACAGCTGGTAAGTCATTTGTAGTAGGGGCCAAGTCTAAATTTTCGAGGAGGGTGACAGAGTTTTCCAGTAGTTTAAAGGGGTACATGCCACTTACATGATATGGCGGTGGGGCGGTGGGCAATACGCGTTCATCGTTCTCTTTAAAGATACTCCATAATGCTAGGGTATCCTTGCGTTTCTGTAGGTTGCTGCCGGAGTACTTAGCTTCTAAGAAGGTAGTAGCGTGATCTAGTATAGCACGATTGAAGCTACCTTCAAGCGGCCAAGGGTGCGATAAATTCTTGGTGTGCTTATGGAGCTCTCTACAATGTTTAATTATGCGCTGTTCTTGGCCTACGAAGTTTTGTAGGACATGTTGCAATGGGGTCGCCATTTTTACTTTTATTTATAAAGTAGTTCTTGGATGTAGTTGGAAAGCGTACGTCGGTACTATTGTTAGCCTCAGTTGTTGTGCTTGGGTGCAGTCAATGCCTAAAACCTGAAACACAGTGAGAAGGACAGCGCTTGTTAAGGGCGTTGCCGGAACGAATGAGGATGGATGATCTTCTGAAAGACCAATGACATGATTGTTAACCAGGTACACAACGATCTGTGGTACTGTGGAGCTGTCTGATGCTTCACTCATTCCCTAGAGTTGCCTGGAGTAGTGCAGTCTGCTCCTAGAGCAGGCACGTGCTCCGTGTCTTGTGATTGATCCCGTAGAAGTGCTCTTAACAGGGGTGAATGGTTTTCCTGAGAGTCTGCTTGGTGTATTGTGCCACTAGAGCTGGATGTGGACGATATAGGTGAGGCTGGGAGGATGATATCTGGAGTGTTGGCCTCCTCTGAGGATGCCACAGAGTAGGCTGATCCTGAGGAGGATTCCCAGATATTGTTAATCACTAGAGGAGAAACTGGTGAATATAAAGAAGGTGCAGGGCGTGTGGTCTGGTCAGTGGAGGAGTCTGATGAATAGTTCGGCCAGACCAGATCCGGGCGCGTAGTATCAGGGAGTGGCGGGGGATGTGTGTGGAGTGCCCTGATGAGGTAGTTCAAGTAAGTGTAGGACAGACAGTTGGACTTCTGTTGTTGGTGTGAAAGTTACCCCTAGGATGTCCCAAGCAATGGAGAGAAGGTCACTCTGATATTCTGTGAATGGGATAATGCAGTCTGTATTTACATTGAATACCGCAGCTGCCCTACCATGTACAAGATGCAAAATAAGATCAATTGTTTGCTGGTGGTTATGGTTCATAATGTGCAAAAAAGGTGCACAGGAGTGACGGACAGTATTGTGGGTAAAACCAGGGAATGAGAAATCCCTCTTCCCCCTTCTTGCTACCACTTGACTGAATAGTCAAGTGGAAGGATCTATTACTATGGTGGCAAGCACACAGAAAATTTGACGTGAGAAGCGTGCAAATTTATTGTCAAGGAACGAAATGTACGTTTGTTAGGTGGGACTGAGTTAAAGAGGGGAGCCTATTTATAGAGATGAGTGCCTTTGAAATAAAATACTGTTAGGTGAAATGAAGTGTGTACGTATTTTGGAGTGGAACCTCTACCACGTTTATTTAAATGGGAAATTTTGTTAACTAAAGTACTACCTAGCAGAATCTGCATCGCTATGCTATGGATGGAACAGATGTAATGATGCAGAAATCAGCAACAGTAACTATCAGGCTTACACCCCTAGTGGTTGTTGTTGTAAGGCCAACAACGCAAAGCAAGGGCAGGTGATGACAAAAAAATATGCCTATGCAAGAACGGTATATTTACGAGAAGATGACAGATAAACAACATGCATGTTAATGTCACATTCATACACCTAAGTATTGAATCTCGCTAGAGAAAACAAGAAATGAAAACAAGTGCGATATAGTGGCACACCTAGATATGAGATCTCGCTAAAGGAAACACGAGAGGAAACCACCTGGCACCGATATGAGAAAGAATCGCAACCCAGTCACCTGAGAGATGGAGACGGAGATAAGGACAGTGGATCAGAAGGCGTGGTAGGCAGCTGTGTAGCGGGCGAAAGGAAAAGCGAGTGATAAATGCTTTGAAATGGAACAAGAAGACAAACGTGTGCACAACGCGTGCAGTGGAAACGGGTAGATGGCGTGATGTGAAATAGTGAAAGAGAAGAAAAACAAGTGATAGGTGCTTTGGCCGAGAAGGGCAGGAAACCAGTTAAAATGTTCGATGTTAGATGTACAGTAGTGAAAGGGAGAAACACGCGTTTATTTTACAGTCGCCCGAGAAGGACAGGAAACCACAGGAAGGGTGGTTGAAGGACGACTTCCCCTTTGTGAAGTACGCAGTTAAAAAAAGCGCTCCGGTGCTCAATGCAATAAGAGCCCTCCGAGTCCTTGCAGAATTAAATGTTTAAAACAAACAGAATAGTATTCACGACCAGAATCCGTAAAAGTGGAGAGCTGCCAGACGCAGTCCCCTGAACACGCATAGGTCAACAAAAAAATGTGAGAGCTGCCAGACGCCCTCTCCCACACTTGTCACAATATTAATGTGAGAGCTGCCAGACGCTCTCTCCTGCTGCCAAAAGGCAGGCTACAGCTGCTAAACGCAGACTCCTGCTGCTAAATGTAGACTTCAAAATGAACGTGAGAGCTGCCAGACGCTCTCTCCTGCTGCCAAAAGGCAGGCTCCAGCTGCTAAACGCAGACTCCTGCTGCTACATGCAGACTTCAATATGAATGTGAGAGCTGCCAGACGCTCTCACCCGCTGCCAAATGCAGGCTCCTGCTGCTAAACGCAGCCCCCTTGGACTAGTCAAAACATACAGAAAGTATCACTAGTCCAGTATCTTGTACCCAAGACTATGCTAGTACCGGAGAGCAGCCAGACGCTCCCTCCAGTGTCACTAAAGGCATCGAAAACTTCGCAAAAGGATTGCAGAAACCACAAGTGTCAAACTTATCAGTGCCCACACATAGGTGTCAAATTAAAAGCTGCTCTGTTGCGTGGCAAGACGTCCAGACTACAAGGAACAGTGACTCTGAGCAGAACTGCACTTGCCAGTACCCGCCCCACCACAGCCAGGCATCCTACACCGGAGGAATTCAAAGATAAAAATAAAAAGTCTTTGACTCACCCGGTGCAAGAGCTGGAGGCAGTCAGGAAGGGGCTCCGAAGGCAGTGTCTGGCGCGTCCCAATTCCTCGCAGCCTTAGAAAGTCCGCACGACTTCTTCGTTGGTCGCCAGCTGTTGGGGGGTGGTGTTTTCACCCAGCTTAATTTGAGATGGGGTGCTGCTGTCTAAAGATAATAAGACACTTGTGTGAAACGTAGGCACTGAGTTGGAGTGGCACTTTATTCAAGAACACATTAAAACAAGGAATATGTCAAAATCACAGTTACAATCAAATAACTTCATACAATCTATAGTAGATGCTCAAGTGCCTAAGAAACACATCTCAAATAATAAGCTAAACCATGCAATAATATAAGCTTTAAATTACATCAAATGTAAGGAAAAGGGAGGGGAAGAGAGACCGAGAGAGAGAGAGAGACAGACAAAGATTTTCAATCTATTTTGAACACTGCAACCTCAAATAGGCAAGGCCCAAGATAGACCGCGGTCGACCGGGAACACCAACCCGTGCTTGGCACTGCAAAAGGTGGTCAACGCATGAGCTGTGGAGCACATCTTTTATACTGATCTAATGCGGAACTATTAACCACAGGGTCAGAACACTGACAGGTACTCTTGACCGCAAGCCTTCAGTTACTTCGTCAAAATATTAAAAATGCAGAAGTGACACCATGGTGCAAAAGGTGTTATCGGAGGGTCAACTGATGCTTGACCGTAGATCATGAAGAATTTAGACATTTATCATAAATAGTTTGCATTATTTCTCGGAAACTTTTAAGAAAGCAGAACTTGATAAAGGTCACAGGTTATGTTCTCATGGCATGGTGCTGTCGTAGTGTCAAAAGCAAGCAGAAAAACATCAAATATCAGATATGAAGCAATGAAATGTACCAGCTGGCCTCCACCCACATCTTGCCTCATGTTGTTCCTGTAACTCGGGGATGTTTTCGTGTCTGAGCTGGCTCACTGTGCTGTGTACGACAGAAATGCACATTTGAGACCAGTGGGGCTTGGTAACTTTGTTTATCAAGATGACAGCGAGCTGAGGCCTATATCTACTTTGTAGGGGGGACGTGTATGTTCCTAGGTGGGCATGAAGCCTATGGTATCTAGTAAATGTTTTATATAAAATGGACAAGTTAACACACATTCTTAAATTCTGGCTGGTGGGGCCTATGTGAGGGTTTCATGCTACAGGTGTAGGGCAGGAATGGCTTCAGGCGTTTATATGGTAAAACGGGACCCTGCTTCAGGAACCACCCAGAGGAGTGACACAGGGAGCCCACGGAGGACGGGTGCAGTGTGGGAACACGACTGCATGTTCCGTCCAACTCTATGAGAAAGTCGCGGTTGCAAATTTATAAGTTAAGGACACTTCTAAGAGGACTTCAAGCAAACCCTTTGGAATATAGGAGGTTCTAGGGCCAACCCACCAGTGAGTACCGAAGTACCCATGTTACCTATCCCAGAGGAGCCGGGTGCATAGGTGTTAAGTGGTGTCAGAAACCTTTGTCGTTTTCAATGGAGGAGTGCAAAGAAGTCCTGCTGCCAGGAGGGCGAAGAACATCCGGTGGAATCCAAGCCTGGATTCGAGGTGAGAGGAACCTGAAAGCAGAGGGGACAGAGTCTGGGTCACTTCAGGTGGCCAGGGAATCAGTAGTCTAATGCCCACCGATGTCGAGTGCTTCAGGAGTGAAGAAGGGTTGTTTGACTCTGCAGCCACGGGGACCAGGAGACGTCGAGGATGACCAAAGTCCAGAGGTGAGCTGCCCCACGAAGGATGTCGAGAGCTGAGGGGTCGATGTCCGGCTGGAGCACCAACAAGCCTTGGCCACTGCAACCCACGTGGTCAGAGGAAACAGGTTACGGTGAGGACCATCAAGGTCCAGGGGACTCTCCAAGCAATGGAGAGTAGGGCACGTCGGGAGCAACCAGGTAAGCCCAAGAATTAACAAGGTGACCCCCACCAGGACCCACAGGCCAACGGACCAGGGATCGCGAGGAGACCTCAAGCAAGTTTGCAAAGTACCAGACCACAGGACACTTGTGGAGTGGAGGCCGGAAATCTTCAGTGCAAATACTGCTCGGGGTCGGGACTACACGGAGTCCAATGCACAAGCTCGGGAATCGTCACTAAGCATATGCAACTGCAAATGTACGCGGTGCACAGGGGTTCGGGTTGCACGGTCCCCACGAGGGATACTGGTCTCAGAATCGCTGAGAGGGCAGATCAACCTCGAGGACCTTCAGGAACCTACCTCCTGTGTTGCTGAAATCTTCGGAGTCCTCAGGAGCTCGGGAGAAGCAAACCAGTCAAATGCGTTTAGGTGCCTGCGTTTGCAGGGGAGTAACTCCTTTACTCCAAGGGAGATTCTTCAGTCGTCCAGCGCCGTGCAGGTAGTTGAAGTACTTGGTTTCTTCCTAGCAGAATCTTGTCCAGGTAAAATCTAAAGTCCTGTAGTCAGGTTGCCCACTTTATACCCATGGGAAGGGGTTGGAAAGATTCTGTGGACCCTCCTAGGGGAGGGGCAGGACAGAGGGGTGGCTACACCCATGTCTTTTGTCCAGTTTCGCGCCAGAGCAGGAGCCAATGGCTCCCAGAACTGGTTTGAGCTGGACTATGCACAGGGACACCAAATGTGCCCCCAGTGCAGACTTTCTGGCACTCTCAGAGTGCACCCACCCAGCCCCAATACACTAAACCCTGTCTGGGAGGTGGTCACACCTCCCTGTGACAGGATACCTATTGTCATGCCTTCCTCTGCACGGCTTGGCTCAGCAGCAGGAGGGCAGAAGCGTGTCTGTGGCTGGCAGCATCCATTTTGTGCTGCCCAGGTCGTGAAAGCTGGTACCGGGTAGACCGGTGACCCACAGTAGTGGTTCTACAAGGGTGGAATCATACCTCCCACACAAGTTACTGGTGTGGAGGTATGATTCCAAGGTGTTTGACACCAAACACGACATGTTTCTAAGCAGCCGTTTTAAAGTTAGCATTTATCGCGAGGTTATAATGCACTTAAACATATATGTCTGGCTGCATCACAGACAACCCCGGAGAATGGTCTCCGAAGGCAGCAGAGGGGCTCTGCTCATGCAGGGGCACCCTCTCACGTAAAACCCAGCACCCTGCCTTCAGGATTGATAAGGCCTGCCATAGGTGTGACTGATAGGTTTTTAAGTGTAGTGATTTAGATAGATATAGTGAACCTATATCTTAAGTAAGTGGTGCAAGCACCAGCTTACACAGTTTCCGGTAGCAGGCTGGTCGTGTCAATTTGAATGGCCTCTCAGGGGTGGCATAATACATGCTTCAGCCCATGGGAGGCCTCTGGGGTACCTATGCCCTGGGTACATGGTGTAACATATACTAGGGACTGATAAGGGTACCCCAGTATCCAATCTGGAGTGTACCCAAAGTACATACATAGCAATTTAAGGGAGAACGCAGATAGACTGGGGTCCTGGATAGCAGGATCCCAGTCAGACTAGTCAAAAACCAGCAAACCACCAGAAAAAAAGTGGGGGTAACCATGCAGTCAGATCCTACCTTCCTACATGCGACTCCTAAATCATGTAGTACATCTCGACATATGCTCCTAAACACTATACAGTTTATGTTCAATAAATGAGCTCTGAATGGTAACGCTATTAAAAAACAAGCATTGGTAATGCATCGGTTTCGCCTATGTGTTTAATAATAATGATCTAGAAATTGTTCCTTGAAACTTATTTAAGTGTGATATGTTTCAGAATATCATTTTTTAAAATAAACAAATAATGGCACGATGTGGGTGCAGGCACCACGAGCTGGGGAGGGCAAGACGCGTTTTAGCACTGGTTAGCAGTGGTAAAGTGCAGAGTCCTAAGGCAAACAAAAATGAATTTCAGCAAACGGGAGGGAAGAAGGCAAGAAGTTTGGAGGTAGACCACACCAAAGGCTGTCAGATCTAACAGCACTGCACAGGAATAATTTACTACAAGCAAAAAAGATACAGTAATGCAATATCCTAGAAATAGCTAACACTCTTAGACAATGCAAAATTAAGCAAATGAAATATAAACAGGAATGAAATCACTCACACGGATCAACTTAATGTTTTTAATGTTCAAGGTCCAGAAAGTGATCGGTGCTTTTTCCAGTAAAATTAAGGACATGAATGAAGGGCCAGAAAGGAACCCGTTTCAATGCCTATTTAAATTAAAACTGGATTTTAGACCCAGAGGGCCCGGTCCACTTAAAGCCCTGGTACAGAGGCCTGTCCCACCTGAAGAATGACAGGAGGTATCAGAGCTATGATGCCAGAACAAGAACAGGAGGTGAAAGGGCCTGTCTTAGTTCAACAGTGGCAGTTGGCAGATGCAGAAGCACTTAGTCCTGTTATGCAAGTGAAATGCACGTCGCAGGGCCCCGCCCCCGCCTTTCACATTCTAAGCCTAGCACTTCCTGCCCAACAGGTTACAAATGTTATGTTAGCTGGATATTTGTAAAGCGCCCAGCTACTCAGTTGAGTGTCCCGGCGCTGACGACATCTAGGCGGGGCTGACAGAAAACGCTGCTCAAAGGGAAAACCTATAGCTGAAATAGCCAGGTTTTCAGAGCCTTTCTAAAAGTAAGGAGATTCTGCATCTGTCTGAGGACCGGAGGCAGGCTGTTCCACAGTTTGGCAGCATGCACCTGGAAGGAGCGGCCGCCTATACGAGCGCGGGTGAACTTGGGAATAATGGCCTGCTGCTGAGAAGATGACCTCAAAGTACGGCTTGGACAGTAGAACTGTACTCTTTTCCTGGTATAAGAGGCACCTATACCGTGAAGAGCTTTAAAGGCTAGAACGCCCTTTTTAAAACTGATCCGCTTACGGTTCGGCAGCCAGTGCAGGGCTTTCAGATGGGGCGACATCCGTGTTCTAGGGCCGAGCATAAGGATTGCCCTAGCCGCTGCATTCTGAGCCACCTGAAGATGAGAAAGTAAATATTCAGGTAGTCCCAGGTACAGAACGTTCACATAGTCCAGCCTAGATACTATCAAAGCCTAGACTACAGTCTTCCTGTGACTGACTGGGAGAAGGGGCAGAAACTGCTTAAGCATTTTGAGCATGCCAAAGCATGCCCCTGCTACAGTTTGTACCTGATTTTTCATGGACAGGTTGTCATCCATTTTGACCCCTAGATTTTTGACTATCTTGTCCGGGGATGTGGGAGGGGACATATTGGCCGGCCACCAGTCTCGCCACACCTCGCAAGGAGAGGAACCAAAAAAAATTATCTCCGATTTCTCAGAGTTGCACTTCAGTTGGCTCCTTTGTAGCCAGGAGAACACCTCCGATAGACAGATGTTAATCAAGTCCCCTCTAAAAGCATCGTCTTTGTCGCAGGTAAAGAGCAACTGAGTGTCGTCCGCATAGGACACTATTTTTGCTCCGTGGGCCTCTGCCAAAAAAGCTAAAGGAGTCATATAAAGATTAAAAAGTGTCTGACTTAAAATCGAGCCCTGTGGGACCCCCACCTGCATATGGGGAATGGGGGCAGCAAAAGGCGGAGACCAAACCGTTTGCTGACGGTTCTGTAAAAAAGAGGTGAACCATTGGAATACCGTGCCCCCAAAACCGCACTCCTGAAGTCTCTGCAGGAGCCAGTCATGGGGCACGGTGTCAAAGGCTGCAGATAGATCCAATAATATCAGTACGGCCTTACCGCCTTTGTCCAAGGTTTCTTTAATAACCTAGGAAGCTTCCAGAAGCGCCGTTTCCGTGCTCAAATCGGCCCTAAAGCCGGACTGACTTTGATGGAGCACTGAGTTTGTTTCGACATAGGCGGAGGTGACAAAATGCACATATTTTTCCCAGGTCTTAGTGAAAAAAGGAAGGAGGGATATTGGCCTATAGTTAGAGGCAATCTCAGGATCAGAAAGGGGCTTTTTCAATAGAGGAAGAATTTTTGCCTTCTTCCACCAGTCGGGGACTTGCCCAGACTGTAATGAAGCATTCAAGATTCTATTCACCGCCGGATTTATTATCTCCGCTATATGCAATGAAAGGACTGAATGCAAACACCAAGGGGCATATTCTCAAGGACTTATCGCCGAATTAACGTCACTTTATCGCAGCCAAAGTCGTGATAAAATTATCCCCCCATTTACAAGCCGGTGTAAACAGCCCACAGCACCAGTTTACCTGTGATAGCAGCCGCAAAAAACATCGCCACAGAGGACCCCCCGCAAATATCGCTAATGAGATGCAGAGTAGGCGTTCCCATGACAAAAGCCGAGACCACAGCACACCTCAACATTCACAACGACCAGCCACATCTGCGATAAAAACACAAAACAGGCGATAAGGCGCGTTAGCACCAGGAAATCTACACCTGCTCTGACCTGGTGTAAAGTCGGACGGCAGCCAGCACCACAAAAGGGAGCACAGCCCATGGCCACATCCTAAGGGCAACAGATGCCATGGATCCACCCATCATGCGGCCCGGACACCCAAGAGGGCCACAACACCCACCTCCACCACCCCAGGACCCCATCCCACACCCGGACCACCACAGACGCAGCGCAGACAAAGACAGCGGAACCCCAGGAAACGTACCAGCCGCACAGACCCAACATCTGACAATGTCACCGTCCACTACAGGCTGAAAGGGACAACCAACCTACGCATCCTGACCATCATCGCCTATAACAGGCCTACGGCAACAACACAGCGGACAACCAACATCCCACCCCACACAAAGCTGATGGCGTGGCTGCACCTGTTGGCCCCTGGGACCCCCCATCCAACACCCGCCAGAGTCGGAGGAGTCTCACAGCCAGCCACATCCAAGTCCCCCACACCTGTCCTGGACATCACCATCACCCTGGTACCCCAGTCCCCATACGTACAACACAATGCACAGGATCCGCTGGAGACCAAGCAAGGACCATACGCCATAGCAGGATGCACGCACGTGTTGGGGGCAATACACAGCACACATGTACTACCTGTGCCCCCTGGTGACACAGCACACAATCACTGCAACAGGAAGCACACGTCTCACACCAATGTGCAGGCAACAACAGAACACCATGGAACACCCAACATAGTCACCTTCAAATACACAGCCAGTGTGCATGATACCTTCATCCTCCGACAGTCCATCATCAACCAGCGTTCCCAGGACGGCAACAAGGGAAATGCACAGCCCCTTGGCAACATACAAATGAACACCCCACACACCTCAACTCCACAACCATGCAACTCACAATGCTGGCAATGCACACGTCACAAAACCACATACAACAGGCACAACAATATGCCCACCCACCAGACATGACAGAACAACTTACAATGTCCACATGGGCAAGCCCTGAACATGAGCCAGCAACGGCATGGCACCTCAGCCACATAATAGCCGAATGTGGGGAGAGGTGGCAACCAGGCATGTGTGAAGGATGCAGTAGAACCATGATTGGGAAAGTACACAATGCCAAGAGTGCCGGAGATGTGCTGGACACCTCGCAGTATGCAGAACACACCCATATCCATGGCGACATACACCGCTTGTGTATGGATTGTAGTGGACAGTGGATGCCACCATGTCACCCCAGCCAGTGGGGGACCTCAAGGACATGTTGCCTGTTACGCCCCCCCCCCCTAAGCGTCAGCGGAGTGGGATGACCCGGCGTACGCCACGCCAGCGTAGGGGTGTGAATAAAAAGCACGTAGGCCTGGGCGAGGTCCTCTTCCGGAAAGACCCACGTCTCTGCCAGGGCGGCACCTCCCACCTCGCCATGAGGCCGACGCCATCCTCGTGAGCGGAGTTGCCTGCGATGCTGTGCGCCTGCCGGACCCCGGCACGCTGGACCACGAACCCGTCAGGCCAGCCCCTGAGCAGCCAGGCCACACTGATCACCTTCCGACACCGGCGTGTGTCAAGGAGGGCCCACCACGTGCCGGCGCAAGCCCCAAGCCCAAGGCCCGAGACCTTGGCAGCCACCTCAGACCATCACGGCCTCCACGACACCAGCCCGCTTTACTCCTTTCTCGTCTACGTACTCCACTGCTGCCCCCGGCCTACTCTCCGAGGCCAGTAGGTCCCATATGTGAAACTGTGTCCTGAGTCATGAATGGCAGTGACCCCAAATCCGGGCCAGGGGCACCAGCACCAGACCCCCCCCGATCAGTGAGGCATAGTTCCATATGGGCACCTTGCGACACGTGGTGCCACTAACCCTGCGCAACGTCAGCCGGCTACACGTGGTGCCATTAACCCTGTGCAACGTCAGCCGGCTACACGTGGTGCCACTAACCCTTTGCAACGTCAGCCGGCTACACGTGGTGCCACTGAACCTGAACTACGCAGGCCGGTGGGGCCATCCAACCTATGCTGGCGACACTGGGTGAATGGACCGTGCTGACCGCTGCCTCAGGCCTACACCACAGTCAGGTAGGTCACACATTTGGAACTGAGTCTTGATTACACCATGGCAGTGAACATCATTTAAGGCAGAGAACAATTCACTATACTCCCTTCGATGTGGTGCCAACAAGTCTGTGCATGGCATCACAACCACACGTGTCTGTGGGCCTACGCGGACTACTGCCCTCGGCCTACACTGCGCACGAGTGGGATCACTGATTTGGAACTGAACATCGGTAATTCAAAAGGCAGAATACATATCATCGCACGCACGGAGAGGCCTAAGAGGATGACGCGTTGCAGTCCGGAGGGTACAGGATCATCGTTACGGAGGTGATCGAACACTACCGACAACTGCCCTGTGTCACTAACTCTGTGCCTCACAAGCCAACGACACGTGGCTGTGGGCCACTGCTGACCGCGGCCTCCGGCCTACACTGCGGTCCAGTAGGTCACAGAGCCTTGATTTGGCATTCTTGGAGTTCACATATGTGTACCGGCATCATCGCAGACTGCATCCCCTCACAGCACCTGTGCCACTAAGTCTGTTCCCCGACATTCATAGACACTCACTGGTCGTACATTGGTGGCGTTTGAGTCTATGGACTAGGGGCTAGTTTTCATCCTCATGTAGCTGATCCCGAATTGTTGGTGCAAACGAGGGTTGCGCTTTCCACTCCTCCATTTGCTGCTTCCAGATAACATCAGACCTTCCGCATCATGCCCTGGAGGACACCTTCCACTGTCCCCCGAAACCCTCCGCAACATACACCTCGGACATTGATGGGGACCCGCTCAGGTCGCATGGCCCATCTGACTGCACCGCAAGTCACCGTCCCGTGGCTGGGTGCCTGTGCTGGCCGCAGTGCATCCGGGGCCACTAACTCTGTGCTGCTCAGGCCTGGGGACTCCCTTCTTCTGAGACATTGAATGGCCTCTGTAGCGATGGTCTTGGGGTCATCAACGCCATGTGTCTGTGGCCCTGCGCTGTCCGCATCCTCCAGCCTCAACTGCGGGCCACCAGGGCCCACACATAGCATCAAGTCTTGACCGGCCTGGACGACGCATCACCACAGGAGGCACACGCCACCACCGCAAGGACCACCTCCAACCGCCATCTGCCAGAGTCGAAAGGGTGGTCCTGACAGACCTACGGAGTTGCTCAGACCGGTCGTGGATGCCATCATGGGCCTGATACCCTGCTCAGCACTCCAGGTGCCAGTGACTCAGTGCACCGCAAGCCATTGTCCGTTACTGATTGGGTTTTGTGCTGTTGTGAGGTTGCGCAGCAATGTCACCTCATGCAGTGGGGAAGACCTGGGACTATGATGAGGAAGATGTGTCAAGTGTGCGGACGGGAGAAGGCACAGACAATGGGAGGGCAGGATGCAACAGCCCCAAGGCAAGAATGCAGACTGGTGGTGGTAGTCAAGCTACACACCCGGATCTATTACTGGGTATTGCGCTGTGGACTGCGGACGCAACTGTCACCTCAGGCAGTGAGGGAGACCTGGGATGCTGATGAGGAAGTTGATGCAGGTGTAACACACCCCACTGCATCTGCATCTGGACTAACCCGAAGGGACACAATCCTAGCAATTTCATCACATGAGCGCGCTCTTCTCTCGTGCCCCTACCTCAGTGCACTGCAACTCACGGAACTTCCTGACTGGATATTGGGTGACCTCTGTCCTTACTCTGGATCCCTCCATGTTGCTCTGCAGTTGACTGTTATGCTGGTGTTTTCTGTTTCCATTCCGCTGGTGTCCAATGTTCAGGTTGTTGCAAGCACCAAGCACTCCGTGCGGGCTGGCTTATACTCACCCCACACACATCCAGCACAGGCGCCACTGTACATGTGGCCCTGCCAATAAAGGGGCCGGGCGCACGTGCCCGTAGCCAGTTCAACATGATATGTGCATGTGTCCCTGTGGTCTTGTTGTATGCATGAGGGCCCTGGGCCCTACGACATTACATTGTGCTGTGTACAGCGGACGCAGACATGTCACCGCAGGCAGCAGGCTAGAACCTGGACATGTAGCTTTGTCGTCACCCACTAAATTCGTAAGGGGAGTGGACTGTGCCGTCATACGCAGAGCCAACGTGGGTGTATGACTGATATGTGCGTGCCCCTGGGCGTGGTTCTGTACTGGGTATGTGCATCTGTATGTGTCTCTATGGCAGTGTGGGTCTCCTTTGTGGGGTGTAGGTGGTCCCTGAAGGGTATTGGGCACCCACGTATGTGTTCTAGTTCGCATTCCATGGGTTGGGCAACACCCGCACCTGTTGGCCCACCTCCTTTTGGCGTTCTGACACCTGGCATTGGGGTGCCATGTGTGGGTCTGTGAAGTGTTGTGAGCCAGCCGTGATTGCGGGTGCTTCATGCTGTGTGGTCTGTTGCAGGGGCTGGGTTCTCCTGGGAGTAGCTCGGCTGCCCGGGTCCTGGTGGTGGGTTGTGTGGGATGTCCATGGGCTGTTGTAGGGCGTCGGTGTCGAAGGTGTGGTGTTCGTCTCGGGCATCACTGATGGGTTGTCTGTTCTGACATGCTGGAGGTGTTGTTTGTCCCTCTGCATTGTGAAGGGGAGATGCATGTTGGCATTGTGTTGGCGCCTTGTCCTTGTCGACATGCAGACTGTGTGACAATGTACATTGTGACTGTTTGGGCGGTGGTGGCTATTTGAGTTGGGACAGTGGACATTTGGCCTACATGGCTGATGTGGGGTTGTAGCCGTAGATATGCATCTCACAGTTCCCTGCTCTGTCCAATGTGATTGTTCTGTTTCTGCGCCTGGGCGGACCCAGTTGTGTCCCCTGTTCTGCAGTGTGGGTGTTGCACTTTGTGCCACATTGTCATGGTATGTGCTGTGATTGCTATGTGTGTGTGCTGCAGTGTGCCAAAGGGATGGGGGACATGTCCCTGGGTAATTGTGGGTGTGCAGTGTGCTACACCTCGTTGTTCATGTGTGCCATTGTGCCCATCACCCCCCCGTCCCCCCAGTCCCTGTTGGATCCTCACCCTGTTGTTGTGTCGGGTCCTGTCGGGCTGTGTCCGTACTCCCACCTCCTTGCACCGTCTCCACGCTGTTGACTGTGGCCTGGGATTCCTCCAGCTCCTCCTGTGGCGCTGGACTGCCACCTCCTGTCGCCGTTGCTGCCTTCGGGTTGGCAGCGGGTTTGTGCCTGGTTTAGGTTGTCACGTCCTGGCGGCGCCGATTGGCCTCCTAGGCACTCCAACTGCATTCCAGGTGGTCTGCTTGTGGGTCAGTTGCTGGTAGTGTTCTGTCACCTCCGTGGCGCTGGTCTTGTTTTCCTGCGGTCTGCACCCCGTCTTCCTCTCCCTTTTCTCCTTGGCCTTCCCCGACCAGGTTGTTCCTTGCTGGTGGTCTGTGGGGGTTGTGGGGTTCGCGTTGACCTCTGCGCTGTGTCAGGGTGCATCCATGTTGCTACGTGCTTTGGCTTGTTTCTGGTGTGTTGTTTCTGTGGTTTTCATGGTGCATTTTCCCGCCAGACGCCTGGGATTTGCAGGCCTGAGGCTGCTTTTCGCTACTTTTTGTACCGCGATTGGCCTCATCGCATGATTTCTCGCGTTCGTGTTTCGCATTTTTTCGGCGTGGCGTTGATTTTCACGCTGACATTTGACGCGTTATCTGGTGACTATCGCATGCTACCGCCTTGTTGTGAATTCCACGTTGACACGGGGTTATTTTCCCGTAATAGGCTGCGTTATTGAAAGTTGCGTTACGCTACTCTTGCGGTAGTTATCACACGTTCTTGTGAATATACCCCCAAGTGCGCCGCAAAGTGACCAGAAAAAAATAGCGGCCAAGGCGGCAAACAGACAACACTATCAGGAAACAAGGACAGGTCCCGCGAGAGGGTAGAGACTTGCACAGAGACCGCGAAACACGCCCACGAGTTAGAAGAGTATAGAAAAAGGGTGAAAGGGGCATAGTTAGAAACAAACAGATCGCGCTGAAGACCATAGGAAACAACTCAACAAGAGGGCGACAGAGGCATGGCTTTAAATATAGTCCTAGAAAGAAACTACCAGAGACAGCAAACATCATTTTGAGATAGAATGTGCTCTTCTCTGACTGGAGCAGAGGAGGACGATGGGTGCAACAGGAGTCCCTCCGGTGAATGAAGGAACAAGCGAAGGGCCGAAGGCGAGTAAGTCCATGGTGAACAGCAGAAGCACGGTCCATGGTTTAAAACTGCATGCGCACAAACTCATGGTGAACTGCCTGAAATAAAAATGCACTGAAAAGGACTGTGGGGTGAACGGCCACAGGAAACAGAGTCCCTGGTGAAGGATCATAAGGCAACACTGAAAACGAGAACAAGGCAATGTCCTGAGAGGCGGCCATATTAAAGTCAGGCTGTCTGAGCACAAAGCTACTGTTAGGTAAAAAGTGTATTAAGAAACCAATACTCCAAAACAGAGGCTGAGTAACTAAGGGTATCATTTAGAATGAGGCGAGCAGCCTGTCAGACTTCCAGTGCGGGTCTGCCCCCTTCATTTATAGGACTGCGCCATATGGGTGGGATCATTCTTCCAAAAGTGCTTTCACTGTTTGAATGCCAGGCAGGCCACTATGCTGCTTGAGTCCACTCAGCATTTCGTTTTATTTCAGTCAACCCCCAATCAATGTTTTAAAAAAATGGATGTAAACACACTTAAGAATTGTACATTCCACCCTGGTGTGAAACTCAACTTTTCTTGAAAGCATGACCTAAGGTGACTAAATGTTCACTATAATTTGTGAGCCTATGCATGAGTTTCTTTCCACTTCCTGAGCCCATATTCCAAATTGTGCATGTGCTGAATGAGTCGTGCCACTTTGGAAAGAGGAACTTACCCTCGCTTTTGTCCTAATAAAGATCTCAAGGGAATTGTATGTCGGGAGGGATCGAAACATTTATAAAACTATTGTGTAGGTCTGTGATTAACAGAGAATATGTAAGGAGCACTAAAAGTGAAGAGGACCTTGCTTCTTTGAAAACCGATTATCTACAGCCAGAATACAGACTTTAAACATTTGCCATGCTTGGTTTTAAATGTTCGATTCACTTCTTCACCATTCACTTGCACTGCGCTGTTTCTTCACTTGATGCGACATAGATGTGCATATATTGTGCATTGCTGTGAAAATATAATATATTCATTACATTGTTTGCTATATGGGGAGAGGAGTAGGCCTAACGGCTAGGGCGGTCGACCTCGAATCTGGGGAACTAGGTTTGAGTCTCGCTGAACATCCTGTGATTCTGGGCAAATCACTTAATCTCCCTGTGCCTAACAAAAATGAATGTGTCCTCATGTAATGCAACTGGTGCTATGTAAAGCGCTCTGATACCAGATACCTTCAGGTCAAGTTTGCGCTATATAAAACTTCGTAAAATAAAAAAAAAAAAAAATAAATAAAAAAAATATGCGTTGACTGTGGATATTTGCAAATTATGTTTCATTATTTCTACCATACATCGGTTTTAAAGATGTGCACATTCTGCCCCAAGTAAGCAATTATTGCTACTTGCAAAGTGATTCCGAATTAACAACTCTGTGCTAAACATTCAACTCTAGAAGCAGCTCCCTAGCTTCCAGCCCACTGGGAAATACCAGAGTGACAGAAAGTCCAATCCGGTCATGGGGAATGCATGCACTTCACTAACTCTCTTTTACAATTAAGTAGTGGGATACAGGCAAAAACTTGAAATATTTTCCTGCTTATAATTTGAAAGTTAACTACGAAAAGGATGAAACACAAACGGGATTGAAACTCTTCTACTTGATCACAGACAAAGAAAATGATAGCTTTACGAAGAGGTTAAGCTAAAGTGTCCTCGAAGGAATGACCTAAGAAACAGTCCCAGAACATGCTGCCTTGCTGTCTTTTGGTTAGTCAAGGCCTTTTGTAACAGATCAAGAATCACACCGTCGAGCTCACGCCCACTGTGCAGTGCTCCATTGCTGCCCAGCTTGGTTTGTCCTATAAAAGTACCACCGCATACATAAATACAGACAAAGATATAATGGCTTCTCATTGTACCTTGAATTATTGTTTACTTGTAAGTCTAGGCTTATAATAAACTAATTATCAATATTCACACAAAACAGGACACACACCTCATTGTTTCTTTGTACTTAACCATACCAATGGCCTGCAAGTTACACGCATATCTTTCCATCATGTGCACGAGCCACTGAGCTAACTTGCCTTGTTTCCAACCTGCAGGTTACACTCAAAGCCCCGTGGCAGGCGCATTAACTGTGACTGTTGTGTGAATAAGACTGTAACATGCTAATTAAGTCCACAATTCTCTGGTGTGGACGCTGTATTCCAAAAGATTACCTATCCAATCGCCATATTGGACACCGCCAATTGTGACACCGGATCCACACCGGAGTTTCTAGCGAGCCCGCAGTCCCGCAGCTGACCAGCTACACCGATGCCACGAGCAGCGAAGCAGCCTGCTGCTGCCGCCTGCACCACCCTAACGCGGATTCCACCGCTCAGCCGAACCTCTCCTCAGTCCCCCTTGGGGGGGCACCTAGCTGCGAGAAGCAAGACAAGGTGGCAAGGCCGCGAACGTTCCCGCCAACTGCGTCCAGGCAGCCTCAAGGCGACGAGTGCGGCTGCCATTAGAGGTGGTTGCTGAGCGTGTGCCAGGGGAACCCGCGGAGGTGGCCCAACTAGGTTGGGTGCAGCCTGCGGCTTCCACCCCAAGTGCCCCGCTCGTTTGCCTGCTACGCCACACTGCCACGTGGGAGCCAGAGGCGGAGAGGAGTCAGAAGGGGGTCCCCGCTGCCATCAAGCAGCTGCAGAGTGCCACTCCGTGCCACAGGTAGGGGGGCGGCCAGCTGGGGGAGGCCCAATCCGTAGCTTCTAGAGGCATTTAGTGGCAGGAGCTGCCAGCAGACATTTGCCCCCCTGCCATCCACAATCTGTCAAGCTTTTCTGGTTTTTCTGGTACCTCTGAACCCCCCCTTTCCCTGTGCTGTTGGCAGCTGGGCTGGACCGAGGTTTCCCAGCAGCCCACCGCAGCTCAGGGGTGCCATGAGAGCCCCTGGAACACCATTAGGCAGCTGAGGACCTGCTGGGGCCCCCATTCACAAACATCCCACTCAACTCCACCCGACCAGGCCAGACAAATACCAGACAAATACCAGACAAATACCTGCAGACCTGCACCATAGGCAATTTGGTGTAACCCAACACAAGGGGTCCAATTGTGGCCATTTGTGGACAGGAAGCAGATCCCAACGGTCCTCAACAGCGCTCCATCAGTCATTACAACTCTTCAGCGCTTCGCACCACTTTTGAGGTCCCTTCGCTCAGTGGGGGCGTGGATACTTGACTGCGCAGCAGCAGACAAACGGCCCCCTGGAAGTCAGTCTATAGAATCAAATATCAGACAAACTACTCTCCAGACCAGGGCTCAAGCCCGGAGCCACCCTCTTCTTCCTACACAGTCCAACCAGCAGCCCACAAGCGGGCACAGATGAGGTCGGGGAAAGCCAGAGTGGCCACTTCCCCGAGGTCAGGGGCAAAGAGAGGGAAAAACCAAAAATCATGCCCCCCTGTTCAAGCCAGCGCCAGCGCCGCATTAATCACAACAGACTCTGCATCAAAAGATTTGCCAAGTGGTTTAACTGTACTAACCCAACCAAAAATCTACACAAAATTCAGCTTTCTCACTGACGCAGGGTCTGCAATCTATTCGAGCAATGCTACCCTCAAAGGTCTGCAGTCCCCTCTGCTTCCCTTACAAACCGAGTCGACCCCACAAACTTCTCAGATGCAAGAGAAGACCTGCCCAAGCGCCAAGGAGCCGCCAAGCTTGCCACTAGCTAACAACTCAGTCACAAGAATGCTTACCTTTCCAGTGGGCCCAAGGCCCTCTCCAGAGATCTGCAACAACCACTGCTCCCCTTGCTCCACCTGCCAGAGTCAGCTGGGGCCCCCAAAGGCCCGTCCCAGCATAGCGGACAAAACTCAGCCCCTTTCCAGTGCCACAAATCCCCAAAAAACCTGGAGCTCGATCAACTTACGACAAGTACAAGCACAAATACACCAAGGTCAAAAATAAGTCATGCGCAGCCAACTGCTTAGACTCAGAATCAGAATTAGCACTGGAACAGGCCACACTGAAGGCCACAGCAGGGGGGGCAATATCTCACGAGCGCTCACCCCCAAAGGCTGCCAGCTCACTTGGTCCCACACAAGAGGATCATTGCCAAAAAAGTACCATGCTGTCAAATCAACTAGAATCCGCCTCAGAACGCACCCCAGAATGCGACTTAGAGGTCTGCCCTTTCCTGACACAAAAGGAGAACAGCGCCTCATGCCCAACACGCTCATAGAGGATCCAGCAGGCAGAACTAGACCTGGAAAGCAGTTTCAGCCAATTACTGACATGCAGGGATACCATGCCAGCAGCCTCGTTGCGGCCGGCAGACACAACTGTATCAGCCCCAGATCCTCCACGTCCACAACTTTGGACATTACCCATCCCGCCCAGACCTTCTGAAGAAACAGGGGGGTCCGCTGACCTGATCCACCAAGAGGGGGGGAAGGCAGTGCTATCCTATCTGAACCCACAAGAATGGGAGGAAATGCTTGCCGCTTATTCACCTGCCCCGCAACAGAGCGCTACCCCAGCCACGGTCCCTCAACTACGCTCCCTAAGCCCCAGCCAATCATCTGGGGAGGAGTCCGCAGATAGATCTATAAGTGGGACGCTACCTAAAGAGCAAGTCAGCAGCACCTGGGCCTCCCTCCTAAACACCATTCAACTAGCTGTCGAGGAGCTCCAATATCAGTCTGAAAAGATGGATATCCAACTCTCACTCTTGAACACCTTGGCTCTGTTCTCCGCAGGCATTGATGAGAAATTGGGGCCCTCAACGGCCTAATTATGAGGGCTCAATATGAGGCCCAACTCAACTGCAGCTGTAGCCACATAGTTGATAAACTTTCCACCCTACTCTCAATGTTCCACAACCTACTAAGGGAGATGAGAACCGCAACAATCAGACCTGAAAACAAGCCACTAAGTGGCAGCGCTACGGCACCAGGACCGCCCGAGGGGCATCAGGCAACCCTGAACAGCGGGCAGCTGAACCACCAAAACCAGCAGCCTGGATCTGTCACCAAGGAATCTGCCGGGCCGCCAGGGACTCACAAAGACAAGACGTCAGAGCCCCAGGAAGGAACGCACGCCTTGAAGCAAAACGCCAAACAGCGACGCCAACAGAGAAGGAAAGGGCGCAATCAGAAAAATCGCTGAGAAGCCCACAATCTTCTACCCAATCTTCTCCCGTCAACACACACAGCTGCCTACCAAACCTGGTTCAGCCAATATTCAAACCAGAGACCTCCTGCCGAATAACTATCCGGACCAAGGAAGTCCCTCTTTTTTACAAAACTCGGAACAGGAGCTCAAGCCAATCAGAAGAGACAATGGAAATGGGAACCTAACTTCATCTCAAAATAAGAAGGCCCCCCAGAGCAACAGCCAACCGAGGCCTGAACGACCAGAACCAAATGGAGGATCTCTGCCCCCCCTCACAATCCCAGAGCAACCACGACAATCTACAGTAATGGATTGGCCCAGACCAGTGTCTCTGGGGGCAGCCCCAAAGAGTTCTAAGCCACAAAAGGTTATAAGCAAGGAGATCGGCACTGAATTCCTCAACAGCAAAATTGGGCAGCCCTGGACGGCAGTGCACAATCCGGAAAACCTGCCCTTACCGACCAGCCTCACGTCTGGAAGGCACCTTGTAGATCAGAGTGAGAATCACGCAGCTCTGCCCGAACAGAACGCACTGCACCCCCCTAAGCATCTCTTGACAGAGGCAGGCTCTGGGCCAATAACACTCGAGATAGAGCCAAGGAATATAACTGCAAGTTTGCTGAGCAACGGCTGGGAACCCCTGCCAAAGGAAGTACTACAAAGTAGCCGCCTTCCGGGCACCCCAGCGCCAGTCAATGACATCGAACAGAAAACTCCTTCGAAGGGAGACACGCAGATGGCCACTTATGCCACTCTCCTTTACCCCATGTTTACATCAAAAGGGCTTCAGGACACCCTGAACAAGGGGAATATTCTAAGGCTGCTGCAAGCGATTCCAACCCTCACTGATCTGAGCTCAACTGACATACTCTCGATTGAATTAATTCGCCCCGCAGACCCTTCAATGCCAGAGACCTCTAAGCCACTTGGAAATCAGCAAAAGTTGCCCAGAAGGTACTAGCTGAACAGGGCACCTTCAAAGCCTGGGGGATAGATATTGCTCCGTATCCAACTCCAGCGTATCCATCGCCTTTTTTGGCCCCCACTTTGGGGCCAGCAGTCACAAAACCTCAGGGGGGTCCAATTTCAGTGCTTAGAGGGGCGCTAGGCCAATCACCTCAGCGGGAGACCAACTTGAGGACGGACAGACAAAACAGCTCCTGTGCAGCACCCGTCACGCGAAGCAGACCGCCCGCAGGAAGGGAATGACGAACACCACAAAACGGTCTTAGGGATAGAACAGACGCCAACTCTCTCCACTTATGCTCGTGGAATATAAACGGCTTGTCGCCCAAAATCAAGGATCAGAACTTCTTACAATATACCAAACTTTTCGACATAATCATGCTGCAGGAAACATGGCTCACACTACCGCATCACATCCAAGGCTATATGTGTTTCTTCACACCGGCCACAATGAGCAACAAATACGGACACCACTCAGGAGGGCTGGCGACCTACATCTCCACAACGAGAGTCACCTCAGCGGCTCTGGTCGGCCCCATTGCACCGGCTACCTCCGCAGTGAAGATTGCCCTCTCTCTCTATGGAGGGCAAGATGAGGTGGTCCTAGTCAGCACTTGCGTCAACCCAAAACTGAAAGCCAAAGATTCAGAGAACTTAACAGCCAAAGTATCCAGTCTCATAACTGAAATGGAAAGTCAATTTTTCATTGTAACTGGGGACTTTAATCAACATCTCTTTGGCACATCGGGTGGTGAAGAGACCGCCATCCTCACTTCACTCTGCAACATCCTGCCACAATCTGCTCCATCAACTGCAAGCAAGATCCGGAAAAAAAACGTCTCTTGGAAGACCTAGAACATCTAAACCTAAGGGCTCTCAACGGCAGATTCCCTGAGGATTCTCCCCCTGATCCCTCACATTACACTAATTCATCATGTTCAATGTTAGATTACACGTTCGCAAGCCTATCATTGTTTACCTTTATTCATGGGTTCAGAATGGGGGACAAGGGGAACACCGTCCACAGGAAATCCTACTGTCATCCACCGCAACCTTCGCCATCCAACAAGAACTAGCTTTGGTGCCTACCTACACTTCAAATTTAAGGAGGAACAAATGTGCAGCAACAAATACGGAGTCTCTGCCAAAAACAGCAACCGAGCTTTTTCAATCAACAGTAACAGGTACAACTGACCGAATAGAACACTGGGAACACTTTACTGCAAATCTCTTAAGCCTCCGGAGCAAAACACCGCCGAAAGCAGTCTCTTGCTGGATAACTGGCCCGAGAAACAGGATTCCCCAAAGCTCAAAGGAGCCAACAAAAAACACTCAAGAAATCAATAAACTCCACCCTAAGGCGCTTGAGGAGACATCCAGGGGACACATTCTTGCGAGACCAACGGAAGCTTCTGAAGAAACTAAACTGGGAAATCAAGAAAGAGCAAGAAGTTGAAATCTGGGTACAGCTGCTCCATGATGCTAATCACAACGACAGCGCCTGTTTCTGGAAAAAGGTGAATGCTATAATCCGCCCACACCATGAGGGAATCTCGTCCCACATTTCAGAGGAAATATGGCTCAAATTTCTATCTGAGCACTTTAACAATGGAGCCGGGGACATATGCTCATTGGATCCAAACAGACGGATGCCACGAGATCGCCCGGAAGCAGGCCCAGAGACAATGCGGGCATTGAACATGCCTGACCCAGCAAAATTATCAGGGCGCGAGCCAGGCGACCCACTCCCATCGGCAATCAAGATGCAAATCGCAAAAGGAAGAAGAGAGGGGGTTCCGGCCTGAATGGAATCCCATCGGCCCTGTTCAAACACAAACCGGCCGACTGGGCTAACTTCCTGCAACCTCTATTTTCGGAAATCCGGTCACAAGGCAGAATACCCGAATCATGGAGAAGCTCAATGATCACGCCGATCTACAAGAGCGGCGACAAGGCCTGGCCTAGCAACTATCGCCTAGTGGCCCTGTTTGACAACGAGGCAAAGTATTTTGCAGGTACCATCTTGGAGGATCTCATAGCCTGGGCAGACTCCAACAAAATAATCCCGTCAAACGAGACCGGCTTCTGCAAAATGACTGGTACGACAACAAACATCCTCGCACTCTCTGTTCTTATCAATGCGACCAAAACAGCCAACCTGCAACTACATCTATGCTTCATTGACTTTAGTGCGGCATTCGATAACGTTGAGAGGGGGAACCTCTGGGGGAAGCTGGCACGCTGGGGACTCCCTCAGGACATCTTGGATATCCTGCTGCTTCTACACAGACACCTGGGTCCAGGTGAAACTGGGAGGGGGAACGTATCTCTCTAGAAAAGTCCCTACAACCAAAGGCCTGAATCAGGGTTGCGTGCTGGCACCCACTCTGTTCAACCTCTATATGGCCGACCTCCCTCAAGCTCTCAACATCAGCAATGCACACGTGCCCAGGCTCGGAGGAAAACCACTGACAAATCTTATATATGTTGATGACGTGGTGCTGCTCAGCCATACGTAGGTCGGTCGTCAGCATCTACTAGATGAAATGCAGAAGTACGCTGCAGAGAATAGCCTACAAATGAATTTCAAGAAAACTCGGACTATGACGGTAAACAACAGAAGAAGGCGGCAGAAGAGGTGGCACCTGGGAGGTGCTCTTATTGAACCCACCACTGATTACAAATACCTCGGTGTCATTTTTGATAAGGAAGGGGCCTTTATGCGCCAGAAAGAAGAGATCAGAAGGAGAGGCCGGGTCATAGCAATAACGCTGAAAAACCTGTCTTCAAAACTGACAGAGCCCTCACTTTGCCCCCTCCTGAAAGTAGCACAGGCAAAGCTGCTCCCCATGTTAACTTACGGCAGTGAAGCAAAGCGGGGGAGTGATGCCAAGCAACTGGACAGCTCCCTGAAAATGGCGTATAGAACCATGCTCAGCCTCCCAAAATATACTTCACCAGCTCAGATAAGGCTGGAGTTCGGCTGAGTGAAACAGTCACTGGCCAGGCATGGCGCTTACATCATCTGCTGGAACAAGATAAGACTCTCTGCCTCAAACACTCTAAACCAGCTGCTATGGCATGAACTCTAGCATAGGGATACCTCTCCGGGCAGACGCTACCTTCAAGAACCCCTTGAAATCACAGGGCTCACTAATCTCTGGAACACTCCGCTACAACACACATCCTTCAAAAAATTGGTCTGGAAGTCAGTAAAACAAATCTCACGGCTGGAAGACAAGGCTCTGTTCTCAGCCAGATCTCATGCCTGGATGACCCTGAACTCTTACACATCATCTGCACCCCAAAAATACTTCAATCAGGGTTACCCAAAGAGACTCAAGATAAAGTTTTTAAAGCACCGCCTGGGCATTCTACTGTGCGCCGAACACCTTCCACCATGGCAGAGGGCATGCTCACCAAGCATGTGCAGTCTGTGCAACACAGGCCCAGGAGATATTCTGCACTTAATCTGCACATGCACGGCGATGCAGCAAAAGAGGATACAGCTGCTAAAGTTCCCATTCAAGCAGTTAGGCAGGGCTTTAAGTGGGCCGGGTCTCACCGGTGCTGAGCACCGGCAGTTTTTTAAAGGGGGCATCGAAACAGGTCTCTATCGGGCTCTGTTTTGTGCCCTGGCACAGGCGGTCCGGACTGCAGTGACAGCAGTCACATCGATGTGCGCGTGCTCACACTGCTCACTTCTCACTAGTGGAGAAGTTACGGCATGTCGTCATGCCAGGTGAGCGTTGTAGGGGAAGGGAAATCCTTTAAAGAGTCATTTTCTCTCTGGATTTCCCTTCTCTTTTGAAACTCAGGAGCAGCAACATTGTCGTGGTGTCACCAGGGCTTTAAGTGGAAGCTTTTTCAATATTATATACAAGCCACAGTTGCTGCTTATTTATTTTATGCAGTTAACCATTGACAAAGCCAATAGTCGACTTAATGTAGGAATGATGTTACTTGTTGTATCATATGTCTGGATGCAATGACAGAAACAGCAAAATACAAGTTGGGCGGCACAGTATGCTAAGCACACATTTTTAGCTCACCTGTTCTTAAGCCACGCCCTTAATTACATTGGCCACGCCCCTTTGAGAGACCCCCTCCCAGTTTTTTCATCCCACTTAAAGCTCTGCAGTTAGGGATCCGCACCAGGCGGCAAGCAGTGCTGGGTTGTTTCGATTCAGGGGACACACAATTGAACTGTAAAGTGGTCAAATTTCTCAAACTGGCGAAACAAAAAATGAATCAACATCATAGGAGCGCTCAAGCCGCTCTAGCACTGAGCGGACAATGAAGAACCTGACATGCCAACCGGAAGCTGCTTCCTTAGAACTTAATTTAAAAAAAAAAAAAAAAAAAGAAAGCCCACCGAGATGGGAAATTCCGTCCTGTCGCTCAGCCATCAGGAGCCTCCTCCTGATATGAACGCACTCTCTGCCCTGTGGTTGTCTGGCACTATTGCCTTACACAATAGATGCCCTCCGCAGGCCACACTAATCATTATCATCACAGCCATGTAGTACTGCAGTGTATACTTTTTAGGGCTCCTGTTTTTTTTTAGGTCGAGCCTAGAGCAGCGCATGCGCTGCTTGCTCGACTTTTAGTAAGGGGGTTTTCAAAGTGCTACCAAGCCGGCCAACAGCTAGCTGTTACGCGCACAAGCGCGCGCGACGTGCACACTCGCGTGTTTGCAAGCTGGTGGCCGGCTTGGTAGCACTTTAAAAAAAAAAAACCTTACTATTTGTTTTCAAATGATTACGTAGCTTACACAGCAAATACATCAGTCTTCGTGCCAAAATGGTCACACAGCACACATGGATAGGAACGTAAAACTACACTATTCCCGATGCTAATTTGCTTTCTTTACTTGCGGTATTTCATATTGCAAAGCTTGGGGTTTAACATTGTCCTGCCTTTCATTTTTACTTACCAATCTAATAGCAATCTCGAGCACATACAGGTACGGTTTTATTTTACAAATCTGCACCTTTATTCTGTGTTTTTTATGGCGGACCACAACAGTAGCAAAACACGAAAGGTGCACTAACGGAAAGGTCGGCTTTCACATAAAGCCCATTTCTTTTACTAATTTGTGGATTTTATGTAACTAGGCATTAGCTGTTTAACGTGCCTTTAATTCTTATAGGCTGGGCGCATTGCTAAATGCAGTACTTAGTGTAACGTAGGGGTTCAGTTTTAAAGTTACGCATCTTCACTTTCTGCAATATTTTAAGGCTATCCACTGCTAACGCGATCCACCGCCCCAGCCACTGCCATTATCTCCCTGCATTTTCGTCCACACATCCTTTCACCTGTAGCTCTGCAAACTGCCCTTCCCCCATTACGCAGAAACCCCCACATTCTTCCAGCTTTCACGTACAGCTCCGCCAGTTGCCCTCCCCCATCCCCCAGCAGCCCGCGCCTCTTTAGTCTTCCCCTTTAATACATTACACACTGTGCCTCAACATATCTTACATAACATTATCCCTTTGAACCCCCCTAAAGCTCCCCATGATGCTTCACCCAGGTAACAAATAACAAGCATTGCAAATGCAATAGGTCTCGCAATTGCTTAAGTTAGAGCTATTGGCGTTGTAAATGGCGCTGTTAATGACAATGTCTTTTATTCATGTATAATGCCGCAACTAAAAGATCCAGTCTGGGTGGGCGGGCCAAAAGGAGACAGGGCGGTCTTGCCTAAGGTCTCGCATTTACGCGAGTTTAAGCCATTGGCACTGTAAATGACAATACCTTTAATTTAAGCTTTAAAAACGAAAAAGAAAAAAAAAAGGCATTGTTATTTGTAATGTGAATAGCTCAAACTTGTTCCTTTTTAGGTCTCGCTTAGCCAGCGCGCATTCGCTGCTCTGCGAGACATTTAGTAAGGGGCTTTTGAAAGTGCTACCAAAGAGGCTTTTTCCGGCCACCAGCGTGCGGTTACGCGCACAATGACGAGCAGAGGCGCCATATGGCTTTCCTCCTTCGTCATGGTGCGCGCACACCACTCGCCAGCCTGCGTGTTTTTTTTTATTTCCTTTTTGCGCGCGCACACAACTCCCGGTCGCGGCTGCACGTCTTGTCTACCTTGCTTCTCTGTCTTTCCCTCTTTTTTCTCGCCTTTCTCTGCATCACATTGCTATATCACTAGCTCTGTTTTCTTGTATTTCATCTCTCCCCGCCTCATTAAATATCAGCCTTTCTCTCTATCTTATTTCTCTCTTTACCCCTCTATGACTACTTTGCCACCTCTCTCTACACCCCCATACATTATTTTCTCTGTCTCACCTTTCTTTCTGCCTCTGTCACCTCTTCCTTACTTCACCGCACTGCTTCGACCTCAACCCTGTCTCTATTTCCGTGCATCTGCCCCTTCTGTAGCTCCTTTCTCTAGCTCTCGACTGTCTCATTTTTCTCTCTTCTCTCAATGGCATGTCTTTCTACCACATCTATCGGTCTGCACCCTCAATCTACCTAGGTCTTCTCTCTGCACCTCGCTGCTCTGTTTCCACCTCACCTCCCTCTGTCTCTGCTCCATCTACTTCATCTTTCCTTCAACATCATCTCTCTATTCACCTCTGCTTTCTCTTTGTCTCTTCAGCCCTCTATACCTCACAATCTTCTATCTTTCTCACACCTCCCTATTGTTCTCACCAATCTCTCTACCTCACATCTGATTGCCTCATATTTAAGACTATCTGTTAGTGTTACATATTAGAATTTCAGATCCCGGAGTGTCTCCTTAAATAATTAGAAAGCTGCCTATCATATTTCCTTAGGTCAACCTTGAAATTGATTGCAACCGGACTTAAGTGGTGTTGAAGGCAGTCTCTTTAATGATGGCGGCATTTCCGGGAAACACGAGTGACAGTTGACATTTTCAGCAGACTGTCTAACGTCGAATAGTAAACGACTTGCCACCATTAATCCTCGGACCTGTTTCCGCATGATCTCATCAGCCGACTATCTGAACATAAATATTGTGGTTTCGCTTTAAAATATCACCTTTCCTGGTGACCTTCCAATCTCCGGGGCCGTCTGCTAATAAACATGCTTTAAGATGTGCAGCCCTAAGCCCCTTGTTAATGTATCCCTCTTCTTGACTTGCCCCCGTATCTCGGAGCGACGGCAGACAATAAGCAGGCCCGCTCAGGCACCCCTCGGCAGGGCTGCGAGCATTCAACAATCAATATCTCTCTCTCTCACTCTCTCTCCTTCCCCCCCCCCACCCACGGCTGCCACCGCGTCCGCATAAACCTGTCAGCGCGCGACGCGGGCCACATGTGTGGAAGGAAATGGATGACTAATGTAGTTATTGCACTCTTACGTGAAGACAGCGCTATTATAACACGAAAGATAACACATGGGATTGATTACCTAACTAAGGGGTATAAGAGGTTGAGCAGTTTCCGCTGGAGTCTGACGTTCTTTTGAATCTGCGCGGCCCAGGAACCTTGAAGCTGCAGTGGTATCTTAGTGACACATTAAAAAGTATTTGCTGAATAGTAAGCCAGAATGTGGATTTACAAAGGGCATTAATGCACAGAGCAGGCGCGTGCATCGACGGTAATCCATATTTTCTTGTTCTCGCCTAGTGCGCGCCTTTTCTCTAAAAGTAGAAGTGTTTTCATATTTTAAAAAGCTTCTATGGCTACGCTATGAAAGCTTAAGTTGGGGTTGTCATATGCAAGCAATCTCTTAAATAATAATCCTACAAATCAGGCGTTCTCGTTTCCAGAGGTGCGCCCACCAACGTCTAATGGTTTATGTGCTCATTCCTTTAGGCCAAACCAGGTTTGCAGAAAATGACACTGGCACAAGATGACGACGTCAGTTTTAACTTTGACTTCTCAGTGAAGGACACTATGCCGCCACGAAAAATCAAGCATTGGCATAGCCAATAGGTCTCGCCTTTGGGACCTTATAAGTGTTTAGCCATGCAACGGTTGATGTTGTTGCACCAAGGATATTGTGTTGCATAATTAAATACTTATAAGGTCCCAAAAGCGAGACCTATTGGCTATGCCAATGCTTGTTTTTACTGTTTTTACTCTCATACCTTTGGAATTCACCGAATGGTTTTATCAGTCTTGTAAACTTGTATGGAAGCACGGAACAGCACTTTTGTCATGTGTATCAATGTTTTACTGTTTAACCATAATGACTTATCTTGATAGCACATAACTGCGCAATGGTTTTTAATAACTATGCATAATAAAATAAACCTCTAACCCTTTTGCCTGCAATAGGTCGGAGGGCTAATGTCCCTACTGCCGCGACGCATCTTTTCCTTCTACAGTATATAAAATGAAAACCATACGTTTCGCGATGATAACACTTATAATTAAGGGCTACGAAAGTGCAATGCTGTGTAAGAGGGCTAATCTTAAAAAACACAACTGTGTAGTCAGCATGCAATTCCAATAATAAGAATTGTGAATGGGAAGTGTGAGGCATGTTGCGTTTTGCATACGTGAGAGGCCCGAAGAACTGTCTAGGGCCCCAGGGATAAGCAGATGAGATGGAATCACGGAGTGTTTCAGTTTCAATGTTGGGAGCTCTAATCGCTAAATTTAATTTGCCTGTAAATGAAGACAATCGAAACACACTGTCAGTTCAGTTGAAACAAGAGCATACTGAAAACTGAACCTAATAAACACACACACAAAAAAGCCTCCTTTTTCATTACAATATTTAGAAACCAGTCACAAGATACCCGAGTCAAATATGTCAAACCAGGCACAGCACACACGAGAACATTTGGAGCGATTTGGGTAGCGTGAGAGCGACAACTGGAATAAATATTGTTTACTTTTCTCCAGGATCATGTTCCCATTTGCTTCAAAAAGAAAATTATAAATTCTAAGACAATCGTGTTCAGGAAAACAGGGGTTTCTTTGGATCTTCGATGCCACAGTACACACTTCTTCCCTTTGGGTTTGAATTATAGTGTTTTGCCGCCATCATGTGGAAGTGAGCAATACCTGCTCTCTCCGACCCCAGACCTCTTCTGAACCGGAGGTAACCTAAACCAGCTGCCACGTTATTTGAGAATTGAAGGACCGGTAGTGACTCTTACTGTTAGCGGCACAGTTGCAGTGCTGGTCTGACGGCAGGCCGCGGACCTCCAGGAGTCAAGTCGACGATTGCTCCTCTGCTGCCTGACTGCTGAGCTCAGTGCTGCCCGCTGCACTGCAGCAGGCTGCCTGTGAGGCACCACCACTCGGATGGCGGTCCGGACCGGGTCCCGTGGGTCGACAGACTTGAGTATCTGTCGCATTACGGCATGAATCACCGAGTCCGTTAACGAACGCGCTTTGCGAGCAGCGGCGTCTGGACGCTCTTCTAACACTGACCAACTAACTTCAAGCCTGCCGCTGACGCCAGGCCGGCCGGTAGCCATTGGTCAGTTTTAGGTCTGCCTAGGCAAGGCTTGCACTGTTTCTTGGAACAGGTATGGACTTAAGCTCCGCCCATTTTACCACCTTTTACATTGGCTCCTGTTTCTGTCCTTTTTAAATGGCGGCTTTTGATTGTTAATAGGCTTAGTTACAGTAGTCCCTCCTTAGTACCTCCTGTTCTCCTCTTCTAACTTCCCATGAGGACTGTCCCATTACATGTGTTGTTACTCAGTATGTTTTAGTAACAGTCTGTGAGCACTATTTTCTGAAATGACTTTCTCCTGCCTGACACGCTCTCCAGAAACCGCTTTTTCTTTTATCAAATGTGATGCATGTCGCGCTTTATCTTATGTTTTTGGGCTTTAGCTGCAATAATGGCGACAACACATTTCTTTTCTTATGTGTGACTCGCAGAACTTGATGTTGAAACTGCACACAACATAATATATTTTTGGTAAAGCAGCACGCCACGCTTTTTTAAAAGCAGCGTAGCACGCCGCAATTTATTTTTATTTGTTCAGCCGCGCATAATGTTATGTTTTAATTTCAGCAGCGCGGCACGCCGTACTTCAACAATAGCGGCCACGCCTTTCTTCTGCGTGGCTAGACCAACTTCATCTAAGTGTCCTTTTTCAGTGCTTACAGCTGGGGACGTTTCCTCCAACTGCAGTTGGGGTGGTTAGCGTCCCTGCTATATGAGACTTTGGCTTTCATTTCCGCTTCGTGCTGCAGTGCTCACATTGCCTACTTCAGTTGCCTGCATCTGACGGAAGCCCAAGCAGGTCACTCTTTCTCTATTTGCAGCTCACAGAACTTGATGTTAAGACTGCACACAACATAATATATTTTTTTTAAAGCAGCGCAACACGATGCGCTTTTTTTAAAAGCAGCGTGGCACGCTTTATTTTTTTTTTTTCAGCCACACATAATCTTATGTTTTAACTTCAGCAGCACAGCACGCAACGCTTCAAATTTAACAATTGCGGCCGCGCCTTTCTTCAGCTTGGCTCGTCCAACTTAATCTAAGTGTCCTTTTCCAGTGTTTACAACTAAGGACATATCCTGTCATTTACAAAACTAGTAGCTCTAACTTACACAAAAGCAAGACCTATTACATTGCAAATGCTTGTTGTGAGAAGTTGGCCTGGTATATGATGTCCACTAATGTGAGTGGGCACCTTGCACCAGTCCAGACAACCCTCATGGTGATTTAAGAGGTCTTAGACAACCACAGAAAGGTCTCTAAGTGGTAGCTGTGGAGAGCAGCCTTCAGGTTCGTCTTGAAGGAGTGTAAAGCAGCTTGTTTTACCAGAATGCAATCTTATAGTATAAATGAAAAAGAACCACACAAAGTATTTATAAAAATATGTATTTATTATATAACACTATTTAGTATGTTACATTATCTCCTACATGGAGATAGAGACAAAGCACACAATACTTCAGCAAATAAATCACAGTAAATAGCACTAATACACAGTGGGCCCCGGAGGGGGACCAAACCATATACTAAGAAAGTGGTATAAGAACCACGACTCGAGTCAGGACAATGTCGAGAGGACGTAGAATTGCTGGGGACCCAAGGAACCACCCAAGGTAAGTAGATAGGGACCCCACAAAGGGCGCGTGTAGTGTGGGAACATGACCGCGGGCTCCTTACTACTCTACGTTGAAGTCGCGGTTGGATTTTTAAAGATTAAGGACCCTTCCCAGTGGACCCTGAAGAAACCCCGTGGAAGACAGAAGGTTGGAGAGCCACCCCACCCATGGATACCTTAGTACCCACGTTACCTACACCAGGGAAGCGGGGTGCATAGGTGTGAAATGGTGTCGGAAACCGCAGTCAAACCCAATGGAGGACTTCAGGAAAGTGCCACTGCTGGAAGAGGAGAAAGTGTCCGTGGGAATCCAAATGTGGATTCTTGTTGAGAAGTACCTGAAAGCAGAGGGTACAGAGTCTGGGTCACTTAGGAGTGACCAGGAGCTTGGTAGATGAATGCCCACCGATGTCGGATGCTTCAGGGAAGATGACGAGGACCTTGACTCTGCAGCTGTGGGGACCAGGCGATGCTGAGGACAACCAGGAGCCGGATACGAGGTGTCCCATGAAGAATGTCGAGTGCTGAGGGGTCGGTGTCTGGCGGGGGCACCAACAAGCCTTAGCAAATGCAACCCACGCAGGAAGTCAAGATAGTACACGGTGAGGACCAGCAAGGTCCAGGAGACTCACCACAAGCAGGGGAGCCAGAGCAGGCCCCGAGCAAGCAGGGGAGCCTGAAGAAAACAAAGGTGACCCTCAACTGGACCCACAGGCCAGAAGCACTCTGGTCGCGAGAGGACCGCATGCAGCTCACCAAAAGATGCAAGCCACGATGCGGGGTGGCTGAAGATTCTGGTCACAGGAGATGCTCGAGGTTGGGGCTACTTGGAGCCCGAAGATCTTCTTGCAAAGAGACCAACAATTCTTTGCAACTGCAAGTTGGACACAGTACTCGGTTTCTGTTATTGCAACCCCCACAAGGTCTACTGGCCTCAAACTTGGTAAGAGGGTAGAGCAGGCATCGAGAGCTGAGGAAAATCACCACCTGTGTCGCAGAGCCCATGGAGTCCGGAGGAGCTCAGGATCAGCAGACCGGTCAGCAGTGTTGCGGTGCCTGCGAATGCAGGGGAGTGACTCCTTCACTCCAAGGGAGATTGCTTCGGTTGTCCTTGATGCTTCACAGGTCTTGAAAGGTTCCTGTATGATGCACAGGCACAGACGATGCAGCAGACTGAAAGGGAGACCAAGTCAGGCCCAAACGAAGTCCAGCGAAGTCCAGAGTTCCCAGACGGTGCAGTGGTGTCAGTTCTGAATTTTATCTAACTACAAATCTAGGGACCTACACCCAGGTAAGCCCTTAAGTACCCTAGGGAAAGGGTTGGGATGATTCAAGGGAACCTCCCAGGAGAGGGTCTGGGCAGGGGAGAGTTTAGTCCCATGTCCTTTGTTCAGTTTCGCGCCAGAGCGGGAGCCCACGGCTCCTAGGACTGATTTGAACTGGACTATGCACCGGGACACCAAAAGTGCCCCTCATGCAGTCTTTCTGGTGCTGGCAAGCACACCCACCCAGCCCCAATACACTAAATCCTGTCTGGGAGGTGGCCACACCTCCCTGTGACAGGATGCATATTGTGCTGCCTTCCTCTGCTCGAGCTTGGCTCAGCAGCAGGAGGGCAGAAATGTGTCTCTGGTCGGCAGCAACCATTTTGTGCTGTCCGGGACTAGAAGGCTGGTACCGGGAACACGGAGAGCCTAACAGAGGGCTCTTCCAGTGCTTGGAATCATACCTCCCACACCGTTTACGGTGTGGGGTATGATTCCAACATGTTTGATACCAAACATGATAGGATTCCTTGCAGCCAGTTTTGAGATGGTCATCGCGTAATTACACGGAGCCCCTCTATATAGTATATGGCGCTTCACTGATAACCCGGGAGAATGGACTCCGTAGGCTGCAGGGGTGTCCTGCTCATGCAGGGGCACCCTCTCACTTAGAACCAAGCACCCTGCCCTCAGGATTGTAAAGGCCCGCTATATGGGTGACTTATAGCTTTTAAGTGTAGTGACCCTTAGATATAGTAAACCTATATCTTTCGTAAGTGGTGCAAGCACCAGCTTACATAGGCTGCAATGGCAGGCCTGTAGTTCCATTTTGAATGGTCTCCCATGGGTGGCATAATACATGCTTCAGCCCATGGGGGACCTCTGGGGAACTTATTCCCTGGGTACATGGGTACCATATACTAGGGACTGACAAGGGTACCCCAGTATCCAATCTGAGATGTACCTAGGTACTGAACACAACAGTTTAGGGAGAAAGCAGATAGACTGGGGTCCTGATTAGCAGGATCCCAGTCAGACTAGTCAAAAACAGCATCACATCAAGCAAAAAGTGGGGGTAACCATAAGAAGCAGATCCTACTTTCCTACACCTGTTAAGACTGACTCACTGTGACACTCCGTCATGTGATGTCATGTCACAGACATTGAATCTGAATCCATTGCCATAACTGTGAATGAACTTCTTGTTATATTGTACCCTCTAAGCCTGCCTTAGCCAGCCCAATCGCGAGCTGAGCCAGCCGCCCGAAGCCTGCTGCAAGCAGCATGAACCCAGCGCTGCAGCCTGGCTTTTTGACAGTGCAGTAACAGCGCTCCAGCTTGACAGCTGAGGCACAGTAAATGTGCGATGTTGCATTTCGATGCAGTGATGCGGACCACCACACTGAAATGCGTTAGTCTAACGCCTTATGCGTGGTACATGGCAGGGCTGCACTTGCCCCTGCAATGCAGAGCAACATCCATATCTGATCACATATACATGGGACACAGTAATAACCATATAAATGTTTGGCCTTTATTTTCGTTTTACAAACAAGTTATTACTCACAACTGACCTGTGGCCAAGTCACCTGTAATAATTAACATTGGCCTGGGCATGTCAGAATGAAGCATCGCCGGCACACAGCTCCCTTCTTTTCATCACTCACCGTCTTAGAGATGATAGACGGATGGATGCCTGCAGGGCCGGACTGGGAACCGAAACAGGCCCTGGCAAACTGCTCGGCCGGCCCCCCTCCAAGGGGGAGGGGGTGCGGCCGAGCTATTTGCTAGGGCCGGTTTCGGCCGATTTTGTTACAGGGGGCTGATATTGCCGGCCCCGGTAACAAAAACGGCCCCCAGGGGCCCAAAACCGGCCCCCACCCTAGCGGCCCACCGGGGAAACGCCCAGTGCCCGCTACGGCCAGTCCGGCCCTGGATGCCTGCCAAACGTCTGCTATATTTCATTTATGGACACTACAAAGTTGAAACATGCTTTATGGGAACAAAATTAAATTATTGCAAGTGTCAACACATAACCGCTGCTATTAAACAGGGGCAGCTCCTCCGTAATGGCGGAGGAGCATTGCCCCACAGCTCACGCCAGCAGACGATAAATAAAACGATAATAACACAATGTTATTATAATTTTATTTATACTGTCTGAGCTCCGCGATAAGTATAGGGCGGGGCTGGGCCTGACATGTCAGGGAGGAGGAGTATTGTGCACTTATAAGTTTGCATGTGTGTTTGGCCAGCCATCCTAGGCCGGCCAAACACACATGCACGGTTATGTTTCTCCAACCCAGCTGTGTTACACAGCTGGGTTGGAGAAAAGCCATAGGCTCCAATGCACTGTCTGAGCAGCAAACTAGGCTGCTCAGACCAATCCTGGCACTGCTCTCATGCTATCAAAGCAGTTTCTGGATTGGGTGTGGAGTCTGTGCCCTGAGGGTCCATCCCTTTCCAGCCCGATGAGAGGAGCAGCGAGGCTTCCCCCCCTCCCCAACCCCGCGGCCGCCCTACCACTTTAGATAGGCGGCCACTGCTGTTAAAGCAACTCCCTTCCTATGTGGCCCAAGCTACTGTGCTCTGTTCAAAGAGAATGCTCCTCTAATTCCTATTATTAATCAAGTTAAATGTTCTCATGTTGCTTTTCCATTTCCGAAACAGCACTGTAGAAATAAGGGCTGCACACGACACCAGAAACAATTATAATCAAACCACTAGTCAATGCTTAAACTGTTCCTACATTGTGACTCATTGTTTCTCTATGTACATTAAGGCAATGAGCATTATTCACAAACTGCATTTTGTAGTACCTGTAATAGTACTTCAGTAGTACTACTCACATGCATAAAAATGCTTTTCACAAACCTATGCGCGGAGATCTCCGCCTCTCCTATCTTTTCTCTGCACACATAGGTCTATGTTTTAGTAGTAAATATGTGAGGGACAGGGTTTAGTGGCTGCAAATGGGGAATACTTCCACTTAAAAGGGTGTGTTTACTGAGGGGGAAGAAGACGTTTAAGGAGAAACATGCAAAATAAAACATAACAAAATCAACCACACATGAGTAAGCCCATTGCTATTCACAAACTGCACTTCCAAAGTTACTAAAACCATAAAGATCCCAAAACAGTTGAAAATGTACTCCAGCCCAACTTTGGAGTAAGTCAAGCACTCCAAGTGGCAACTCAAAGGTAATACAATCCACTGCCATAGAAAATAATGGAGGCAGGGACTTAAAAATAACACTCCATAGGAAATAATGTTAGAATAAATACAATTATCCACTTTTAAAATCCATATTTAAATTATGGTTAATTTGATATTTATGCATATATAAACAAAGAGTGGCGACTTATAGTTAGTGTTGTCTGGTTAGCTAGCTGAAAAGAGTGTGTAACGAGGTGCGCTACTTATAATAATTTGAAGGTGGTGTTTACATTGTAAATGAAAGCTATAACTTTAGAATTTTTAAAGTTTGGGTAGTTTAAGTTTGGTTTGTATAGGGAAAAAAGTTTTCCTAACTATAACTAAGCTGTAACCTTTGGTTTTTTCATTGAATTTAAATGTAAAATAAAAAAATGTGTTTCAAATCGTAGAGTCCACTGTCACCGAATGGAGTGTTGTTACGTGGAGTGTCATACAGTATAGTGGAGAAGAGTGTTGTAAAATCTATTGTCGTAGAGTGGAGCATTGTAAAGTGGAATAGAGTGGAAAAAAGTAGAATGGAGTGGCGCATCGTACAGTGTAGTAAAGTGTTATTTAGTGTAGTGACGTGGTGTCTCATATAGTGGAGTCAAATATTGTTGAGTTGAGCGGCGAGCTACACAGTGGACTAGCGTGTCGTACCGTAGAGTAGGGAGTTGTAGACTGTGAGAGTGTGTTAGAAATTGATTTCTGGTTGGCAGAGGTATGCAACCTGTCCAAGCAGGAACCACAATCTCAGTCAACGTAAGTCAGATACACACCATAAATTAACCTGTCTCACCCTCCGGCAGCTTGGCACACAGCAGGCAGGCTTAATGTAAGAGGCAATGTGTTAAGTATTTGTGCAACACTTCAAACAGTAACAGAGTGAAAACACCACAAAAAGACTCCACACCAGTGTAGAAAAATAGCTTATATTTTTATGAACAAAATACCAAAACAACTAAAATCCAGTAAGTATAACCTGAGATATGAATTTTTGAATATTAAACTGTAAAATAGTGCCTAAAAGCTTAAAGCGCCAACCGGGGCTATCTGTTCACGCTAGACCAGGGTAAATCCGAAAGTTCAGGCCGACACGATGGAGCGCAGGTTGGATAGACACACCAGTCTTGCCTTGCTGAAAAGTACCTGAGATGCGTCGTCGATAGAGTCCAGATGGGGGGAGCAAAAGGCGATGCGTCAGTGCCTGAACACAGGTTTGTAGGTGATGCGTCGCTGTCGAGCTGGGCAACGCGGAGATGTGTCGGTGTTGAGCTGCAGGATATAGGCAATGGGACGGAAACTGAAGGTGATGAGCCGAGCAGTCCGTGATTAGATGGCTTCGGTCCTTACGGTAGTGGTAATGCGCTGAGGGAGATGTACTAGTTCCCATCGGCGCAACGTTGTCGATGCGTGGATTTTGGCAGTTGCAGCTCTTTATACCCACTTCCAAGGGCCCAGGACTGGACTGGCACCACTTGGCGGGGCAAGACTTGCAGCAAGCAAAGTCCAGGTGCTGTTGCAGGATGATGGTAAGTCTTTGATGTCCCTAAGACTTAGAACAGGGGGCAAGCCAACATGCCCTTAGAGTCACTATGGGTTCAAGTGAGGTGGGTCCAGTCCTTCCTCAGCAGGGCAGAGGGTAGCAGGCAGCAGGGCCACACAGCAGAAAAACAGTTCTTTCAGAGCATCAGTCTGGCAGAGGCAGTTCTTATATCAGCACAGTAGTCCTTCCTTTTGGCAGAGTTCTTCACAGGTCTAGTAGTGTACCGATTTGGTAGGGTCAGAGACCCAGTACTTATACCCAGTTGTGCCTCTGAAGTGGAGGTGGCTTTAAAGAGGGTTTTGAAGTGCACAGAGGTCCTCCCTCCCAGCTCTGGCTCCAGATTCACTATGGGGGGTATGCAGCCCTTCGTGTAGGGACAAGACACAGCCTATTCAGGTGTGTCAGCTCCTCCCTCCTATCCTGTTCAGGATGATTGATCAGGTTGTGGATGGTGCATCAGTCATACGTAAGCTCCCTTTTTGTGTGGCTCAACACAAGGAAAGGCACAGGCAAAGACAAAGGCAACGACAGCACAAACCCAGACAGTAGATCAGTAAAAGGGCCAGCGCACAGACAGCAAGGACAGCAAAGTCTTGACAAAATCTGTTCTGTAATCAGCTCCCCACAACAGCCACACCAGCCATATCAGGTACACCAACAGCACCAAAACAGCTCACTGGTAAAGTCACCAGTAGTAGCTTGCTACGAGCCACCAACGCAGTCAGAGGACAATTTGCCATCTAAACAGATAAAAGAAGACTCACAACTGAACAAAGAGGAATCCTTTGGCTCCGATTGCCATATGTCATACCTAGCATCCGAGGAGTGGGAAGAACTGGTAGCCTCCTACACACAAAGAACTAATGTAGGCAAGTCGCCCTCTGCCACTCCAACCTACAAAGCCTTCAAGGACAAAAGGGTAACCGACAAGGCTTCTGCATCAGAGCGCTTCTGGGCAATCTTCATTAGCACCTTGTAGCACATAGCAACTGCCTCACAATATCCGTCAGATAAGATGGACTTACAGCTGTCAGTTCTTCACTCTTTAGCAGACTCTGTATCCAGAATCAACGATAAGTTGGCAGACCTAAATGGGCTGATAAAAAGAGACCAGGCAGCTGCATCGGCACAAATAGATTGCACTTGCGCGCCAATATTGGACAAAATAGTTACATTACCAACCATGTTAAACGGCTTACTAACAGACTTAAAACAAAGCTATGGACCGCGAAGCGATGCCACCGCCGCACCCGACCCTTGACAGAGCAACCAGGGGGTGACGCACATGATCAGACCAACACAACCAAAAGGTCCTGCACAAACAGCACCCAATCACCAGATGCAACCAACGAACGTGAAAATCCCTCAATAGTATCCACAGCGCCCACAATATCCTCTGCAGCTCTGCTTAAACAACCAAACAGAAATGCAAGTTCATAATCAAACACAAATCCGCCACAACCAAAAAGGAAGGGCAGAAATAAGAAAAGCGTGACACTTGTCCAACTACAAGAGGATACAACCACAAGGACAATAGCTGACCTAAGTGTGGCCGACCAACATCAGCCACAACTCCACCGATCGGAAAAATAAAAAATAACAGAAGAGAGACCCACCCGGACAGAAATTACACAAACTGAAACAGAATTTCCTGGTGGTTCACCCGCATTGGCATCAAAAAAGAAAGAGGATCTAAACCAGACGACAGCGACACAGACCGGAAAAACAGAAGGGCCTCTGCTCAGAGGGCAATTGCAAATAACACAAACAGGCAACAGCAAGCGCATCGGCAAATTTCACAATGGCGAAAAACAAAAACAAAAAAGCATGCCAAAATCCATCACAGCTATATCATCCCACGGCCTCAGAATACATGGACCAATCGGTTACAAAGCCGAATCAGGTTCAAACTAAACAGGCTGAAAATCACACATCAACAGAGGAGGATAAAGGCACCCGCAATCCCATGTCCTTGGAAACAGAGGAAGGACTAATCGAAGCACAAACCTTTGCAACAATGGCCACAGGAAAAAAGACAGTTTATAATACAACAACTTCAATCATAGAGCACGAAGAACGCCGAGAAAATCGGCAGTGTGTCATCAATCCCCACTTAAACGATGCATCCCAGCAACAATCGGAAGGGATGCAAACACATCATAACAAGGGCCTCGAGAGCGAACAGTGGCTAACAAACTCCTTGATATTCCAGCCAGAATACAGATCTAGTTGGAGCGGAGACACTCTAAATAAAGGAAACATAATGCGTCTCCTCCACGCAACAAAGAACTTGGGGGACGTGAACACAGCGGATCTAACTTCTATAGAATTTATTTACGTTGACAACCCTAAAGGTATAGAGGTAACCAAAACAACATGGACCACAAAGGAGATAATAAAAAGGATAATGAAGGAATCAACCATTTTTCAACACTGGGGGATAAGGATATATCCATACAACAACCTGGGTTACCAAACTCCACTACTACCCGAAAAACAATTCGCAACTGGACCACAGGAGAAACAGACTACCCACTCCATTGTAAGGGGCGCAAGAAGCACATCTCGGGCTCCGTCTTATCTTAACCATCCAAGGGACAGGAATGAAACTTGGATAAGCAAGAGAAACTATCCATCGGTTGAACCAAACAGAAGTAATTTAAGCCAGATAACTCGGCTGCTTAATATGACCAACACCAATGACAGGTACTGCGCTAGAACCACCACAATTAAGCTGAGTCAAGACCAATTAGCATGTACATATGGAACATCAGCGACCTGCCCAATAAAGAAAGCGACCCACAAACAATGTTCTATCTCCAATCCTTCAACCTCGTACTTCTCCAAGAAACCTGGGCAGAACAACCTATACAACTTCAGGGGCACAACGCCCAACACGTCCTTGCACGGAAAGAAGCTAGATATGGTCATCGGAAAGGAGGCTTGGCAACTTACGTATCAATTACAACACGAGGGCCTGTTAAACATTTGAAGGCCACTATACCGGCGCCCAACAAATTACTAGAAGTAAGAACAACGATCAGAATCGACAAAGATGAATGCCCGACTATTATAGTAAATGTCTATTTACATCCCAGGCACAAAACCAAGGGGGTCGAACAACTGATCACAGAGCTGCTAAGAATCATTAAATAAACAGACTGGATTACGCTCACACCTTCTGAGGGAACTCGAACACCTCAACTTTAGGGCCTTGAATGACCGCTTCCAGGAAGACAACCCACCAGCTCCCACATTCTATTCACAAGTTGTTACTTCACATATTGATTACACATTTATAACACTCTCACTGTTTCACAAAATTAATTCTTATTAGCTGGGGGAACCGAACCAGAGCGACCACTTACCCCAAGAAGTGATCTTTGAAGACGTTGCTCTCCCAATAGACACAGCAATCAAAACAATAGCCACAGAATATCCACTAACAACAAAAAGATCAAGTGCAGTACCGACTCAGTGGAGAAGCTCCTAGAATCAGCCAAATCTTTCCTCCCCGAAGACCTCAATCAATCCAGGAATCCGCTAGCTATTTGGGAGAACTTTACTATCATTCTCAGGGAGAAATTTGCAACTAATGCAGGAGTCAGAAGTGGAACTCAAATTAAGAGACAATTAAGCAATCCAATAATGCTACAAACAAAAAAAATGAAATCCGCTAATAACCAAACCATAAGGAAACTCTGCCGGAACCCTCAAGAGACCTCCCTTTGGGGGGAATTGAGGAAACTCAAGGCTAGTCTAAAAAAGACTAAATGGGCCGCAAGGAGGCAAGACAACGAATCAATGTGGGCAAGATTACTTCATGATGCAAAAAGTAAGAACAGCGCAAAATTCTGGCGAACAATTAACACCTTGCAACGCCAATCCCAACAAGGAATAGATTCCTACCTTCCAGAGGAAGATTGGGCCCCCTACTTCCACGATCATTTTAACAGCTCTTGCCAAGAGAGAAATGGGCATGAGATATAACCTAGGCCCACCCTGGGTGACAAAGAACAACTGGAACTAAAAAATAGCAAAAACGAATCTGAGGCAGGAAAACTCCCGCCTGGAAATAATGAACACCAAAATCCGCGAGAAGAATTACCAAAAGTAACAAAGCCACAGAAATTGAGGCAAAATGGGAAAAGAAGGCTGAAAGGTGCTCCTGGACCAAATGGGATTCCACCAATTCTATACAAACATAACCCCCAGTACTGGTCCAAAATCCTGGAACCAGTATATAATCAGATCATGGTCAGCGGAATAATTCCAGAATCATGGAAAGGATCAATAATTTCACCAATTTACAAGCAGGGCAACAAGGGTGATGTGAAAAACTACTGCCTTGTCGCCCTGATCGACAACAACACCAAATATTATGCAGGATTAATCCTGGAAGAACTGAAATCTTGGGCCTCTTCCATCATACCATTAAACCAGACTGGCTTCTGCAAAAAACATGGGAACAATTACCAACATTATGGCCCTAACCCTTTTGATTGACGCTGCAAAACAAGCCAGGCAATTGTTATTCCTGTGCTTCATCGACTATAGCTCGGCCTTTGACCATATCAATCGAACAAGACTATGGCGGAATTTGGAAAAATGGTGCATACCATCAGCCCTTTTAAAGCAACTCGTATTACTTTACACAGACTCATGGGTAAAGGTCAAACTGGGGGCGGGGACCCATCTATCAAGGCGCATCACCACCACCAAAGGGCTAAAACAAAGGTGTGTCCTTGCTATTCAACCTCTTTATGGCAAACTTCCCCGCAAGGCTGCACAAATGCAATTCGCATACCCCTAAGCTCGGTAAGACAACCATCGCCAACCTTCTTTACGCCAATGACTTAGTGTTAGTAAGCCGAACTCCAATTGGCCTACAACACTTACTCAATACAACACAAGAATACTCACATGAGAACACTGAAGATCAATCTAAGGAAGACAAAAACAATGGCAATAAATCATTCCAAGAAGAAACCACCTCATTGGTTCCTGGGCGCACAACGACTAGAGCTAACAAACAAATACAAATACCTAGGAGTCCTGCTAGACAACAAAGGTTCTTTCAACCCTCAAAAAGACACACTAAGACGGAAAGGCAGCACTATAACCTATGCCATTGTCACGGGGCAGACGTGCCAGGGGACTGTAAAGGACACTCGATGCATTGGTACGACGCCCCTACAACAGAACAACCTCTTGTTTTACAGCAGCAGGAGGACTGGAAATACCACTCTTCCCCATCATTCGGAAGTCCGGTAGATAAGGAGTTCTTTTCCTTTAACTGGGACGCGGAACCGGATGACTCCACCCTCAATGATGATGCGAAGTGGAGCAGGCCAACAAGAACAGACGAGACCCGGAAGGTAGGGTGTTACACCACTGGAGGAAGAGAGACGAGGGAGAACCGAGGAGAGCAAGGAGAAACAGAGAACGCGGAGCCAGGAGACTACTCGAGAGTAACGGGAGTGACAGCGGGCCACGGAGGCTTCGGTAGGAGTGCGGAGACGCCACGAAAGCCAGGCGGCCACCGGGACCACGTTTCGCCAAGCCATGCTCCTGGAGGAGTGTGGCTATCACAGGTACGAGGGCGGTTTGCGGGTTGGGTAGGGAGGCGGGAGAAGCCCGACGGCTAAGGGAATCAGCCCCTACCAGATCCCTCCATAGGTGTGTTCCCCTCCCTGCACACTCACCCCTTTCTTAGACGTGCGGCACTGGTTTGGAGTGTTTTCCTTCACTACCCCATACCTCCTTCACACAAAAAGGCCCGAAACACTCACACTTTCTCCCCATTTCCTTTATCCCCATGAGAGCCATCTCCAGACGGGAAGAAGCTGGACTACCTAAAAGACCTGGCAGTAGATCCCCCGAAGATGTTCTCTACATAAAGGCACCAACCAGGAGGAGAGGGACATCGCATACCATCCTGACTTTACTCGGAACTCTGGCTACTAACAGGAGACGCTTTCTGCATACAATAAAACCCTGTGTGCATCATCCTGTTGTCCTGCCCCTTCCTTCGAACCCGCTACAGCCACGAAGTCTCTAAAAAAAGCCATAGCTGAAACTCACTCCGACGATAACATACAGGAGTGAGGCAATGCAAGGAAGAGACGCAATCACCGTGGAAAAGATCATTATCAGGGCTTACAGAACAATCTTTAATATACCAAACTACGCCTCTCCTGCACAAATAAGGTTAGAGTTTGGGCTCCAGAAACAGACTCTGGCTAGAAGGGGTGCTTTTATAAAATGCTGGCACAAGATCAGAGGAGCAGAGCAAAACACATTAAATTGGCATCTTTGCACAGAATTGTCACTAAGAGGAACCTCACCACCCGGAGCATACCTCAGAGACTCCGTAAACCAACTATTGCTGAAAAATGCATGGGAATCATCAGCGACCCACACTAGCTTTAAGAAAGTGGTCTCTAAATCTGTCAGAGTGTTGTCAACGGAAGAAGACAAGGCCACACTTGCAAAAAGGGCACATGGCTGGCTTGTACTTAATGACTACGTCGCAGCCAAACCACAATCATACCTAAGTGCAGGATTCAAGATCACGCTGAAAGAGAAATACCTAAAATATCGGCTGGGCATAATGCCAATCCTACCCCATCTCCCACCCTGGAAGAGGAAGCATGGAGATAACACCTGCCGACTATGCACTCATGGACCGTAAGATCTTGTCCATATAATCTGCATTTGCACAAGCCTAGCGAAAGAACATCTACTTCTTCGACCCCTTTACAACCAAGAAGGGATTCGCACCTGCAGACAGGTGGTGCTGGCCTGCTTCAAATCAGATTCCACGCAATTGATCAGCCGATTCACAAAATAGTAGAGAAGAGACTACATAGAGAAAAAACATGGCAAAGCCAAGACAGCCGAGCAGGGCAACAAAACACAAGGACTGAGAGCGCACAAGTGATAGGGCGCAATCTCGTAATCAGGGCTTTTTTTGCACAAATAAATTAAAACAACTAATTTTGGAACCATTGAAGGTACCCCTGGTAACCAAACAACACCACCGGGCGAAGGTAGGAAAACCGGAAACCAGATACACTCTCTCATGGGTTCTCATAAACCACACCAATTTCTCATTAAGGACTGAACAAGGACTTTTAACAAATTTTAATCTTGTTTAATTTAAGTTATTTATATGTTTTTTTTATATGCAATGGTTTTAATCAATCAATAATAATAATAAATTACTATTCTTTGTGTGTGGCTGTTTAGAAGGAATGCACAAAGTCCAGCTGTCACTCACCCCAGATGGGTATTGGGCACATGCTGTAGGCATGCATGGCTTAGAGCAGAAAAATGCATCTTTCTAGAAAAGGCATTTTTAAAAGGGTAGTGATAAATCCTCTTTACTGGTAAAGATGAATTTATCATTACCATTCCAATTATATGAAACATGACACAACTGCTCCTTAATGTAGGAAAGTGCCCCTTTTTGCATGGTTATCCCCCACTTTTTGCCTGATATCTGATGCCCTTTGACTGAGTGTGCACGGGGTCCCTGCCAATCAGGTATCCAGTGCCTGTGTTCTTTCCCAAAACTGTACCTTTGGTTCCACAATTGGCACACCTCTGGCTCATCTGTAAGTCCCATTAAAAGGTAACAGTGGTACCAAGGGCATTGTGACCAGAGAGGGTCTCTGAGGGCTGCAGCATGTATTGTGTTACCCTCAGAGGCCCCTCACCAAACACATACACACTGCCATTGCAGGCTGTGTGTTTTGGTGCAGACAAAACTTAAGAGTCGACATGGCACACATCCCTGTGTGCCATGCCCACCAGTCACTGCCTGTGGCATAGGTAAGTCACCCCTCTAGCAGGCCTCACAGCCATAAGTTCAAACGTGGTAGTAGTGGTCCCTAATGGCAAAATTACCGCACCTCAAATGTTGGTTTGTTGTTCTCAATCAAGTCATGTGTGAACAAAATCCAAAAGCAAATTATTGCAATATAGAGGTGCTATCACAGTTCTGACACCCTACTACCAAAGGTGACAATTGTACATTAGAGATCTAATGTACATCCAATATCTTTTCTTCTTTTTTTCTCTCATTTCAATGACACTCTTATTTTCTGGAATGATCCATAGAGCTTTCCTCTTAATATGAGATAAATATTTTTACGCCATTTAATCTTTGAAAAGAATGGCTATTTGTTGTGTTAAGAAAATGAGCAAACAAATGTTTGTAATCTTACCATCACCTTGTATGAACAAAGACAACATGTACTATATTTACATTCCAGCCTTGAAAAAGTCTATAAAAGACGAAACACGTGTTGGCTGATCTATGCTGGAAGTACCACTGAATAAACCAATAGTGGAAAATAAATTGAAACAACAAATGGACTCTTGTGTTGTCTTCGTTCTCAAGAAGAGAGATCAATGACTTCTGAAGTGTTGGTCTAAAAGTGATATCTCGATTAACTGTATTCGTTTTTCTAATATATCCATGACTTGATGGTTATGTTTACTTACCTATGAGGGTGCTGAACGTGGTTCTACTATATACTCACAGCCCTAAGGAAGGGTGCACTATATCACAGGTGAGGGCACAGCTGCATGAGCAATGTGCCCCTACAGTTTCCGTGTCATTCACAGACATTGTAAGTGCAGTGGAGCCATATTGAGTACATGGGCTGGGAGTTTGTCATTACGAACTCCACAGCTCCATGATGGCTTTACTGAATGCGAAGGAGTTTGGTATAAAACTCCTCAGCATAATAAACCCACACTGATGCCAGTGTTGGATTTATTACAAAATGCACTCAGGAGGACATCTTAGAGATGCCCCCTGAAATATGCCTAAGTCCCTCGTGTCCAGCTGACTGGTCTGCACCAGCCTGCCACACACATACATGTTTCTGATCCCCTGCGGTGGGAGCCCTTGTGCTCTCGTGGGTCAGGGGCAAATGATGCTTGGGGTGGAGGTGCTTCTCACCTACCCCCAAGCAGGAACAGCATTCAGGGCGGTGAGCCTCAAAGGCTTCCTGCCCTTGATATGCTAGCCAGGGCCTCTCCAGATAGTGGAGATGCCTGCCCCTTGACCAAGCCCCACTTTTGGTGGCAAGGTCGGCGGGAGAATTAGCAGTCAGGAGAGGTGTGTCCCCTCTCTGCCAGGGGCACCCCTAAGGTCCCCTGGACAGAGGTGACCCCTCCTTAGCAAATCCTCCATCTTGAATGGAAGGATTTGACCCAATCAGGTTAGGGGAATGCCCCCTCCCAAAGGGAGGGGACATTCTAAGGGTGTAGTCACCCTAAAGGCAAGTAGCCCATTGGCTACCATTTGCCAGTACCTGTAACGCCCCTAAAATCAGTATTTAGGGGCACCCCTGAACCTTGGTCCTCAGATTCCTGTGCCCAAGAAGAAAAGGAAGAAGACACAGTTCAGCCGAGCCTGGGCGACGACTACTGATTGGGCACCAGCCCTACCAGCCTGTCTCCTGCTCAAATACCCTGTGAAGAAGACAACGCCTGTCCCATGGCCAGCAACTTCCAAGAACCCCAGGAAGAATGCCATTCTTCAGACCAGACCAGATCTCCAGAGAACAGCGGCCCTGTCCAGAAAAACTCCATCTTCAAGGATTCTGGATCCAGGCGGATCCGCGACACCTACCCACTCTGCACCGATGACCACGGCCCGAGTTAGAGTGGTTTACCTGTCCTGTGAAGTCTCCCCAGTGATCCTGACCTCATCTCCATTGGTGGTTTACCTCTCCTGGACCCCATCTAAGTTGACTGCAGCCTCAACCAGAAGGGCCCCCCCAACCGTGACCTGCTCCGGTAACGTAAATCCAACACCAAAAGGCACCCCTGCATCCTCCGCCCATCGACTTTGGGGAACCCAGCCGACAGTGGCCAGGTGTCCCTTAACTCTCCAACTTACCTGCCTAGACGATGGTCACCTTCATCCAGCCTCCTGGCCCGAGCCTGCAGCCTCTTTGTGCAACCCAGATTCCACATTGAAACACATTGGGGACACGACGCTGATTTTGCACCCTGCACCCAGCTGCCGCTGGTGGTGTAGCTTCAGTGCTGCCTTGTGCCCCCCCTCTGTGCTGATCTTAACCCCCGTTGCCTGTGCTCTGAAACCATGGGTACTTACCGGCACATCGTGCCTCTTTGAGGTACCCCCAGTCTCCATTGACTAACATCGGGCCCAGTGACCTCTGCACCGGCTGCCCCAGTGCCGCTGGTGGTGCAGTACCTACCTTGAACTGACCTTTGCCCAGTGTTAGTCCAAACTCCCAAAGACTGGAATTGTAAGTCGTGTACTTACCTGCTAATGCATAACATTGTTTTCCCTCTATAGGATTGCATTGCATTTACCAACCTATTGCATACAAAAGTGCTTCTGTTTCTATTGCAAAGTTCTACTATGCTAAACTGATTTTACAAAAGTATTTCAATTACTGTAAAGCATTTTCTACTGCCTTGCAAAACAATTCTAAACTGCATTTGAAAAGTATTGCTACTTTTAAAAATGTTACTTACCTGCAACTGAGTTCCTCTTAGTTCTAGATATAAAATAGCAAAGTAATAACTTCTTATACAAAACAATTGGTCTGGATTCAGTTTTTGAGTGTGTGCAATCATTTCTTGCCTGAGTGTGTACAAAAATTCTTAGCACTACCCTCTGATAAGCCTAACTGCTCAACCCGACTACCACATAATAGAGATTTTAGGACTATCTACTTGAGCCTCTGTAAGCCTCTGGGGATTCACTGGACTCTGTGCACACTATACCTTACTTTGGTATAGTATCAGGAATTACAGCTTATAAGTGTAGTAAGGAGTTCCCAATGTTAACCTCAGAGAGAGGTAGGACTCATAGTAGTGAAAAACGGATTTGGGAGTTTTTCACTACTAGGAAATGTAAAATTTAAAAGTACATGTTGTGAGAAGCTGGCTTAGTATATGGTGCTCACTTATGTAAGTGTAGCACCCTGCACTAATCCAGACAACCCTTATGGGGATTTTAGTGGTCTTAGACAACCTTAGAAAGCTCTCTAAGTGGTAGCTGTGGAGAGCAGCCTTCAGGCTTAGTCCAGAAGTAGTGTAAAGCAGCTTGTTTTACCAGAACGTAATTTTATTGGTATTGTTAGAAATGGGGGTCTCTAGTTGGCAGAGGTAGGCAAGGGCCCCTTTGACCAAGTAGGGGCCCTTGCTTCTAGTCAGGGTAAGGGGGCTACACTCCTAAAATAACCCCTGCTCACCCCCTTGGTAGCTTGGCATGAGCAGGCAGGCTTATCTCAGAGGCAGTGTGTAAAGCATTTGTGAACACATACAGTAATACAGTGAAAACACTACAAATGGACACCACACCAGTTTAGAAAAATAAGTAATCTTTATCTAGACTTAACACAGATGCAAAAATCCACAATACAGTATTCAAAAATATGACTTTCAAATGGTAGAAATAGCTTAGTTCAATGTAGATGGTAAATGCGACACTTTACTCTCAAAGTACCTAGGATGCGTACCGCAAAACAAACGAAAGGGTCGCAGGCAAGGTGATGCGTCGGTTCCTTGCTTTGGGGGAGGTGATGCGTCGGTTCCTTACTGCAGCGCAGGGGAGGTGATGCGTCAGTTCCTTACCGGAGAAGAGGTGATGCGTCGGTTTCTTACTGCGTTCCGGTTGCGATGCAACAAGATGGCGCCTTGATGCAATGCGACGATCCGGTGCGATGCGACAAAATGGCATCTTTGATGCGATGCGACAACTTGGATGCGATGCGTGCACGCCCGACGGCCGTGCGGCGAACTCGGTGGCTCTTGAGCCGCGACTGGCCCTGCAACACGCTTCTCCGGTGATGCGATGCGATTCGTTGGCGATGCGTCGGCAAACAGCTGCGGCGGCGACACGCTTCTTCGGCGATTCGACGGTACCCCAAGGCTCCTCCCTCAGCCCAACGCTGTTCAACATCTACATGGCACCCCTCGCCCACGTCGCCCGACAGCACAACCTCAACATCATCTCCTACGCCGACGACACCCAGCTGATCCTCTCCCTCACCAAAGACCCTCACACCGCCAAAGCCCACCTCCACGAAGGAATGAAGGCCGTCGCCGAATGGATGAGGACCAGCCGCCTGAAGCTGAACTCGGACAAGACGGAGGTCCTCATCCTTGGTTCCAACCCTTCAGCCTGGGACGACTCCTGGTGGCCAACATCACTGGGAACAGCCCCGCCACCCACCGACCACTTACGCAACCTAGGGGTCATCCTCGACCCCACCCTCTCCATGACTAAGCAGGTCAACGCCGTTTCCTCATCCTGCTTCAACATCCTCCGAATGCTCCGCAGGATCTTCAAGTGGATCCCCACCGAAACAAGAAAAACAGTCACCCAGGCCCTCGTCACCAGCAGGCTGGACTACGGAAACGCCCTCTACGCAGGAACGACGGCTAAGCTCCTGAGACGGCTGCAACGCATCCAGAACGCCTCTGCACGTCTTATCCTCGACATCCCACGACGCAGCCACATCACACCCCACCTGAGAGACCTGCACTGGCTCCCTGTCAACAAGAGGATAACCTTCAAGCTCCTCACCCACGCACACAAAGCACTCCACAACTCCGGACCAGCCTACCTCAACAGACGACTCAGCTTCTACACCCCCACCCGCCAGCTCCGCTCGACCAGCCTCGCCCTCGCCACAGTCCCCCGCATCCGGAAAACGACCGCCGGCGGCAGATCCTTCTCCCACCTCGCCGCCAAGACCTGGAACACCCTCCCCACCAACCTCCGACAGACCCAAGACCTACTGGCCTTCAGAAGACTCCTCAAGACCTGGCTCTTCGATCAGTAGCAGCACCACCCCCCTCTTCCCCCAGCGCCTTGAGACCCTCGCGGGTATGTAGTGCGCTTTATAAGTGACATGATTGATTGATTGATTGATAACAGCTGCGGCGGCGACATGCTTCTTCCTCGTTGCGTCGCGCTTCCAGCTCCCAGCGACACGCAGTCTCTAGAGGGCCCAAAACAACAGCAGGCACCTCTTTGCAGGTAGAATTCCCAGCAAGGAAATTCAGGGGGAGCTGGTGGTGAAGTCTTTGTGTCCCTGAGACTTCAGAACAGGAGGCAAGCTCAGCTTCAAGCCCTTGGAGACCAGTGTAGGGGCAGTCTCCTCCTTCAGCTTCCTTGGTTTCTCTCCTTGGCAAAGGTTTGTCTTGATTCCCAGAAGTGATCTAAAGTTCTGGGGTCTGGGCCCCAATACTTATACTCCAAAATCCTTTGTTCTCTGAAGGCAGAGAGTGTCTGTACCCAGCCCAAACCAGTTCTGTCCTCCCTGGTGCAGCTTCCTGGCAGGAGGTGAGACAGTATTGTTGAAAGCAGACCTGGCCCAGGTAGCTGAAAAGAAATCTCCCCCTACTCTCTATTCTATGTAGGCTCAGGCAAGTGAAAGGAAATCTCCTCCCCCTACTCTCTATTCAACCCAGGTCCTATTCAGCCAGCCCTGACTCATCAGACTGCTGGAGCCAAAGCCCTCTCCAGCCCCCTGTCACTCACAAACCAGACATGGAATACACAAACCTAGCAGCGGCATACTGGATGGTTAGGTAAGAAAATATCTACTTTCTAAAAGTGGTATTTTCAAACACAGAATGTAAAAATCACCCACACTAAAAGATGTATTTTAACATTCTGAGTTCAGGCATACTAAACTTTATTTTTCCATCTTGTTCCTTGGGTCAGTTATGTTTATAAGATGTTATAAACTAACTCCCCATTCTGGCCTATGGGAACAGATAGCCTTGCAATAGTGAAAAACGAAATTGGCTGTAATTCACTATCAGGACATGCCACACATATCAGGGCATGTCCTACCTTTTACCTACAATGCACCCTGCCCACAGGGGTACCTTGGGCCTACCTTAGGGGTGACTAACATGCAGGAAAGGGAAGGTTTAGGGATTGGCAAGTGTGTGCACTTTCCAAGTCGACATGGCAGTCCCAGACTGCACACAGGCTCTGCAATGGCAGGCCTGAGCCATATTTTACAAACTGCTTCTGTGGGTGGCACAATCAGTGCTGCAAGCCCACCAGCAGCATTTGATTTACAGGCCCTGGGCACTCATGGTGCACTGTACTAGGGTCTGACAAGTAAATCAAATAAGCCAATCATGGAGTCACTAATCCATTTCAATAATTTACAATAGGGAGCACTTGCACTTTGGCACTGAACAGCAGTGGCAAAGTGCCCAAAGCATCTAGACCAGCAAAAACATAGGAGGCACAGTGAAAAAATGGAAGGGAGACCCACGCCAATGGTGCCAGGTCTAACAAGTGTCCCCTCCAGCTGAAATGTGGGGAGAACTACCCACCCTCTTGGGAGTTCTCTTCACTAAGGCGGAAAAATCTGGACAGACTATCAGCATTGACGTCTTCTGTACCAGGGCGGTGTTCCACTGTGAAGTCCATCCCCTGTAGGGAAATGGACCACCTCAACAGCTTTGGATTCTCACCCCTCATCTGCATCAACCATATGAAGGGCCTGTGGTCTGTCTGAACCCGGAAGTGAGTCCCAAACAAGTATGGTCTCAACTTCTTCAGTGCCCAGACCACAGCAAATGCCTCACGCTCAATTGCACTCCACCTCTGTTCCCGTGGAAGTAACCTCCTACTAATGAGGGCTACAGGTTGGTCAAGGCCCTCCTCATTCATCTGTGAAAGTACAGCCCCCACACCATGCTCTGAAGCGTCTGTCTGCACAATGAATTCCTTTGAGAAGTTGGGCGCCTGAAGCACGGGCGCCGTGCACATGGCAGTCTTCAGGGCATCAAAAGCTTTCTGACAGGTGTCAGTCCAGTTCACTTTCTTGGGCTGCTTCCTGGAAGTCAGCTCTGTCAAGGGGGAAACAATGCTGCCATACCCCTTGACAAACCTCCTGTAGTATCCTGTGAGTCCTAAAAAGGCTCTCACCTCTGTCTGGGTCTTGGGGGGTTCCCAAGCCAGGATGGTATCAATCTTGGGCTGTAGGGGCGCCACCTGGCCGCTCCCAACCGGGTGTCCCAAGTACACCACGGAACCCTGCCCGATCTGGCACTTACTCGCCTTGATCGTGAGGCCTGCCCTCCGCAGCGCCATCAACACTTCCCAGAGGTGGCGCAGATGTTCTTACCAACTGGCGCTGCACACTGCGATGTCATCCAGGTAGGCGGCACTGAAATCTTCCAGTCCAGCCAACACCTGGTTGACCAACCTCTGAAAGGTGGCAGGGGCTTTCTTCATCCCAAAGGGCATAACCCGGAATTGGTAGTGCCCATCTGGTGTGGGGAATGCTGACCTCTCTCTTGCCCCATCAGTTAAGGCGATCTGTCAGTACCCAGACGTTAAGTCAAACGTACTGAGGTACCGGGCAGCCCCTAACCGATCAATGAGCTCATCAGCTCTGGGGATGGGGTGCGCATCAGTCCTGGTGACTGAACTGAGTCCTCGGTAGTCCACACAGAACCGGAGTTCGGGTGTGGCACCAGGCGCGGCAGCCTTTGGAACCAAGACCACTGGGCTGGCCCAAGGGCTGTTAGAGGACTCAATCACCCCTAAAGCAAACATCTTGGAGACCTCCTCCTTGATGCAAGCTCTCACCCTGTCAGTCACTCTGTAAGTTTTGTATTTTACAGGAGGACTGTCCCCAGTGTCCCACATCATGGACGCACCACTCAGTGACACCAGGAGTCAGGGAGAACAGATCAGGAAACTGTCCCAATAGTTGGCGATAGTCATCTTGCTGCTCAGGGGTTAAGGCGGAAGATACGTTCACACCGTCCACTGACCCATCTAGCTCTGTTGCAGACAGGAGGTCAGGAAGAGGCTCAGTCTCCTCCTTCATTCCATCATCTGTTGCTAGGAGCATGCCCACTTTGGACCTCTCCAAGTGGGGCTTCAGGCGGTTTACATGCAGGACCCGCAAAGGGTTCCTAGGAGTCCTCAAGTCCACCAGGTAGGTGTTATCACTCTTGCGCTCCACCACCTCAAATGGTCCGGTCCACTTATCCTGGAGTGCACAAGGCTCCAGGGGGCCATGACCCACACTTTCTGTCCAGGCTGAAACTCGATCAGAGTGGCATTCTGATCATACCACCGTTTCATCTCCTCCTGGCTGGCTTCCAGTTTTGCCTGAGCGAGTTGCCTGAAACGCCTAGTTCTGTTTCTGAAGGCCACCATGTAGCTATATACATCCTGGGGAGGTTTACTGGGAGCTTTCTCCCAGCCTTCTTTTACCAAACTCAGAAGTCCTCTTACAGGGTGACCATACAGCAGTTCAAAGGGACTGAACCCTAAGGACTTCTGTGGCACCTCTCTGTAAGCAAACAGAAGGCATGGCAAGAGGACGTCCCACTTACGCCTCATGGGTTCCTCAAGACCCATAATCATGCCTTTTTGGGTCTGGTTGAATCTCTCAACCAGCCCATTACCTTGGGGTGGTAAGGAGTGGTGAACTTGTAGGTTACACCACACTCCTGCCACAGGGACTTCATATACTTAGATATGAAGTTGGTACCACGGTCTGACACCACCTCTCTGTGGAACCCCACACAGGAGAAAATCCCCATCAATGCACGACCCACCACGGGGGCCGTCACCGACCGGAGAGGGATGGCTTCCGGGTACCGGGTGGCATGGTCCACCAAGACCAGGATGAACCTGTTGCCCATGGCTGTCTTGGGATCCAGAGGCCCCACAATGTCAATGCCCACCCTTTCAAAGGGGGTGCTGACCACAGGGAACGGTTGGAGAGGAGCCTTTTGCTTCCTCCCACTCTTACCACTTGCCTGGCAAGTCTGACAGGTCCTGCAATGAGTATCTGAACTCTTGCGCATTTGGGGCCAATAAAAGTGGGTGACAAGTCGTTCAAAGGTCTTGTCTTGCCCCAAATGTCCTGCCAAAGGCACATCATGAGCCAGACCCAGTAGGAAGGCTCTGAAGCGCTGGGGTACCACCAGCACATGGGCTGACCCAGGCTCAACAACCTTAGGCTCGCTATACAGGAGACCATTCTCCCAGTAGATCCAATGTGATCCAGACTGATCACCTGCTGCCTGGTTTGCAGCCTGTTGCCGCAAACCCACAAGAGAAGGGCACTTCTTCTGCTCCTCGCAGAACTCTTCCCTGGAGCATCCTCCTTCCTGCTGCCAATGGGTCAGCTCAGGCAGGTCCCCCAGTTCAGCTACTTGCTCCCCTGTAGGTTCCAGGGCATCCCCCTCAAGGTCTGCCTCCTCCTGGACCGTGGGAACTTCGGGGGCTGGTTTCCCGCGCCCCCTGCCTCTTTTCTTTAAGGGAGGTACCTGGGCCACTCTTTAAGGCTCCAGGTCCTCTTGAACACCCTTACTGGCTGCCATTGACGGAGTGGTCACACACGCCCACTCAGGCAGACCCAACATCTCCAGATGAGCCCTTCGCTCCACCTTAGCCCAAGGGGAGCTTTCCACATCATTGCCTAGCAGACAGTCAACAGGCATGGCTGGCCTCACAGCTACTTGAAAGGTACCTGAGACCCCCCCCCCCCTACTCAAAGGGAACCTGGGCCACCTTGCAGTGGCTCTCTGAGTTGTCAGCGACAACTACAGGGTAAAATGCATGGGGGATCACCTGCTCTTCAGACACCAGCCGACAACTGACAGCAGTCACACTGGCTCCGGTGTCTCTCAGAGCCTCCACCCTATGGCCATTGATGGTCACCCAATGCCTGTATTTCTTAGTGTTATCAGGCAGCTGGGTCCTGGGGACCAACTCACTGTCTCCTAAAGAGACTAGGCACATCTCTGTGGGACCCCACCCACCTTGGGCACCCATCTCATCTCCCAGGGCTACACTAGCCATCTGCCGGGGCGGTGCACCAGTGGGTGCTGTGTTACCTTTGTTGGGACACTTAGGATCCCAGAAGAAGTGGCCCACCTGACCACAATCAAAACATTTCTTGGGACCCCTCTGAACAGGCTTATCTGTCGGGGCCCCTGGCTTCTTCTCAGTGGGAGGCTGGGAACCCTTCCCTTGGTTCCCTTGGGAATTACTTTGGGGCCCTTTCTGGAACTCCCTCTGTTTACCCTTGTCTCCCCCACTCTTCTGCTGGGGACCCTGCCCACCTTTGGCGAAGTCTCCCACATGACCCTTGTGGACCTGGGTACTAACCCAGCGGTCCGCCTCCTCAGCAAGCTTCCTAGGGTTAGTCAGCTTGCTATCAATCAGGTGCTGGCGTAGCTCTGGAAAACAATTACTGGACAAGTGCTCCCATGCAATTAAATCATAGAGCGCCTCAAAATCATTCACTTTGCTACCCTTCACTCAACCATCCAATGCTCTGCAAAAAAAAGACACATATTCCACCCAAGTACCTGACTCCAGTTTCTTACAATTTCTAAACCTTTGTCTATAAAGCTCTGGGGTCAACCCATACCTGGTCATTAAGGCTTCCTTCATGTGGACATAGAAATTCTGGTCCTCAGAGGGCAAGTCTAACAAGGTGTCCCGCCCATCACTGAGGAACCGCCCCCACAACCCCGCTCCCCAATCCTTCTCAGGGACCCGGTGGGAGGTCATGGCCACTTCATAGGCCTTAAACCATTGCCCAATATCTTCATGCTTGTGGAACTCCTTAATTACATCTTTGGGGATGAATATTCTTGCTTCTACAGGCACGGATGGTGTGCTGCCACCAGAGGGAGTAATCTCTAAGCTCTTGGCTTTCAACTCCAACTCCCTCAACATTCTCTCATGCTCTAAATGCATTCTCTTTTCTTCCAAGGCTAACTTCTTGCTTTCTAATTCCATCTGACCACCCAGTTTGAGCTTGTCTAGCTCCATCTTATGCATTCTATCCCTTTCCCTGTCCTCCAGCTCTCCTGGGAACAGGCCCTTTGAAGAAACACTGCTGCCTGCCCTGGAAGGTACTTTCTCCCCGGTCAGGCCCAATGGCCCATCTAACTGCCCATCTGTATTCTCTGCCTCCTCCCTAGGCTCTTCAGGATGCTCAGTAGCATTCCTAGCTTCCAACCAGGCCCTCAGCGCCTTTTGGAACTCCTCCTTCTTGGTGAGGCCTTTCACTGAGACTTTAAATGTTTTACAGAGGGTTTTAAGCTGTGGCACAGTGTAGGTATCAATCCTCTCTTCTTCAAATTGTAGATCCATAGATGCGTTGGATGCTGCTTTGCTCATGGTAACAAGGATTGGCAGTTTTTAGCAAAAATAGACGTCCCAAGGAAAAAATTCTACCAAAATGTATGTGGTTGCGTTATGGTCTGCACTCACTAGTATTGTACACCAATCACTGTATATGAGTCACAAATGCAAGTCCAAATCCTCACCGCTGACCACCAATGTTAGAAATGGGGGTCTCTAGTTGGCAGAGGTAGGTACCTTTGACCAAGTAGGGGCCCTTGCTTCTAGTCAGGGTAAGGGGGCTACACTCCTAAAATAACCCCTGCTCACCCCCCTTGGTAGCTTGGCACGAGCAGGCAGGCTTATCTCAGAGGCAGTGTGTAAAGCATTTGTGAACACATACAGTAATACAGTGAAAACACTACAAATGGACACCACACCAGTTTAGAAAAATAAGTAATCTTTATCTAGACTTAACACAAGACCAAACGACAAAAATCCAAAATACAGTATTCAAAAATATGACTTTCAAATGGTAGAAATAGCTTAGTTCAATGTAGTTGGTAAATGCAACACTTTACTCTCAAAGTACCTTGGATGCGTAACGCAAAACAAACAAAAGGGTTGTAGGGAAGGTGATGCGTCGGTTCCTTGCTTCGGGGGAGGTGATGCATCGGTTCCTTACTGCAGCGCAGGGGAGGTGATGCGTCGGTTCCTTACCGGAGAGGAGGTGATGTGTCGGATTCTTACTGCGTTCCGGTTGCGATGTGACAAGATGGCACCTCGATGCGATGCGACGATCCGGTGCGATGCAACAAAATGGCGTCTTTGATGCGATGCGACAACTTGGATGCAATGCGTGCACGCCCGAAGGCCGTGTGGCAAACTCGGTGGACTCTTGAGCCGTGACAGGCCCTGCGACACGCTTCTCTGGTGATGCGACGGTGACCTCTGCGGCGGCGACACACTTCTCCGGTGATGCGATGCGCTTCGTTGGCGATGCGTCGGCAAACAGCTGCGGCGGCGACACGCTTCTTCGGCGATGCGACGGTAACAGCTGCGGCGGCGACACGCTTCTTCCTGTTTGCGCCGCTTTTCCAGCTCCCAGCGACACGCAGTCTCTAGAGGGCCCAAAACAACAGCAGGCACCTCTTTGCAGGTAGAATTCCCAGCAACGAAATTCAGGGGGAGCTGGTGGTGAAGTCTTTGTGTCCCTGAGACTTCAGAACAGGAGGCAAGCTCAGCTTCAAGCCCTTGGAGATCTTCCTCAAGATGATTAAAGTACACACAAAGTTCCTCTTCTCCTTTCCTTGGCAATGAGTAACCACTGCAGGCCAACCCCCAACAGTCACCAGTGTAGGGGCAGTCTCCTCCTTCAGCTTCCTTGGTTTCTCTCCTTGGCAAAAGTTTGTCTTGATTCCCAGAAGTGATCTAAAGTTCTGGGGTCTGGGCCCCAATACTTATACTCCAAAATCCTTTTAAGTGAAAAAGAACCACACAAAAATATGTATTTATTATAAGACACTCACTAATAAGTACAAATATCTCCTACCCGGAGATATACGAAATGCACACAATACTTTGCAAAGAAAACAGGTAAGCAGCACGAATACAAAATGGTCACCGGGGGGGACCAACCATATATTTAAATAGAGGGATACGAACTACGACTCAAGTTTAGACTGTACCCAGAGGACGTAGGAATGCCGGGGACCCAAGGAGCCACCCGAGGTAAGTAACAACGAACCCCACGGAGGCCGTGTGCAGTGTGGGAAAGTCGCGGTTGCAATTTTAAAGAAGGACCCTTCCCAGCCGACCCTGAAGAACCCCCATGAAAGACAGAAGGTTGGAGAGCCACCCCACCTGAGGATACCCTAGGAACCAGGATACCTACACCAGGGAAGCCGGGTGCATAGGCGCGAAGTGGCGTCGGAAACCGCCGTCAAACTCAATTGAGAACTTCAGGAAGATGCAGCTGGCGAAGAAGTGGAAAGTGTCCGGTGGAACCCAAAGGTGGATTCAAGATGAGAAGTACCTGCAAGCAGATGGGACAGAGTCTATGCCACTCGGGAGTGTCCAGGGGGCATGGAAAGTGAATGGCAACCGATGTCGGGTGTTGCAGGAGAGTTGATGGTGATTTTGGAGCTGCAGCTGTGCGATCCAGGCGATGCTGTGGAAGACCAAGAGCCATTCACGAGTTGTCCCATATCGGATGTCAAGAGGTGAGGGGTCAGTGCCAGTCGGGAACACCAACAAGCCTTGGCAACTGCAAAGAACTTGGAAGCAAAAAAGGTGCAGTGTCGGGACCAGCAAGGTCCAGGTGACTCGCCACAAGCAGGCGAGTCAGATCAGGCTCCAAGCAATCAGGGGAGCCCGCTGGAATCAAAGACGACCCTCAAATGGACCCACAGGCCGGAGGCACTGGAGTCGCAAGAGGACCCGAGCAGCTCAACAAAGATGCAGTCCCACGGTGCAAGTGACATGGTCAGGATGAAGATCTTGGCCACAGGAGATGCTTGAGATTGAGGCTACTTGGAGCCCCAAGATCTCTGAGGAAGAGAGCCAACAAGCGTTTGCAACAGCAAGTTGACGCAGTGCACAGGGGTTTGGTTCCTGCAGCTCTGACGAGGGATACTGGCTTCAAACTCAGTGAGAGGACAGGGCAGGCCTCGTGGCAAGGGTAGAACCACCACCTGTGTTGCTGAGCCTTTCGGAGTCCATGGGAGCCCAGGATCAGCAGACCAGTCAGCTTTGTTGCGCTACCTGCAGGGAAGTGACTCCTTCACTTCAAGGGAGATTCCTTCAGGTGTCTTGGATGCCCACAGGCCTTGGACGGATCCTGTATGGAGCACAGGCACTGACGTTCCAGCAGACGAGCAGGGCGACAATACCAGGAGCAGCAGGAGTCTTCCCAGTTGCAGTCTCAGTGCCCAGAGCAAAGTCCAGTGTGCCCAGATGGTCGAAGATGAAGTGGTGTCTTGATTTGAATCTTGTCCCATGACGAACCTAGGGACCCACCTACAGGTAAGTCCTTAAGTACCCCAAGGAAAGGGTTGGGACGATTCAGGGTTCCCTCCCAGGGGAGGATACTCCTATGTCCTTTGTCCAGTTTCGTGCCAGAGCGGGAGCCAACGGCTCCCTGAGTTGATTTGAACTAGAGTATGCAAGGAGGACACCAATGAGCCCTTTAAGCAGTCTCAGTGGCGCTGGCAAGCGCCCCTACCATGCCCTAATACACTAAAACCTGTCTGGGAGGTGGTCACACCTCCCTGTGACAGGATATCTATTGTTCTGTCTTCCCTTGCTCGAGCTTGGCTCAGCAGCAGGAGAGCAGAAACATGTCTCTGGTCGGCAGCAGCCCTAGCTTGCTGTCCGTTTCTAGAAGGCTGGTACGGGGAGCACTGAGGGCTTAATGGAGGGCCTTTATAGTGCTTGAAATCAAACATCTCACACCATTTACGGTATGGGGGTATGATTCCAACATGTTTGATACCAAACATGACAGGGTTCGTTACAGCCAGTTTAGAGATGATCATCGCGTAATGATGCATGGCCACTCTATGTATCTTAATGGCTGATGCACTTACATCCCAGGAGAATGGACTCCGAAGGTTGTAGGGGTGTTGTGCTCATGCAGAGGTACCCTCACAATTAGAACCGAGCACCCTGCCTTCAGGATTGAAAGGCCTGCCTTAGGGGTGACTTATAGGTTTTAAGTGCAGTGACCTCAAGTATAGGGAAACCTATATCTGTCATAAGTGGTGCTAGCACCAGCTTACACAGGCTGCAATGGCAGGCCCGTAGTCACAATTTGAGTGGTCTCTCATGGGTGGCATAATACATGCTGCAGCCCATGGGAGATCCCAGGTGTACCTATGCCCTGGGTACCTCAGAACCATATACTAGAGACTTATAATGTACACCAATAGCCAATCTGGGATTTACCTAAGTACTCACCATAGTCAAATTAAGGGAGAAAGCACAGCCACTGGGGTCCTGATTAGCAGGATCCCAGTCAGACTTGTCAGAAACCATCACAGCACCTGGCAAAAAGTGGCGGTAATCATGCAGAAGGATCCGACCTTCCTACACATGTCCTACCTTTTAATTACAATTATACGTCCTCCTACAAGGAAAGAACGACCTCACTCAGCACTCAAATAGCGGCGGTTGTCGCATATCAATGTTCATTAAACTTAAAACAAATTCAGTTGGAGTTCAATCATCACTTCAATGATGAGTTTAATGATTCGTAATTCATTATATGTTCATATGATACTCCTCATATCCATATTTCCAATAGTAAATGCGTCAAAATGCGTCAATCAATCAGGTAACATAAATTCCCCAATGCATTTCGGGCCTGGGGCCCTTCGTCAGGGGGTATATTTCTAAAGAAAATTGAAAGTGTCACAATATAAACTCGAATCTAAGAGCTCACGAAATGCAAGATATACAATATATTCAATGAAAGTGCCATGAGAAAATTAAATGACTGTGTAGTGATATCATAACATAATCAACCGACAAATCATAACATATGACTGGTGACTTTCAATGAAGACTCGACTCACGGAGTAATATTTACTATTGGAAATATGGATATGAGGAGTATCATATGAACATATAATGAATTACGAATCATTAAACGCAACATTGAAGTGATGATTGAACTCCAACTGAATTTGTTTTAAGTTTAAATGAACATTGATATGCGACAACCGCCGCTATTTGAGTGCTGAGTGAGGTCGTTCTTTCCTTGTAGGTGGACGTATAATTGTACATTATCCTCACACCTTCATGATCAGCAGGTGATTCTCACTAGCATCTAAGAAGATTACCAGATTAATTTGACTACAGCATCAAAATAAAAAGGAGTGCGACCGTACCTCGCATATCTTTAGGACTACCTTTTAATTACACAGCATCCTGCCCTATAGGCTACCTTGGGACTACCTTAGGGGTGACTTATATGTAACAAAAGGCAAGTTTAAGGCTTGGCAAGGGGTTTTAAATGTCAAGTCAACATGGCAGAGTAAACTGCACACACAGGCTCGGCAGTGGCAGGCTTGAGACATGTTTAAAGTGTTACTTGTGTGGGTGGCACAATCAGTGCTGCATGCCCACAAGTAGCATTTAATTTACAGGCCCTAAGCACAGGCGGAATACTTTACCAGGGACTTATAACTAAATTAGATATGACAATTGTGGATAAGTCAAATAAACAACGTTTAGGGAAGAAGCACATGCACTTTAGCACTAGTTAGCAGTGGTAAAGTACTCAGAGTCCTAAGGCCAACAAAAATAAATCACCATAAATATGAGGCAAGTAGGCAAAAAGTATGGGGAAGACCACCCACAGGCTGTCAGGGCTAACACAGTGGAGTAGAGTGTGCTACAGTGGAGTAGGGGTAAGTAGAGTGTGGTAGAGTGGAGTATTGTTGAGTGGAATGTTGTAGAGTATAGTGGAGGAGAGTGTCGTAGAGAAGAGTGTCATGTCAGAGTGGAGTGGCGTGCCATAGAGAGGAGTGGAGTGGCATGTTGTTGAGTGTTATACAGTATAGTACAGTGGATGGGCATAGAGTGGAATAGGTGTCGGAAAGTGGAGCAGCATTGAGAGGAGTATGATACAGTGGCGTAGAATGGGATAAAGTGCAATAGAGTGTAAAACAGTGGAGTGGTGTACACTGGAGTGGGTAGTGCAGAGTGGAGTAATGTGTCACAGAGTGAAGTGGCGTGTCGTAGACTATAGTGGCGTGGAGTGCAGCAAAGTGGAGTGGCATAGCATGCAGTCGAGTAAAGTGTCATAAATCTGAGTACTGTATTGAACAGTAGAGTGTAGTTGCGTGTCATACAGTAAAATAAAGTGTTGTAGACCACAGTAGAGTGGCATACAGTCTAGTTGAGTTTTGTAGAGTGGAGTGGTGAACAGTATAGTGTGGTAGAATGGATTGCCATACAGTGTTATAGTGTACAATGGCATAGAGTGGTGTAGAGTGCAGTGGCGTACAGTGAAGTAAAGTGGAGTACTGTGTCATAGAGAAGTGAGATGCAGTGGCATACAAAGTTTCTGTTCCAAATATTTTATTGCCATTTTAATAAAGCATACAAACAGTCAAGTATTACAGAGGCCTTGCGATACATACATAGGATGTGTAATCCATGTAACCATAAAACGTGTATTGGAAAAAATACATAGATGAATAAGATCAGTATGTAACAAACATTCTCAAGGTAAAGCCACAGATTAATGGGTATAGGACCTATAGCTAATATAACCATGATAAAATGAATCCCACTGATACTGGAAGGAAAGGTACAATGTGAGGTCTTTGTCGTATGGTACTGGAGTATTCAATATAGCTGTCATATGAGGTTATCTCAAGGCAGAACAGAATGGAGCAGGGAAAGGGACAGGGCAGTGCGGAGGAAAAAAAGAAGGGGGAGTGGGAGATAGGGTAGTGGGGACTCCAAGTACTGGGTGTAAATCAGTGTCTAGGACCCCGAGTCTGGAAGTAGTAGATGCGTGGGAGTGATCTTCTCTAGCTCTATAAACTTATCTATGGATTGCCAGACCACACTCGAGATTTGGAGATAAATCTGGCGACTAGATTGAGAGCCATGAGCTCCTCTCAAAAATGAGACCCAAGCCCACCAACTGTGGAGAGAGATGGTTGAAAGATTTCCACTCTGACAGGATGACTTTGACAGCAATCGCCAGAGGGAGGTCAAGCAGAGCCATGTCCAGGACTTTAAGGTTTAAGTTGGTCTTAGAGGCCCAGTGTCATAAAGCCACCAAAGTCTAGGCCGATTGGTGTATTAAAAAATAGCTGAGAGGTAGGTCTGAATTTGGGTCCAGTTATGATCAACGAGTGGACAGTGGAACAGCATATGTTGCAGTTCCAACAAGAGTCACTCTCCCGCAATTTTAGTTTATGTAATCTAGCTGGGGTCCAGTGTAGTAAGTTCATTGTAAAGTATTTTTATTGAAGGAGAGAAGGAGCTATTTTATTGCGCAGCAATAGTTTGCTAATATTTTGCCAGTTTTCCTCTGAAATGTGGTCAAACACTTGTAAATCAAAGTGGTGAGCCAATTTTGCGTATAATATTGAAGATTGTGGTTGGGGTGGATTGGAAAGGGTTTTGTAAAATTTTAAGGCAATTTGGCTTAAACGAAGCCATGAGCCCAAATGATATAGAAGGATTGGATATACGGCATGTCTGGACTTGGATAACTTCACTTTGATTTTCAGGAAACTATAGAAGTCTAAGTTAGGGAGGTCATACAATTGTGCTAGCCGTGAGAAAGGCAGTGGACTGTTATATTCGTATAGATCTCCGATTTGTCCAATGCCCTTAGAAGCCCACGTGTGGGCAATATTCATAGCAACATCCGCCTTTGCTTTAGGATTGTACCAGAGAGAGGCTAGCCTAGAGTTGTGAAAATGTTCCTGCAAGTGTTTGTCTAGGAGATTTAGTGTGGCCACAGAATCTGAGAATATAACCTGAGAATGCGGGGCTTTAAACATTGACATTGTGATTATGGAAGATAGGCTAGAGGGAGAGCAACGGGCACGTTCTATCTCTACCCATTGCAAAGGGTTCTGAGAGTTGGGACAAACCAGAAAATGCCCTGAGCTGCTAGAAAGGCTGATTGATAAAGGCACCAATTTGGGAGATTGCAACAACCTTGGGAAAAGCAATTTCTAAGAGCCTTGTATGAAATGCTCGTTCTTTTATTGCTCCACAAAGATTTAGAGGTTAATCTGTCAATATCCTGAAAAAAGGAGAAAGACCGTTTCATCGGCAACATAGCTGATACAAAAATCACAATTGGAGTTATCATCATCTTGAGTGTTTGAAGCCAAACCCACCATGTAATATATTTAGGCGGCCAGGAGAAAAGCAGGTCTTTAACTTTGAAAATAGTCTGGTGTTAGGTTTGAAAATCCCATTCCTGCTATGCACTCGTATCATGCTACATTAGGTTAGCAGCGTGTGGCTAAATAGATGCCATTTGTATTCACGTTATGCAACCCACTGAGTTATCCCCCCAACGTGCAAGCTTTAGTTAGCAAGTGTGACTCCATTTTGTATTTCGTAATCCCTATTAGGCTGTGTCTGAGCTAGGCCTCATTATTCGTATTGCTTGCCTCAGCAGAACACTGTATTTAGTTATTATTTTTCTTTCCTGTTCAAGGCTGCTTCCCGACTTACTAATGAATAGGCCATTCTGCCCTCGCATGCCTATCTGAGTGTGTAGCTCTGCTCCCACGTTAGGAGACGCTGAGACTCAGTGCAGTAACCTTGAGTTGCTGATAGCATGTACCCATCTGGCAGGTGGTAGCCCATCCTTCTGTGCCTTCTTTGTTCATGTTCGGCCCAGGCCGGTAACTTTCCACTGTGGGTAGTGGTTGGGGGGTTCTTGGAGGAATGATCATGCATCGCAGGCCGTTGGGGAGGCAGTCCCCTCGGCAGACATCTTAGAGTGCAGGTCAGATTGGACTCCTCTGCAGAGTATTGCTAATAAATGCTTGTTTGTATTCTCTACTGTCTGACCGACTCTTCATTACTTGGGAAGGCATATCAGGTGGTTGTAAATAACCCGGGTGGCCTCTAAGGGCCACTTCCTTCAGTTGGCGCCCGAACAGGGACCCCGCAAGGTGATCCAGCTCGCCCGTAATTGGGTTACAGGGTCGGGGTTGCGTCTGGTCGGTCTGGCGGATCGGGGTACCCCACATGATCGAGCTTGGTTCTCGCAGCTGCCCCACCCATCTGATCGGGCGACTCCTCGTCTAGTGGTCACCGGTTGGGGTCCTGAGAAGGCGAAACCTTGGAGTTGACCGTTTGGTCCGAAGAGTCGGCAGTGGAGAATAACTTGACTCGACCTGTGTGCACCAGGTGAGTGATTTGATTCTTGGAAAAATGACGCCATTCTTGAACGGCACGAGCCTACGGGCTGTGTCCTGGTACGGTCTCCAGACTGTCTTGCTTGAACGACATTAGCCGACGGGCTGTGTCCTGGTACGGTCTCCGGACTGTCTTGCTTGAACGACATTAGCCGACGGGCTGTGTCTTGGTACAGTCTCTGGATTGTCTTGGTGCAGTTTTCGGACTGCCTTGCTTGAACGGCACGAGCCTACGGGCTGTGTCTTGGTACGGTCTTTGGGCCGTTTTGGTTTGAACTTGGTGGGTTTGCAGACCCTTTTAAAGACACAGAGTGTTTGTGAACAGCCTACCAGGCCAACTGGTAATTTGGCCCATTCTTGAAAAGGTCTGGGACTGTTTGCGAGCAATCTGCCAGGCCAACTGGAAATTTGGTCAATGCTTGAAAAGATCTGGGGCTAGAGCCTGTCTTCTTGAATTTGGTACAGTCTCCGGACTGTAGGAAGCGGTCCTCGGACCGTTTTGGTTTGGTTCTTGAACAATACTTGTATTCTTTATTTTTTTCCTTTTATTATTTTGTTTGTTGGTGTTATATTTGTCAGTTGGGGACAGCGTATGTGTCTTATATTAAGATGCCTTGTCTAAGTAAATTGGGGTGTTTTGGATGTCGGTGTTGTTCTACTGAGGCTCGATTGGAAGAGAGCCAGCCTGCGCCTCCGGAGGGTACCCCAAATTTTGATGTATACGTCAAGCACAGCATTGGCCCTATTATGTGTAGCACATTGTGAAATAAATATACAAGGGACAATGCTGAGTTACAATGGCCACTTACTGGCTTGTTTGATGAGCAAAAATTGAATTTCTTGCAGGACAAATTGTTCGCCAAAAAGAGCAGGCAGTCGATGTTTGATTCTCTAAGAGAATGGCAGAAGGAAGCAAAGCAACGGCGTATGAGAGCAGAGAAAGAGGCCCGGAAGAGACAGACGCAAACTATAACGCAGAAAGAAGTGGCCTATGAAAGGGAAAAGATAGAGAAAGGCATAGAATGTGCAGATAGAAAGTTTTGGTTGCAGACTGATAAATGCTATGTTACTAGAGAGGAAGGTGATGTTTTCATTGAAGAGCTATTGGATTCTCGCCCTCCTCCACCTTATGCTCCTGAGCGGATATACCCAAGGGTTCCAACATCTCAGTCTCCGGCCCCCGGTGCCGCTCTTCCTAGTATTTCTGCCTCTAGTCAAACTGCTTCAGCCCCGCCTGCTTCCTCTCTGCTCACGCCAGTAACGGGGGCGGGAGCCGTTAGCTCTCCTGTTCCGTCTACTGACTCTGTATCTACTGCTACACCCCCTTTCACTCCTACAACTCTGTCTCCTTACATGATGATACCTGTCTCCTCATCTGCTCTTTCTCCCTTAAGTATGACACCCCAAGCACTGCAGTATGGCGAGACCCCTGTACGTGGGATACATGAAGGGAATTGGGCGGCAGCACGAGACTGTGTGGACAAAGTGTTGATGCATTCTGCTGTGGGTGATGAGGAGAAGCAAATGGTGGCGAATCAGGCGGTTCAGTGGGCTCAGATCCCAATCTATAGTGTGGAAGATGTGTGGAGTGTGATGAAAGATTATGAGCCCTTCATACAGCAGCATGCCCTTAAGCACATGTCGGCCACGCTAATTGGACTGTGGGAGCAGTGTTTCCAGGGTGTTTCACCGCAGATCATCTATGACATACGGGACAGGGTATATGCTACAGGTATGGCTCCTAATGAAGTTTTCAGCAATGTAACGACATTGGTGGGTTATCGGGGCAGATTGCTCCAAAAGGTTCCGACGATAGTGACCCAGTGCCCCATGAGGGAGGTCCATCCCATTTATCATCCTGAAATACCAGAACTGCGCGACTCCACGAATACTGTAATTAGGCCCCGAGTTGATGCTCGGTTTCAGGAACAGTGGATATATACTCCTTGGAAGAGGAGTGAGGTAATATCCCTTAAAAGTCAGTTGCCAGACCCTCAGAAAAACCAGACTGCGTATTACAAAGAGTTGACAGAGGTGGCCTCCTCCACGGTGATGACGTTAGCAGATATTGAGTTGTTCTTTGGCTTGTTGGTACCGGTGGATATATGGAGGCAAGTGCATACACAGGATTATGTGGTGGAATTGGGAGGAACATGGGATCAGATCAGGGCGTGGGATAAGGACCGCAAGCCCGGTGACAAGCCGAAGGTGGAGATATTGGCTTTACCGGGTTGCATTATCACCTATATGCATTCCCTTATCCCGCCGAGAAGGGTGGATTGGGACAAGTTGACTGCATGTCGTCAGAAGAAGGACGAGAGCGTGTCTGATTTCTTTACTAGGTTTGAAGGAGTGTTTCTCGACTTTAGTGGTCAGGACCTGTCATTGGAAGGTGGTGTCCGGTTGTTTGTCAGCAGGTTTGTTAACAACTTGCTTCCTGAGATTGCGACAAGGTTGCAGGCTTCAGAAAGCACCTGGAGCACCTCTTCCCCGTCAGTAATATTGAGTATGGCACAGTACTACGAGCATAGAGAGAATGAAGAGAAGGAGAAAGTGGAGAAAAAGTTAAAAGACTTGAAAACGAGGGTATTGATGCAGCAAGTTGCGAGGGGTAACGGAAGAGGAAGAGGTTTGGGCTCGGCCCAGTGGCTACCCAGGTCTAACAGGGGCGGTACATCGAGTGCACCCATTGGGCTCAACCAATGTGCATATTGCAAGCAGGAGGGACATTGGCGGAATGAGTGTCCGGAGTTAGTCCAGAAAGACGAGGGCCCGAAAGGTCAGGGTTTTAGAGGATGCGGAAGAGGAGGAGGAGGCCGGGGGGAGACATGATCAGAGAATACATCGTCTAATAGACAGAGCGGGAACTATCTTGACGACCCTCGAGGGCGGCAGTACTATCATGATGACTATGACATGGACGACGTGACGGGGATGTCTCACAGCTAGGATAGCCAGGGACAGGGCAAGGGACCAGTTCCGGTGCCTGTAGATCAGCGCGGACCCTATGTCACTGCAGATTTACACGGTACGACCGAGAAATTCTTAGTTGATACAGGGGCTATGAATAGCTCTGTTTCCCGCTCACTGGTCCCGGGGGCGGCTCTGTCTGGCCAAAACAATGTTTCGGTGGGTTTCTCAGGCGTGCCGGTTGTCAGCCCCATTTCCAAACCTCTTGCTTTGACTATTGGCCCCTTCACGGTTGATTCACCATTTCTATTAACGTCAAATTGTGGGGAGAATTTGTTAGGGTTGGATTTGTTAAAAGGTTGCATGCGACAATTTTTGTTCCCTAGGCGGTGTTTACATGACTATTGGACCGCAAGTGGCCCGTGCCAAACAATGCCTCGCAAAGGATGCCCCCCTCCCCGCTGAGTTTAAAGATGTGCCACGTACACTGTGGGCTACAGGAGACACGGATGTAGGGTTACTCCAGATCCCACCGGTCTCTATACAGATCAAAGACAATGCTGTAATACCATGTATCCCCCAGTACAAGATATCCCAGGCAGGAGAAAAGGCCTTATTGCAAATAATACAGGATTTGATTAAGTCTGGAGTGGTTGAGGAGACAGCGGAGAATGTGTGTAATAGCCCTATTCTTCCTATTCTTAAAAAGGCACCCTTGGATTCTTCTGATACTCACCCTGACGTTTACCGCTTCGTAAATGACCTTAGAGAGGTGAACAAAATAGTGGTTCCCCAGTATCCTGTAGTCCCAGACATTACCACGATTTTGACAATGAGTCCCCCGTCAGCAAAATTCTTTTCTGTGATCGATTTGAAGAATGTTTTCTTCAGCATTCCAATCCATACAGATAGCAGATATCTGTTTGGTTTTGCAATAGCCGGAAGGAGCTTTAGGTTCTGTCGTGTTCCACAGGGCTATACAGAGTGTCCTAGTATCTATAGCCAAGCTTTGAAAGCTCAATTGGATTCTTTGGAACCTCCCCCTGTTAATGTGCTGTTGCAGTACGTTGACGACCTCCTTGTGGCTTCGGACACTGAAGATGGTTGTAAAGAGTCCCCAGTTAAATTGCTGTTACATTTGGCACACCATGGACACAAGGTGTCACTTTCGAAATTTCAATATTGTCAACAGGAGGTCACCTATTTGGGTCACCTACTGTCGAAGGAGGAGTCGTAGACCTAACACCTGAACGCATAGCTGCTATTACTAATATGCCTGTTCCTAAGACCCAACGCGAGGTACGCGCTTTCATTGGTATAACTTCGTATTGTTGTCACTGGATCCCTAACTATTCCTTAGTAACGAAACCCCTCCTTTACCTGACCACCAAAGAAGTGCATGAACCCTTGCCTTGGACATCTGCATGCCAGCAGGCTTTCGAGCAATTAAAGGTTGCGCTTTGCTCTGCTCCTGTGCTTGGTACTCCTGATTACCAGAAGCCTTTTGTGCTCTATGTACATGAGGCGGACGGTTGTGCGCTTTCTGGTCTAACACAGGGTTTCGGTGGTAAGCAGAGACCCTGCGCGTATTTCTCTGCTATTCTTGATAGCGTCGCCAGAGCTCTCCCAAGCTGCCTGAGGGCTGCCGTGGCGGTGGCAGTTTCTATCAGACAATCGGCAGGGCTTGTTCTTGATGCTGATCTCACAGTAATAGTACCTCATGCTGTGGATACGCTATTGAATAAGACGAAGACACAGCACCTTACTAGTGCGCGTCTGACTGGATATGAATTAACCTTGTTTGCTCCGCACATTACCATCAAACGATGTGCCACTCTGAACCCAGTCATGTTACTACCCCTCCCTTCAGAAGAAAAGGACAATAATGTCCATGATTGTTTATTTCGGACTGAGGAAGAAGCGAAGGGACAGGTAGACCTGACTGATGTTCCCTTATCTGACCCCAAGGGGAACTATATGTCAATGGCTCTTGTTTCAAACTACCAGATGGCACTACCACTGCAGCTTATGCAATCACAACGTTACACACTGTAGTTGAGACATCCCGTATCCCATACCAATCGGCCCAGGCTGCAGAATTGGTTGCCCTCCTTAGGGCTTGCGAGTTGAGTGAGGGACTGACTGTCAATGTCTACACTGACAGCCAGTACGCCTTTGGGGTGGCCCATAATTTCGGGCACCTCTGGGCGGAGAGAGGGTTCTTGACCTCGCATGGGTTGCAAATACAGCATGGTCCATTGATACATAGACTGTTGTCAGCACTGACACTTCCTGATAAGTTGGCAATAATAAAATGTAGCGCTCACAAAGCAGTAACAGACAATGTTGGAAGGGGAAATGCTTTTGCAGATCAGACAGCTAAGGAGACAGCTAGATCGAAGATGAAAAAGATATTCGTGGCAGGTCCCACTAGGTGGGTTCCAGACAATGGAATGTTCGAGGACACATTAGAAAATTTCAGGGAAATACAGAGTGAGGCGACAGTAGATGAGCTGGCAGTATGGGAGGAGAGGACAGGGCATTTGGACAAGGATGGGTGTTGGACTGACTTGTCTGGGAAACAGAGATGGTTGCTGCCCAACGCCTATGTGCTCCCTGTTGTTACCATGGCCCACGGCCCAGCACACATTAGTGCCAAAGGAATATGTAAGCTACTGGACCCAGTATGGCGAAACGAGAATATCCCTAAGGTAGCCACACACTTAGTGAAACACTGCATCATTTGTCTGAAACATAATCCTTGGAAAGGTACTCCTACACCCGCAGGTAATTTTGCACCGCGTTCCTTCCCTTTCGAGTTCTCCAGATGGATTTCATCGAAATGGAACGAGTTAACAATTTGAAGTATGTGCTGGTAGTGATTTGTGCATTCAGTAAATGGATTGAGGCTTATCCCACTAAGGAGAATACGGCTATGGCGAAGGCACTCTTAAAAGAGTTCTTCCCGCGCTATGCATTGCCACGTGTGATCTGGAGTGACAACGGAAGTCACTTCAATTCAAAAGTCATTAAATTGGTGTGTAAAGGCTTGCATATTAGACAGAAGTTTCATGCAGCAAACCACCCCCAGTCAGCAGACTTGGTTGAGAAGTACAATGGTACTCTCAAATTGAAGTTAGCGAAGATTCAAGAAAGCACAGGATTACGATGGCCCGATGCTCTACCTTTGGCTTTGTTATCTACCAGAGCGACAGCGCATTCTAGAACAGGGTTGTCCCCGTACAAGGTGGTCTTTGGGCGCCCCGCCAACGTCTGGGGCGTCCCAAGACCCAAGCGCTTTTCCGAGACTGAATACCCCCTACTTGTGGACTATCTGTATGAGTTAACTAAAGATCTTCGTTCTGTCCACCAACAGATTCATACCATGCTGCAACCATTACCAGAGGGGCACGGGCATCAGCTACAGCCTGGGGATTTCGTGTTCGTGAAGAATTTTCAGCGAAAGAGCTGCCTGGAGCCTCGGTGGAAGGGGCCACTCTTGGTCCTGCTCGCCACCCGCACCGCAGTAAAGCTTGAAGGCCGGAAGCACTGGGTACACGGATCGCACGTCAAGAGGATCCCTCTCCCACTTCCGTATGACCAGTGGGTCCTCGATGGCATTGCTGACCAGGAAGGGGAGCGAGTGCCCTGTTTCGTTCCCTTCTCTGACGCCCAACTGAGGTGGGCGCAGACAGACGAAGAAAGCGACGAGGCCTTACTTGAGGCGGTCCACCCAGAGATAAGGGCCGCCCCGGATGCTCCCGCTTCTGGTGCACAGACACCTGAGTCTCAATGCCCTACTGAGCCTGAATTTCTTCCCCTTTTTGTTGATGAAGAAGTGCCTGGGGTTGCCAGGTACAACCTGTGCCCCCGACGGAAGGACAGTGCACCAGTAGGGCAGTCCAGGAGTTAGGGAAGGACTCGAGCTTAGGGCGTAGGTGCTATGCCTAAGGTGCCTGCTTTAGATTAGAGTGAGCTACACTGGTGCACTGCCCTGGACACTGGACAGGATCGTTGAGGGTACTTGCCCAGGAGGGAGGGTGCTCTATCCTGAAAGAAGAGGATTTATTTTCCAGCAAGGGCTGCGATCGCGCAGCTCCCCCGTGGGAGTGCTTCATAGCACCGTAGTTGATGAACAATAGGAGTCTACCAGTGAGGCTCTGAAGGACACTGGGTGATTTGTACCCCTCTGGTCGGTTGTATTTTTGTGGCTCCAACTCCTAAGGTTTCTTTCTATGTACCCATTTGGCCATGCAGTCATGAGGGAGGAACAGCCTCTGGTGGCCCCACCATTACAGCAGAATAGTCCTGTGTGGTCTAGTTAGTCTACTGGGAGTAGGGTGGTAGTGGTCCTTCTCATAGGAATGATAACACTATTCGGGGTGGTGTGGTATTTAGAAGAACAGCATCCTGTGCACACATTGATAGGGACTACACCAGCTCCATCTGAGCATTCATTTGTTACACTGGCCCCGCATAAAGAGAGACATAGACAGACCTATGTCGAGAACGCGTTTCTGCAGATGCTTCACAGTACCACTAATGCCACGAATTGCTGGGTGTGTGGGTTACTTCCCTCAGTTATGCATAAGAACGATCTACTGGTGTTCTTGCCCCTGTCATACTTGGGTAGCTGTTAGGCATGGTTCCAACTGCTTTCTATGGTGTACATGCACTATCATGCTGACACAATGAATATGATACAGTCTGATTACGAAGCAGTGTTGGAGTATATAGTGGTACACCAAGGATATACACCTGGGGCAGATGGAAAGGAGGGTACCCTACATCCAGAAGCTTGTATGAATATTTTTGAGGATAATAAGAATGTCACTTGGTTACAAAACGAAATGCTGGATTTTCAAGGATTTAATGTTACTGAATATTTTAAATGTTTCCAGGAACGAAATATAACCGAAGACAAAGCCATGCCCGTCCCTGTGATCAATACAGCAGCCAGTTTCTGTGTTGAAGGTACAGGGAACATTCCAGTAGGTCAGAGCAGTTGTAACTATACATACCGATTGAACACTACTAGTAGCCCACCTTTGCTCACACCTCCAAATGTATACTTTGTGTGTGGGGAACAGGCTTATACATGGCTTCCCAGGGGATGGTCTGGCCGGTGTTATGTCTCTTTTCTTTTGCCCCCTGTTTATATTGCACCATCTATTTATCACAAGGATCATAGGCTACATCGTAGGGATCTACATTTGCATCGGGCCAAGAGAGTTGTCAATCCAGAAGATATAGATCAAACAAATACTTCCCTACAGCAATATACTGACATCATGAAGGGCATTCTGCCATTCTGGGGCCCCATGTTCAATAGCCGTAATATCCATCGCCTTGCTAGAATAGTTGAGGGAGTTATTAACACTACTGCAGGTATACTGACTAATATTACAGTCGAGCTTCAGGCTACAAGACTTGTTGCTCTTCAAAACCGGATGGTTTTAGACGTCATCCTTGCTGATAGGGGCGGAGCCTGCCGGCGTCATCGGCAGCAGTTGTTGTGTTTACATTCCTGATAACGCCTCTAATGTATACTCCGCCATACAGAAATTACACAGGCTTGCTTCAGATATCCATCAGGATAATGGATCATGGTCCCTCACAGGGTGGTTCTGGGGTCTGCTGACATCGTGGGGTTGGAAGATACTACTTGTCCTCATAGTTATCGCAGGTGTCATCTTCACATGTTGCCTATGTATTAATTGCCTTCCAGCATGTTGCACCTATTGTATGAGCAAGCTCACCCCTAAATTGCCAGGACGTGATACTAAGGTCTCTACTATGATGATGCAGGATATCCAGGATATCATGCTTATTGACGAAGTTATTTTTGAATACTAAGTAGATTTTGATTCTCATGTGCTGCTTTATTCTCCCTTGTAACTTGACTCACTATGCATTTTTCTTCCTTCCCATTTAGAATTGTAAAGACCCTACCGGATGGCCTCAATAAAGCATTTAGCCACCCATGCTAAAAGGAGGGTCTGTCAGGTTTGAAAATCTCATTCCTGCTATGCACTCGTATCATGCTACATTAGGTTAGCAGTGTGTGGCTAAATAGATGCCATTTGTATTCACGTTATGCAACCCACTGAGTTATCCCCGCAACGTGCAAGCTTTAGTTAGCAAGTGTGACTCCATTTTGTATTTCGTAATCCCTATTAGGCTGTGTCTGAGCTAGGCCTCATTATTCGTATGCTTGCCTCAGCAGAACACTCTATTTAGTTATTATTTTTCTTTCCTGTTCATGGCTGCTTCCCGACTTACTAATGAATAGGCCATTCTGCCCTCGCATGCCTATCTGAGTGTGTAGCTCTGCTCCCACATTAGGAGACGCTGAGACTCAGCGCGGTAACCTTGAGTTGCCGATAGCATGTACCCATCTGGCAGGTGGTAGCCCATCCTTCTGTGCCTTCTTTGTTCATGTTCGGCCCAGGCCGGTAACTTTCCACTGTGAGCGTGGTTGGGGGGTTCTTGGAGGAATGATCCTGCATCGCAGGCCGTTGGGGAGGTAGTCCCCTCGGCAGACATCTTAGGGTGCAGGTCAGATTGGACTCCTCTGCAGAATATTGCTAATAAATGCTTGTTTGTATTCTCTACTGTCTGACCGACTCTTCATTACTTGGGAAGGCATAGCAGGTGGTTGTAAATAACCCCCTAAGGGCCACTTCCTTCACTGGGATACGCTATATTGTAGTATTTCAGCTAAATATTTGCAGAACCAATTCCCTGGATACTTAAGTCATTTGGGCTGCCACTTAAGTCCAGTGTCACCTAAATGTGAGGAGAAGCATAAAGGGTTCAGAGGAAAGACCTCAGTTTTATCGTTGTTTAAGGTGTACCCAGATATCTGTGACAACCCCTGAATAATGTTGGTGATGCTTGGAATCGCATTCTCAATATCTTCAGTGAAAACGAGAATGTCATCTGTGTATGCTGCAGTTTTATAAGATCTAGAGCCAAACTGAAGACATATTATATCGGAGATGAATTGAGAAGTGTAAGTACGGGATCAATGGTGAGTAAAAAAAGCAGAGGAGACAGACGGCAACCCTGTCTCGCGCCTTGGGGAAGACTGAAGGAGGTAGAGGTAGCACCATTAACTCTAATTTTAGCTTTGGGGTTAGCATATAGGGCCATAACCATGCTGATGAAAGAGTTGCAGAGATTTTGAGATTCAAGGACTGCATGGAGAAAGAGCCAGGAGACTTTGTCGAAGGCCTTTTCAGCATCAAGGGTGATTGCCACTTTTGGCGATTAGAAAAGGCGGGCCATTTCAATTATATGACAAAACATGCAAATGTTGTCTCTCCTTGATGACCCCCGTTTGAGAATTATAGATCAGCTTAGGGATGTATAAATCCAGTCTTTTGACAAGAATTTTGGCAAAGATTTTTGCTTCTGTGTTTAATAATGATTTGGGGTGAAACTTTTTCGGGACAGAGTGGTCTTTACCCTCTTTGGGGATAATAATAATGGTGGCCTTGGAGGCCATTTCAGTCACCTTGCCGCTGAGCACAAAGTGATCCAGGGTATTTTTAAGGTGTTTAATGAATGTGTGAATGTTTTATAAAAACTAATGGGAATAACGTCGGGACCTGGAGCCTTTCCAGAGCGGATTGATTTTATTGCTTTGATAATCTCATCAGTTGTAATAGGTTCATTTAGGTGCTCTCTATCTACGTCGGAAACTGAAGCAATAGGAAGGGATTTAAAAAAACTCCAGACACTTAGTTTTATCCTGTGTGTTATGAGATCTGTAGAGATTTTGGTACAACTCTCTAAACACCTCAAGGATTTCTTTGGTTTTAACTTATTGAGAGTCATCCTGAGCCTTGCTATTTGAGATTTGAGTGTTTATATTCTTGAATTTGAGTGTATTGGCAAGAGCTTTACCCGCTCTATTACGACAAAGAAAATGTTTTGACTTTTGGGCCTGAACAAAAAGATACGCTCTTTTACTAACAATGGTATTATATGTGTTCTTTAGTTGCTTAATGTCCTTCAGTAGAGACTTGTTGCTAGAGTGTCTGTAAGCTTTGTCCTTTTTTTTTTATTTCAGCGCCTAGGGATTGTAAGGATTCCTTGATGGTACGGTTTTTGTTTGCCATACGTTTAATGATGTGGCTTCTCATGACACACTTAAACGTGTCACAAAGTGTCACAGGGGAAGAGACAGCATTTTCATTGCCACTGAAAAAGTGTTCAATTTCTTTCTTTAGCTCTTCCACGTCTGTCTCATTAGCTGAGTTTAACGGCCACACTTGGTTTACTCCTGTGTCCTGATAGTTTAGAATGGATAAGGAAATGGCGGTGTTGTCCGAGATGAAAATGGGGTGGATCTTCGGTCAGAAGTGATTTTGAGGAGTGAGGGATCCACCAGAAGATAAACAATGCTAGAAATACTTGAGTGGGGAGGAGAGAAGAAGGTAAAATCGTTACCGTTAGGATTATGCAATCTCTACGCATCTAAGAGTCGGTGCAAAGAGCACAGATTGATCATCTGCTTTGTGTGTTGGATCGCTGATAGACTGTCTGGATTATGGTGCCACAAAAAAGAAGCCGTTTAAGAGATCATGTAGATCAAGATGTAGACCTTTTGTAATATCATCTCACATGGGCTGGGGAAGAGTGAGGTTGGGAGTAAAACTGGGGGGAAAACAAAAAACCTTGTGAGACTCTGCAGTGTCCGGGGTAGCCCAAATCTAAGCTAAGGTCTCTACCCACCAGAGGAAGTCTGTAAGTGACAGATTGTATGGGGAAATCGTAGTAGAGCACAGGAGAGGCTGCAATAACCAGCAGCACTTTCCGGCCGGATATGGTAGACATGAGCGGAAAAGTAATTAGGCATATAGATAAGGGGAATGTGACACTGTATTGGTCTTGTGAGAAAAAACATCATGGTCCTGTAGTTGCAAACAAACAAAAAATATCTTGAACAGGCATCTATCCATTCAGACAACATGCGTGAAACACACTGACTGTAAGTGTCTTATCAAACAATAGATATCATTATAAGGAAAACCAGGTAGGTATGCTATGTAAAAAGAAAAAAACAGAGCATGATTGAAACTTATAGCCCCACAAGAGCAACAAAATTGGAAACTTATGACCACCGTGAGTTATGATATCCTACTGAAACATCCTCTCCATGTACAGCCAATGTGAGTTGCGCATATGTGTATGGCAAAGCAAAAGCTTGATGGAGCCCAACGTAGTGCGTAGACATGTCAGAAAGACTACCCAAGGCCCCACATGTAATGGGGTATAATTAACAGGATAGGCCAGCTCCTGAGATCTGGCAAGTGACCGTCTATGAGTGATTATTAGTGGCTGGGAAGAGTTTGAAGGAGGTCTAGGATATTAAGACAACAACCCAGAGAAAATATAGTCACCATGAGAGTATTATGAGCGCTATGGAGCAAACCCGCACCCTGTCCAAACATGGAAAGAGCTCCTGAGAGGATAGACTCATTGAAATAAACTTGTGAGCCCAATGGGTGTGTGGTGAAACATGAAGACATGGCTTGGCAGTTCGGGCTGGACTGTTCCCATGAGGCACAGGGTCAGACTGATGTGCATATGGCCATGTCTGAACTGGGGTGGTGGAGTGAGCTAAAGAATGATGATGGATTAAACCCAGATCAGGTGACTGGGGGTGAGTGTTTGATTAGCTCAAGCGCTTCGTCCATCATCCCCTTTGGTATCGCTTTGTTCGCCCTTAGTTGGCAGGGTATGCCCAGACGTGGGTCCCTTGCTCACTTTGCCACTGGATTCAAGCTAGCCTGGCTGATGACGGCCGAATAGCCAGAAACCGGTCCCAGGATGCTTGTTTCCGGTCCAGGGAAGACATGGCTTGGCAGTTCGGGCTGGACTGTTCCCATGAGGCACAGGGTCAGACTGATTTGCATATGGCCATGTCTGAACTGGGGTGGTGGAGTGAGCTAAAGAATGATGATGGATTAAACCCAGATCAGGTGACTGGGGGTGAGTGTTTGATTAGCTCAAGCGCTCCGTCCATCATCCCCTTTGGTATCGCTTTGTTCGCCCTTAGTTGGCAGGGTATGCCCAGACGTGGGTCCCTTGCTCACTTTGCCACTGGATTCAAGCTAGCCTGGCTGATGATAGCTGAATAGCCAGAAACCGGTCCCAGGATGCTTGTTTCCGGTCCAGGGAAGACATGGCTTGGCAGTTCGGGCTGGACTGTTCACATGAGGCACAGGGTCAGACTGATTTGCATATGGCCATGTCTGAACTGGGGTGGTGGAGTGAGCTAAAGAATGATGATGGATTAAACCCAGATCAGGTGACTGGGGGTGAGTGTTTGATTAGCTCAAGTGCTCCGTCCATCATCCCCTTTGGTATCGCATCATCACAGACAAGCACAGCCTGAGCTGGAGTTCTGACTAGGCCAGAACCCACCTCAGAGCCCAAGGTTAACCCTACTAATTCCTTGTTCCCTATACCACCACTTGAAACTGTACTAGGGGGAGCAGTTGCCTTAGGGGCAGTGGTGGTTGGAGATGAATCCTTGGCCTTTGGACAATTGGCATCTTTGTCCAATGGGTCTTTTCTTTACATAAGTAACACCAAGGTTTCTTCTTGCCTTTTCCCTTGTTGGATTGTGACTCCCCCCCACCCCCCCCCCAGATGCAGGTTTTTGGGGCCCTGATGAAGACTTTTGATCTTTACCCTTGTCCCCACCCTTATCTGGAGTTTTAGAATCTTGCTTTTTCTGGTCACCACCAGAGTTCTGGTTTTTCTGCTTCACCCTGGTTCTGACCCACTTATCTGCCTTTCCCAATTATTGGGGTGAAGTCAGAACAGAGTCAACCAGGTACTGATGCAACAACTGATTTTGGCAATTATTAAGGATCTGCTCCCTCATAATCAAATTGTACAATTCCTTGAAATCATTTGCTTTGCTGCCAAGCAACCAGCCTTCCATTGCCTTAATAGCACTATCCACAAAGTCTACCCAGTCCTGATTCTGTGCCTTCTGGGTGTCTCTGAACTTAATCCTATACTGTTCAGTGGTTAAGCCAAACCCATCAATGAGAGCACTCTTCAGTACTGAGTAATTGTCAGCATCCTCTTCTCTAACAGTGAGGAGCTTCTCTCTACCTTTGTCAGCAAAGGAGAGCCACAAGATAGCTGCCCACTGCTCTCGAGGGACCCTCTGAACTTTACAGGTCCTCTCTAAAGCAGTTATCCATTTATGGATGTCATCCCCAACATGGTAGGGAGGGACAATCGTGCTCAGGTTCCTATTGTCAAAAGAATGTTCCTTAACTCTTGGGACACTGTTGCTGCCACCATGGGACTCTAGTCCCAATTTCTTTCTAGCCCTCTGGACTTCTAGGGATTCCTTGTCTAGGGTCAACTGCTCTTGCCTGAGCCTAAACCTAGCTTTCTCAAGTTCAAGCAGTTGATACTCCCTGTCTAAGGAATGGTCCCTCTTGCTAGATACAGAGGTCCCTACAGACTGTCCTGAGTGATGTCACTCTGCAGAGGGAGACCTAGATCTCCTTGGTAAAGTCTGCACTCTTCCAGGAGGAGTGAAGAGAGGGCCATTTTGGCCTTCTCCACCATCTCCCTGAAGATCTGAGTTGTCCAGGTGGGAATCATCTTGATCCTCCTGGCCAGGGTTTGAATCTAGGTCATAGAAGGTGTCACCTCCTGACCTGTCTTCATCCCCTGTTCCACCCACTCTTTCCTGTTCATCTGACCCAGGGGTCTTCCTAAGGTCATCTAACAGTAACTCCTCAATGAGGCGTTGAGTGTTGGCATTTCTCCCTGTCTTCAACTTTCTAGAGACACACATGGCTTTCAATTCTTGGAATGTAAACTCATTGTATCTAGAAGGCAGAGAGCCACTGGCTTCTCCTTTAGAAGACATACTAAGTGTGGTGTGGTGTATGCACCTACCTAACCTAGTGGGAAACTAAACTCTCTTAGGTTGGAGAAAGGGTGTGCTAGACCCTTGACTACCCAACCCCAAGTTCAGTAGAACTTACTTATTCTTAAGCTGGTATTATATGTACCTAGTACTTTAGTGGTTTTCAGTTAATCAATACAAAGATTTATCTGGTAAAACAATGCAGGCTTGAATCCCAGCCGCTGCACACCAGTGTGAGAAGTTGGCCTGGTATATGCTGTCCACTAATTAAAGTGGGCACCTTGCACCAGTCCAAACGACCCTTATGATGTATGAGGTCAAAGATAACCTTTAGAAAGCTATCCTAGTGGCAGCTGTGGAGAGCAGCCTTCAGGCTTAGTCTTGAAGGAATGTAAAGCAGCTTGTTTTACCAGAATATCACCTTTTTTTTGTTTGTTTTTTGAGTTTATTTTAATCTCACATTGCATACAGGGACACCGAAGTGTCTACAACAAAAACACAGTTAACCAAACAGCCTGTGGCTTCCTTTGTACATTATCCATTTGCCCACATATACACTTGTGTTTGCTATAACACATATCCTATTGATGTCTATACATGTACAGTACTCAGAATATCACCTTTAGTATTAATCAAATGAAAGGAGAACCACACAGTAGTTATAAAAATATGTATTTATTTATATAGCACTCTCTAGTATCCTCTACACGAGGATACAACACAAAGCACACAATACTTTAGCAAATAAACAGTTGTAAGTAGCACAATACACAGTGGGCTCTAGGGCGAGACCAAACCATATACTAAAATAGTGGTATAAGAGCCATGACTGGAGTCGAGACAGTGTCTAGAACACGTAGAATCGCTGGGACCCCAAGGAACCACCCAAGTTGAGTAAACAGGGACCCCACGGAGGACGGGTGCAGTGTGCTAACACGACCGCGGGCTCCGTTCAATTCTATGGGGAAGTCGTGGTTACAATTTTAAAGTTTAAGGACCCTTCTAGGTGGACTTCAAGGAAACCCTTTGGAACTTAGGAGGTTCGAGAGTCACCCCACCCGTGGATACCCGAGTACCCGAGTTACCTATCCCAGAGGAGCCGGGTGCATAGGTCTGGAGCGGTGTCGGAAACCGCCGTCGTTTTCAATGGAGGACTTCAAAGAAGAGCTGCTGCCGGGAAGGAAGAAAGTGTCCGTTGGAATCCAAGGGTGGATTCATGATGGAAGGAACTTGAACGCAGAGGGGACAGAGTCTGGGTCACTTCAGGGTGACCAAGGGCTCGGTAGACGAATGCCCACCGATGTCGGGTGCTTCAGGTGCGAAGAAGGAGACCTTGACTCTACAGCTGCAGGGACCAGGAGATGTCGAGGATGACCAGGAGCCATGTACGAGCTGTCCCACAAAGGGTGTCGAGTGCTGAGGGGTCGGTGTCCGGCGGGAGCACCAACAAGCCTTGGCCCCGGCAACCCACGAAGAAGGTCAAGATAGGTTACAGTCTGGCCCAACAAGGACCAGGGGACTCACCACAGCAAGGGGAGTCAAGGCCGGCCTGGAGCAACCAGGGGAGCCCAAGGAAATCAGGATTGTCCCTCAAGTGGACCCACAGGCCGAAGGCACAGGAGTTGCGAGGGGACCTCTAGCAGTTTCACCAAACAACAGCTTGCAGGGCACAGAGTGTGAGGAGGCCAAAGTCCTTGGTGTAAAATGTGCGCGGAGGTGGGGGCTATCGACAGCCCTATGCACGAAGTTGGGTAATACCAACAAGCATATGCAATTGCAAAAGTACACGGTGCACATGGGTTCGAGTTATGCGGTCCCCACATGAGATACCGGCAGCAAACTTGGTGAGAAGGTAGCTCGACCTCAAGGAACATAGGAACCCACCTCCTGTATTGCTGGGGCCTTCGGAGTCTGCAGGAGCTCAGGATAAGCAGACTGGTCAGTTGCATTACGGTGCCTGTGAATGCAGGGGAGTGAGTCCTTCACCCCAAGGGAGATTCTTCAGATGTCCTTAATGCTCTACAGGTCCTGGATGAAGCCTGTATGGTGCAAGGGCACAGACGATGCTTTGGACGGAGAGGGAGACGAAGTCGGGCCCAGTTGAAGTCTAGCAAAGTCCAGAGTGTCCAGACGGTTGAAGGTCAGTGGTTTCTTGTTTTAGAATCTTGTCCAAGTAAAATCTAAGTTCCTACAGCCAGGTAAGTCCTTATGTACCCACGGGAGAGGGTTTGGAAAGATTCAGGGGACCCTCCTAGGGGAGGGTCAGGTCAGAGGGGAGGTTACTCCCATGTCCTTTGTCCAGTTTCGCACCAGAGCAGGAGCCAACGGCTCCCAGGACTGGTTTGAACTGGACTATGCACAAGGACACCAAATGTGCCCCTCGTGCAGACTTTCAGGCACTTTGGAAGTGCACCCACCCAGCCCCAATACACTAAATCCTGTCTGGGAGGTGGTCACACCTCCCTGTGACAGGATGCCTATTGTGCTGCCTTCCTCTGCTCGAGCATGGCTCAGCAGCAGGAGGGCAGAAGTGTGTCTCTGGTCGGCAGCATCCATTTTGTGCTCTACGGGTCGAGAAGGCTGGCACCGGAAAGACCAGTGACCCCACGAAGCTCGCTTCAGAAGGGTGGAATCATACCTCCCACACCAGTTACCGGTGTGGAGGTATGATTCCAAGGTGTTTGATACTAAACACGACATGTTTTATTTCAGCCGTTTTCGAGATAGCATTTACCGCAAGGTTATAATGCACCTCTACCTATATGTCTGGCTGAGTCACAGACAACCCGGGAGAATGGTCTCCAAAGGCTGCAAAGGGGCTCTGCTCATGCAGGGGCACCCTCTCACATAAAACCCAGCACCCTGCCTTCTGGATTGTCAAGGCCTGCTATAGGGGTGACTGATAGGTTTTAAGTGTAATGACCTATAGATATAGTAAACCTATATCTACAGTAAGTGGTGCATGCACCATCTTACACAGGCTGCAATGGCAGGCCTGTAGTTTCTATTTTGCATGGCCTCTCATGGGTGGCATAATACATGCTTCAGCCCATGGGAGGCCTCTGGGGCACCTATGCCCTGGGCACATGTGTACATATACTAGGGACTGACAAGGGTACCCTGGTATCCAATCTGGAGTGTACCAAAGTACATGGCATAACATTTTAAGGAGAAAGCAGATAGACTGGGGTCCTGATTAGCAGGATCCCAGTCAGACTAGTCAAAAACAGTGTAACATCAAGCAAAAAGTGGGGGTAACCATAAGAAGCAGATCCTACTTTCCAACAGCTTCCTTTAGGGCACGGGGCGCAAACGGGTGGCCCTGAAAACATTACAGCTACCGACAGCGGAGGGGGGACTTGCAGTCCCTGACTTCGAAAGATACTACCTGGCTGGCCAACTACAATGGTTTGCCCGATGGATTGCAGATCAGCAATCGCTGGAAAGAGAAGCGGGCCGTTCATACCAGACCTAAACACATTGCTGAGAATGCTGGTGCGAATGGGCAGGGTACCGAGGGGAGTAGCCGGGGAGCTGGTACGACGTTGTTGGAGGCGATGTCTCCAAAAGACGCGGATGCGGGTCCCTTATTGCCCCGACCTCCCCATAGCATTGCTGCAACTGTATCCACATGGGGGCACTAGGAGGGCCTAGGAGAGTGGGAACAGGTGGGGGCATCACGACTTGGAGACTTATTTCGGGACAGGGTGTTGCTCCAATTTGAAGAATTCAGAGAGAGCTTTGACCTTTCCTACAGGCAAGTCTTACTACATGGGGGGGTGGTGGTGATGGTCTGGGAGTACTGGGGGCGAGACTGTCAGAACCCCCACACCATGAAACCTGCAGATATATAGGTATGGGAGGGGGCAGGATTAAAGCAGTCACATGTCTTTACAGAGCACTAGGCAGGGACACCCTTCAACCATTGACCACTCTCCGAGACAGATGGGCAGAAGACCTAAATATCCCCTTGGAGGACAAGGATTGGGAAACCATACTGACCGGGACCCCTAGAGTATCGAGGAACACCCACTTCCGCCTAATTAACTATTTCATACTACACAGGGCATATCTTACCCCGGGACGAATCAATAAATATTTTTATAGGGAGGACATGCAGACGCATATTTGGTGATATGAGGATAAAAAAATTTTTTTTTTAAATAGGGTGGACATGAAATGCCCAAGATGCGGAGAACTGGGAGCAGAAATACTTCATATGCTCTGGTCATACCCAGCACTGAGGGAATATTGGGGGGGAGTCACTGCTACAGTTGGGGAGATCACTGAACGTCATGTTCCGGAGGACCCCGCGCACTGCCTTCTGGGCTTGTTCCTCCATACCTCCAAAACATGGGTCACCAGTAGGTTTCAGGACCTGGCCTTGGTCTTGGCCAAGAGAGAAATAACGAGGCACTGGAAGGCACAAGAGGGGCCAAGATTTTTAACATGGAAAAAAGAATTTGAAAAATGGGCAAGCTGCGAGGGGAGTGTTCTCCTCAGAAACGCACAACGGGGCATTGGCTTCATTGAGAGAGCAAGGGCATGGGAGGCTCTAGTGGAAAGCATAAAGAATCCAGAACCTGACTCATGCGAATCAAGCCCCATGGGACCGTCACCTAGGGGAAGCCCGATAGGACAAGATGCGGAGGGACATAGAGGTTAAACGTTTCTATATAAAGTAGAACTCGTCTAGGAAATTGAAGAATAGAAGGGGAGGTAGCAAGAAGGGACAAGCATCAAACTTAAACTGCGTACAAATATTTAGCTCAATATGGGCCTATGGTGTGGATCTGCAAGGAGGGGTGGGGGAGAGGAGGGAGTTAATGGAAATTTGGTTAGTTTGCTGGATTTGTATAGCTAATGCAACTTTGAAACCACATAGTGTTGCAATGGAAAATAAGAAGTGATTGATATGTACTTGAAATGTAATGTGGAAATAGATATGGATGTGAAATCAATAAAATCTGTTTAAAAAAATAAAGTTAAGCTCACTGTGCCCACACCTCCCACCACAGCGGAATCAACACAGCTAACTACTGGCCCCACAACCATTGCACCTAGCACTGTCAGAACCATCCTGTGCCCCCCAGTCCTGGCCTCTCAGATGCGATCACCAAAACCCCAGTCAGTAAGGAGCCAGGACTCAGTGGGAGGGTGCAGTCTGTGCCTAGGGTACAGGGCAGTGGGGCTAGCCATTGTGGGAGCGTAAATGTGGGCCCCTAGAGGGAGCCCAATGATGGTATGGAGACCCAGGCTGTTACCACATAAATTCTGGGACCGTACCAGGACTCCCACAGTGTGTTGGGTCATGTCACCACAGAGGAAGGAGCTGCAGGAAGCCACATACCAGGAGGTTGTCGGGATACAGGTCGAGGTGGACGGCATCTACACTGAGGTTGCGGGCCTATGTACCGAGGTGGATGGGGTCCACACTGAGGTGGCCGGCCTCCATACTGAGGAGCCCTCTCTGGTAGGGGTTCTGCGGGACATCAACAACACCCTCTGCAGGGCTTTTATACCTCCATCTCCCCCTTCCCGTGGGCCTAGTACATCCAGAGCATCAACATCTGCTGCAGCCACAAAAATGGAGGGCCTGATAGAGGAAGATATACCTGCAAGTGCCCCTGGCTCAGCAGCTTCATTTCCCCCTCTGTCAAAAAGAGGGGACGTCCATGTAAGACTTCAGGTGGGAAGGTTGCCAAGACAAGCACCACTGCCAGGAAGCTACCTTGCCCCTATTGTCTTCCTGTGTGTGCTACACATTCACTTTGTTGACTGTAACTGCCCACTTTTCCCTAACTTATGTGAGGAGTATGTTGGACCTTTGACTCCAGAACTAAAGGACTCTACTTCAATGCTTTCATCCACCCTGAGTGAATCTATCACTTTGTTTTTTCACCCCAATCATTACATTTCAGTTGATTACTTTGGTCTGTTCACTCAATAAAAAACACGTCACCTAAGCATTGTCTCCTGTTGTCATTCTCACATATGACAATGTGAAAATACAACCATGTGAACTTTGCTATGTCTAAATTAGGGACTACTGGAAGCACGGATATGTTGTCTGTTAAAAAGGTACAAATCTGGAACACTACCATGTCACAACAAGCAATACATACGAGTGTCTGGGCTTAACACATCTTTATTACTTTGGGCAAATCATAAGTTGACCTGATGTCAGACACATGAAAAAAGCATGACTCAGTGATACAGGGTGAATGATCACATCATCTCCTGCAGACTTACACAACATGGCAGGAGGGGACACATCTGACAACATCCCACGCAAGAGCCAACAACAAATAGGGTCTACATCTTCAGCTTCAGTCATGTTGATGACCTCACAAAAGGAATACTACATCCAATAAATGTGTTCACAGATACGTCAGTACCACAGTCTCTGAGTACAGGGTCTTTCCAATACAGTGTTGCATGCATCTGGTGGTTTGTCACAAACACATTTCAGTGACGTGCTACAAGCACTTTGATCCAGCAATGAGGAAACACAGCAACACCTACAACCAGTTCGTAGACAATGAGGAATGAGACAATGTGATGCAAGATAGCATGATTTGGACACAACACAACAACTTGTAGGATCACATGATAGCACACATATTGCATTAGGACCAACACACAACAAGAAAATAGTCCAATGGAAGCTAGGTACCTTCCATCCTATCGCTGTGCAAGCTGTCTTTTACCGGCTTTCTACACCAGAACTCTGTGACACACATTACCAGGAACAATCCATGTCCACTTCTTACATCTGAACAGCAAAAGATACCTACTGATGTCACGACTCTGAAATGTCCAAATAAAGATGACATGGTGAAGATCCCTGAAATAGAACAACACAGAGATTAGCTGTGCAAACATACATATGACATACGTCACATTGTCAACTACTAGAAAACACAGTCCTAAACAACATTAACATCTGCACAAAGATACACTACCAAAACAGACACCTTTCCCAAGATGTTTCTAGACCTATATTGTCCGAGTTACTAGCTTCAAACTCTACCTCAGAACATCACTACAAGATTGCCTAGATTGTTCTTTCATCAGATCTCACACCATACTTACACTCAGGAGTAGCAGGTCTGGATGAGATCCTGACGCAAATCTGCTCCTTCGTCTTCACCACTATCATCATCTTCATTTGGCATTTCAGGGTTCCCACCTGGTGGGTCTTCATGGCCTGCATTCTCTGCGATGTAAGGGATGTCCCGTTGCAAAGCAATGTTGTGGAGCATGCAGCAGTCCACAGTGATCTGACACACCTTCCCGGGTGAATAGATGAGGGCTCTCCCATTCCTGTCCTGGTATATTATTCTGGCTTTCAGGAGCCCAAAAGCCCGCACCAATGGCCGCCGTGTTCTTCCATGGGCCTTATTGAAGTGGACTTCCCCTGGCATTGTAGGATTCCTCAGCGGGGCCAACAACCATAGCCAGTTGGGAAATGCTGAGTCTCCTAGATGAGAGATAGCTAGAAGGACAGCATGTAATAACAGAATCAGATCATAATACCTTACTATTTCCAAAACAGAGCTTAAATACATCACACTTACCTACAAACCAGGCCCTCTGCGGAAGGACTTGTGACATCAGCTGTGGTATGGTGCTGTTCCGCAGTACAAAGCTATCATGTGCAGATCCTGGGAACCGGGCACAGACATTGGAGATGTACAAATCCGCTAAACAGACAACTTGTACGTTGATAGAATGGAAGTGCTTCCTGTTCCGGTAGACTTGCTCCCTGTTGTGTGGTGGTACTAAGGCAATATGGGTGCCATCAATCGATCCAATAACATGTGGGATGTGACTAAAACCAAAGAAATCGCCTTCACAGTGGCTAAATTCTGATGTCAGGGGAACAGGATGTAGCTGCCTACGTGTTTCATCATTGCTGTAAGCACCTCTGTGAGGACACGACTGACCATCGGTTGTGACATTCCACCCGAAATAACAACAGTAAATTGAAATGAGCTTGTGGCCAGAAAATGCAAAACTGACATGAGTTTTACTAGTGCTGGTATTGAATAGGGTTATTGAGGTGGGGTAGGAGATCAGGCTCCAACTGATGACTCAGATCCAGGATTGTTTGACGATGCAATCTAAACTTCTATATTATGTGAAGTTCTTGCATGGTGTGTAGGTCCGGGAATGGGTGGAATAGTGGAGACTGGCGTCTCCTCCCTCTCCCAGACTACCTATATGATAAGTAAATGTAACAGGAATATTGGTCCTGGGTAGCAAACTTACATATATGTGACCTGTAAGGCCAAAGTCATGTGTTTGTACATTTATACATCAAGAAACACCAGGAATGTGACTTCATGACTTTACAGTCTGACTCTTCCACCAGTCATCCACAAGCAGGCATACACAGGGCTGTAACATCAGTGTGCACATCATCAAATCAAAGTAGAGAAACAGCCCTATAGTGAGGCGTCCATGACATGTATAATCGGCTAACGCGTTGCATATAGCGCAGCGCACATTGTACATATGTGCACTGTAATGTACTACACAGACGAAATGTTGTTCAGGGCATGACATGGGAATGGAGCTTTTCAATTGTCAAGGTCTCAGCACTCATATGGGGTTGTGGTGCACTTTGGAGTGCCAACTACAGTCTCAACAAACGTGAACATGCCATTTGCAACACTGTAAACATGACCGCTAACATGGCAAATACCCGATCTCGCGCATAGGACAAATAGAGGATTCCTCCGCCGGCTGTCGTTGACCACGAGTGTGGTGGTTACTTGCATGGCGGTCTCTGCCATAGGATAACGTTGGGGAATGTGACCGTGGTGGGCCAATGACTGTGTGCGTCTACGCTCACGACCAGGTAAGTGACGTACATGAGCGTTGCGGTTTGAAAAAACTCTCACTTGCCTACTGATACTGCTGCCATTAACACCTCCTCACCGTCAGCTGCTGTGTGCCACCTCTGGGAACAACAATGCCAGGCCCAGCAGGTGAGAGGGCCCTTGCCTTCACAGCAGAAGAGCTGGAGACACTGGTTGCAGAGGTCCTTCCCCTGTATGGCCAGCTCCATGGCTCCCCAGAGGAGCAGGTAAGTTTTGCATGATGTCTGAAAGATACTGATGTCTCAACCTTAATATGTTCCACTATGAGCCTATGAGTACCAGAGTGAAAACACAGACACATTTGTTACGATGTATTACCAATATTTAGGTGAGAGATGTGATGGATGATGATGCTCTGTATATTGCCTGCAGACACTATCTCTAATGATGTTGGAGTCGGTCTATATCCTACCCCTGTGCCATGCACAATCAACTACATGTAGCGTGTGATGTGGACTAGTATGGGCTCCATATGGAGATAATGTTCAATCTGCCAAGGAATGATCATGTGGCAATGCATTTCTAGTGGAGGTAACATGTAAGGTGCAGCAGTAGTTGAATGGAAGTATGTGTATGGTCCCCCAGATCTCCCAGCACATATCAGTCTGCACCAACCTCTTGGCTGGGAGTGACGGAACGTCACTAACATGTTAAATGAGCTACACAAAGTTGTTGCCCTGTATTGCATGACCATTACATTTACACCAACCTATCAACAACTTGCAAATATGATGTTAATGTTTGTTCACTAAGGTTAACATGCAGAAATCTAATCCTGTCAATGATTCCTACTCACTCTGGGCCAAGATTTAGCTGAAGTATATGTGACATAGTACTGCAGCACAGTGTCATCTTCCAGGAGATCTGCTGATCCAGAGATAGTGTCTGAAATAGTGTTTGAAATAGTGTTCAAGGACAATTTGTGGCCCTAAGACATCTTAGTAAAGCTACCTATAAGATTAGACCTGACAGGTTACGGATCCTTACTCTAAATGTAAAGGGTCTTAATAGCCCTGTCAAGCAACGAGCTATCTTGTTATACCTAGAACAATCCAGGGCAGATATGTGCCTCCTTTAGGAGACACACTTATTTTCCAGAGATTGTCCTAGATTTCGGGCATGCGCTTTTCCATACCAGTATTTCTCTTCCGCTTCCTCTAAAACAGCAGCAGTTGCAATTCTAGTGTCTGGAGCCTTCCGGTGCAAAGTGGGGACTCGGGTAGCTGAAATAAATGGCAGACTATTTGTGTATACGGTCACTGTTCGAGACCAATCTCTCACCATCAGGTCCATTTATGCCCTTAATAATGTCCAAGAAGTCTTTGTTCGCAAGGCTATTACGGAGGTACTGTCCATGTGAGAAGCTGGCCTGGTATATGATATCCACCAATTAAAGTGGGCACCTTGCACCAGTCCAGACAACCCTTATGATGATATAAAAGGTCTTAGACAACCACAGAAAGCTCTCTAAGTGGTAGCTGTGGAGAGCAGCCTTCAGGCTTAGTCTTTTTTTTTTTTTAATATTGTTTTTATTAGTTACCAACTTCCAATCATCATGTATAATACTTTACAGACTTTTCAACCTTATAACATATTGTGCATATCGTTTCACAGCAGATATATGTCCAATCATTCGTATCAGGTGCATAATGATCATTTCTAGACATTTCCATTTCCACAGTTGGGGATATACATAGGTTTCCACAGTATACATTCCACCCACTCCAATTTTTGTCCCACTTCTTGGGACATCCTCTAGATTTAAATACTTCTTTTCTGCAATCATGCATTTATCCAGTTCAGCCACCCAGGTTTTTGTCGATGGTCGTCCCGCTACTCCCCACTTCATTGCTATTGTTCTTTTGACTAGTGTGTAGCCCAAGGTGACCAGTTGTTGTTCCACTTCTGTGAGGTCGGTCGCCTCCCAAATATTGAGAAGCCCCAGTGGTGGAGTGAGGCTGATCTTTTTGCCAAGTGCGTCTTGTGTAGTCGCCCCCTCCCATATTGGTTGCAGGAATGGGCAGTCCCATATGGTATGGTAGAATGTTGCCTCTTGGTGACACCCCCTTAGGCAGAATGCGTCCTGTCTAGTCCCGATTTTTGCCAGTGTAACCCCTGTGAGATATGTTCTGTGTAAGGCTTAGTCTTGAAGGAGTGTAAAGCAGCTTGTTTTACCAGAATGCAATCTTATAGTATAGATTAAATGAAAGGGAACCACACAAGGTATTTATAAAAATATGTATTTATTATATAATACTCTCTAGTACATTACAGTATCTCCTACACGGAGATAGACACAAAGCACACAATACTATAGCAAAGAAATCACAGTAAATAGCACTAATACACAGTGGGCCCCAGGGAGGACCAAACCATATACTAAGAAAGTGGTATAAGAACCATGACTTGAGTTAGGACAATGTCAAGAGGCTGTAGAATCACTGGGGACCCAAGGAACCACCCAAGGGAAGTAAATAGGGACCCCACGGAGGACTCGTGCAGTGTGAGAATACGACCGCAGGCTCCGTACAACTCTACGGGTAAATCGCGGTTGGATTTTTAGAGATTAAGGACCCTTCCCAGTGGACCCTGAAGAAACCCCATGGAAGACAGAAGGTTGGAGAGCCACCCCCCTGTGGATACCCTAGTACCCACATTACCTACACCAGGGAAGCCGGGTACATAGGTGTGAAGTGGTGTCGGAAACCGCCGTCGAACCCAATGGAGGACTTCAGGAAAGTGCCACTGCTGAAAGAGGAGAAAGTGTCCGTGGGAATCCAAATGTCGATTCCTGATGAAGAGTACCTGAAAGCAGAGGGAACAGAGTCTGGGTCACGTGGGAGTGACCAGGGGCTCGGTAGACGAATGCCCACCAATGTCAGGTGCTTCAGGACAGATGTTGAGGACCTTGACTCTGCAGCTGTGGGGACCAGGCGATGCTGAGGATGACCAGGAGCCGGATACGAGCTGTGCCACTAAGGATGTCCAGTGCTGAGGGGTCAGTGTCCGGCGGGAGCACCAACAAGCCTTGGCAAAAGCAACCCACGCAGAAAGTGAAGAAGTTGCAAGAAGAGGACCAGCAAGGTCCAGGAGACTCACCACAATCAGGGGAGTCAGGGCAATCCCAGATCAATCAGGAGAGCACAAAGAAGACATAGTTGAACCTCCATTGGACCCACAGGTCAAATACACTGGAGTCGCAGGAGGACCTCATGCAGCTTTACAAAACAACAGGCCACAGAGCACATAGTGCGTTTTGGTTGAAGATCTTTGCAAGAGAAGTGGCTAGAGGTTGGGGCTACTTGGAGCCCAATGCACTTGTCACAGAATTGACAACAAGAAGTTGCACTTGCAAAAGTACGCGGTACACAGGAGTTTGGGTACTGAGGCTAGTATTCCACGAGGGATACTAGCCTCAAACTCGGTGAGAGGACAGCTCGTGCCTCGAGGGACGTAGAAATACACCTCCTGTGTTGTTGAACCCTTCGGAGTCCGTAGAAGCTCGGGATCAGCAGGTGCCTGTGAATGCAGGGGAGTGACTCCTTCACTCCAAGGGAGATTACTTCGGTTGCCCTTGATGCTTCACAGGCCTTGGAAGGTTCCTGTATGATGCACAGGCACAGACAATACAGCAGACTGGAAGGGAGACGAAGTCAGGCCCAAACGAAGTCCAGAGTGCCCAGACGGTAGAAATGCAGTGGTATCTGTTCTGAATCTTATCCCACGATGAATCTAGGGACCTACACTCAGGTAAGCCCTTAAATACCCTAGGAAAAAGGTTGGGAGGATTCAGGGGACCCTCCCAGGGGAGGGTCTGGACAGGGGGGAGTTTACTCCTGTGTCCTTTGTCCAGTCTCACGCCAGAGCGGGAGCCAACGGCTCCCAAGACTGGTTTGAACTAGACTATGCACAGGGACACCAAATGTGCCGCTCATGCAGACTTTCAGATGCTGGCAAGAGCACCCACCCAGGAATATAGGCCTTTTTTTCGCATGCCATAACAACGCAGTCGTTACAACGACCGCGTTGTAATTTCGCATTCCGTTACAACGCAAGTCGGAACAACAACTTGCTTTTAGGGGGCGCTGGATGTTGGAATAGTATAAATTACTATTCCAACTCCAGTCTGTGCGACACTAGGGAAGGTGTTGGATTTTAAATCCAACACCTTCTTCCCCCTAGCGCAAGTCGTTTTTCCGACTTGCGTTGTAACGGTATGCGAAATAACAACGTGGTTGTTGTAATGACCGCGTTGTTATGGCATGCGTTGTTTAGCATGCGAAGTAAAGGCTGTTTACCCCCACCCAGCCCTAGTACACTAAATCATGTCTGGGAAGTGGTCACACCTCCCTGTGACAGGATGCCTATTGTTCCACCTTCCTCTGCTCGAGCTTGGCAGCAGGAGGGCAGAAACGTGTCTCTGGTCGGCAGCAACCATTTTGTGCTGTCCAGGGCTAGCAGGCTGGTACCGGGAACACTGAGAGCCTAACGGAGGGCTCTTCCATACCAAACATGATAGGATTCGTTGCAGCCAGTTTCAAGATTGTCATCGCGTAATTACGCGGTGCCCCTCTATATAGTATATGGCTGCTTCACTGCCAACCCGGGAGAATGGACTCCGTAGGCTGCAGGGGTGTCCTGCTCATGCAGGGACACCCTCTCACTTAGAACCAAGCACCCTGCCCTCAGGATTGTAAAGGCCTGCTATAGGGGTGACATATAGGTTTTAAGTGCAGTGACCCTTAGATATAGTAAACCTATATCTTTAGTAAGTGGTGCAAGCACCAACTTACACAGGCTGCAATGGCAGGCCTGTAGGTCCATTTTGAATGGTCCCTCATGGGTGGCATAATACATGCTGCAGCCCATGTGGGACCTCTGGGGTACCTATGCCCTTAATACATGGGTACCATATACTAGGGACTGACAAGGGTACCCCAGTATCCAATCTGGGATGTACCTAGCTACTGAACAAAATTGTTTAGGGAGAAAGCAGATAGACTGGGGTCCTGATTAGCAGGATCCCAGTCAGACTAGTCAAAAACAGCATCATATCAAGCAAAAAGTGGGGGTAACCATAAGAAGCAGATCCTACTTTCCTACACAACCCCCCCCTCAAAGCGTAAGGAGATGAGACTAACCTTGCCCAGTTGAGTCTTTATTTTCTAAGTGGAAATATCTGGAGAGTCCATCTACATTGCCATGGTTACTCCCAGGTCTATGTTCCACTCTACAGTCCATCCCCTGTAGGGAATGGACCACCTCAAAAGTTTGGGGTTTTCACCCTTCATCTGTTTTGGCCATAAGAGGGGCTTATGGTCTGTCTGAACAATGAAGTGAGTGCCAAACAAGTATGGCTTCTTCAGGGCCCAGACCCAGCAAAGGCTTCCCTCTCCATAGCTGACCAACGTTTCTCTCTGGGGGTCAACCTTCTGCTAACAAAAGCTACCGGTTGATCCTTGCCCTCTGCATTAAGTTGTGACAACACAGCCCCTACCCCCAACTCAGATGCATCTGTTTGTACAATGAATTGTTTGGAATAGTCAGGACTTTGCAGAATGGGAGCAGTGCACATGGCCTGCTTGAGGTCATCAAATGCCTTCTGACAGCTAATTGTCCACTGAACTTTCTTGGGCATTTTTGATGTAAGATCATTCAAGGGAGTCACTATAGACCCATATCCTTTTACAAATCTTCCGTAGTACCCAGTCAGGCCCAAGAAAGCTCTGACCTGAGTCTGGGTAGTGGGAGGAACCCAGTCCATGATGGTCTGGATTTGGCTCTGCAATGGTTGAACCTGACCTCCACCCACAAGGTGGCCCAGGTACACAACCTTACTCTGCCCTATCTGGCACTTAGTGGCCTTGATAGTGAGGACTGCTTTCTGCAGAGCCTCCAAAACATTCTTTAGGTGGACCAGGTGATCCTCCCAGGTGGAGCTAAAGACAGCTATATCATCAAGATATGCTGCACTATAGGCTTCTAGGCCTGTAAGGACTTTGTTTACCAACCTTTGGAATGTGGCAGGTGCATTCTTCAAACCAAAGGGCATCACAATAAATTGATAATGCATCCTCAGCTAGTCTGATTTGCCAATATCCAGCAGTGAGGTCAAATGTGATCAAGAACTTGACTGAGGCCAAAGTGTCAATGAGTTCATCTGCCCTAGGAATAGGGTGAGCATCAGTCCTAGTAACTGCATTGAGTCCCCTGTAGTCAACACAAAACCTCATCTCTCTCTTACCACCCTGGGTATGAGGTTTTGGTACCAGGACCACTGGACTAGCCCAAGGGCTATCTGAGGGTTCAATCATTCCAATTCCAGCATCTTTTGGACCTCTGTCCTGATGCAATCTCTGACTTGGTCAGGCTGCCTGTAGATTTTATTCTTAACAGGTAGACTCTCTCTCACCTGTGTCCACTTCATGGGTACACCTGGTGGTTTGACTTGGTGGCAAAGAAAACATATGCCTGTATTGATTGAGGACCTTCCTGCAATTAATCTGCTGTTGGTCTGTGAGGCTGCCTGCCAAGGCTATACCATCTACTGACCCATCATCAGGGTTTTGTGAGAGGAGATCAGGGAGAGGGTCACTCTATTCCTCCTGTCCCTCATCAGTTGCCATGAGCAAGCCCATGTCAGCCCTGTCCACAAAAGAATTGAGCCTGTTCACATGGAGCAGCTTGTGGGGGCTCCTGGGAGTGCCAAGGTCCACCAGGTAGATTACCTCACCTTTTTGCTCAATAATAATGTGGGGTCCACTCCATTTATCTTGGAGAACTGCTGGGGCCACAGGCTCCAACACCCACACCTTCTGCCCTGGTTGGTAAACAGTCAGAACAGCCTTTTGGTCATGCTAAGCTTTTTGTAATTCTTGACTGGCCTCCAGGGTTTCACTTGCCTTCTTTGTGTACTCAGCCATCCTGGAGCGGAGACCAAGTACATAGTCCACTATGTCTTGTTTTGGAGGTTTGAGAGGTAATTCCCATCCCTCCTTCACCAAACACAAGGGACCCCTAACTGGATGGCCAAACAGAAGTTCAAAAGAGCTGTAGCCAACCCCTTTCTGAGGGACCTCTCTGTAGCCAAAGAGAAGGCAGGGCAGAAGGACATCTCATTTTCGCCTAAGCTTTTCTTGGAGGCCCATGATCATGCCCTTGAGGGTTTTGTTGAACCTTTCAACTAACCCATTGCATTGAGGATGATAGGGTGTGGTGAATTTGTAATTCACACCACATTCCTTCCACATTGCAGTAATAGAACTAGGCCTGGGCGGTGAACTCCGCTCGCGGAGTTTGCGGAGTTTTCGGAACTCTGCATAATGCGGAGCTCACGGAGATCCGAAAAACTCCGCCCTGCATAGTGGAGTTTTTTTCCTCGCTCGCGTTCGTCAACGTCAAGTTGGCGAGCGCGAGCGTGGAAAATCCACCTCCCGGCGAGATTTTTCCTCGTTCGCGATCGTCAACATCAAGTTGGCGAGCGCGAGCGTGGAAAATAAACCTCCCGGTGAGATTTCTCAACACAGGGGGGGGTCCGGTTTCTCATTGCGAGTGGTCGCGACCGCTAGCATTGAGAAACTGCCCGTTCGCGTTGAGAAAGCTGCTGCTCGAGTAAAAATCTACTCGAGCGGCAGAAAGGAAAGCAGCGCCCGCTTGCGCTGTGCATGGGACCGTTCGCGATGATTGCACAGTGCGGACAATAATCCGGCACTGAAAATCACCGCAAACGGCATTTTTCTATCGCACTCCACCGGTTGCGGAGCTCCGTGTAGCGCGGCGTAGTTTTTTTTCCACTTCGCGGAGTTTCGCGTGGCGCAACTCCGCAAACTCCGCCCAGGGTTAAATATAACTTGACATGAAGTTTGTACCACTCTCAGTTAAGACCTCCTTACAGAAATCCACTCTGGAACAATTCCTAGGAGGGCGCTGGCCACGACAGGGGCTGTGGTGGTTCTAAGGGGAATTGCTTCTTGGTACCTAGTGGCATGGTCCACCACCACTAGAATATCACTGTGCCCAGGTGCTGTAGGAGGGTTCATGGGACCAATGATATCAATCCCATCCCTCTCAAAGGGAACCCCCACCACTGGAAGTGGTATCAGGGGGCCTTTGTTGTGCCACCTGCCTTACCACTGGCTTGGCAAGTGGCACAGGAGTGACACAACTCCTTTGTGTCCTCAGACATGTGAGGCCAGTGAAAGTGAGAGACAAGCCTGTCCCAAGTCTTACTTTGGCCTAAGTGTCCTGCCAAGGGAATGTCATGTGCTAGGGTGAGTAGGAAGCCCCTAAACCTCAGAGGTATAACCAACCTCCTGGTAGCACCAGGCTTGGGGTCTCTACCTTCTGAGTAAAGGAGTCCCTCATCCCAGTAGATCCTGTGGGACTGACTGACACTCCCAGCAGCATCAGCAGCAGCTTTCTGAGGGGTTCAAGAGAGGGGCAGGTTTGCTGCTCCAAACTCAAGTCTGCCCTGGAAGGGCCCCCTGTCCCCAAGAACTCAACCTGATCATGCTCAAGTTCATCTGGGACAGTTCCTTCACAGGGACTAAGATCATCTCCCTCAAGACTCTGATCCTCACTCTGAGTCTTGGCAGAAGACACAGCCTTACCCCTCCTGCTCCTTCTCTTGGAAGGCTCCTGGTCCATTGTTCCAGGGTCCAGGGCCTGTTCAGTGGATGTCAGTTTGGCTTGTGGCCTAGTAACAGCAAACACATCTGCAGAGATGCCCAACATTGCTACCTGAGTCCTAAATTCAACATCAGCCCAATCTGCAGTCTCCAAATCATTGCCCAACAAACAATCTGTCATGGTAGTATGAGCAAGCGTAGGACATCTTCCTTTTCACCTCCCTCTTTTATATAACTGTGTGACTGGTGGAAGAATGTTGTATGATGCTGAAAACTACAACTCCCAGTAACCCTGGGAACAGTGTACCATAACTGGGAAATGACACACCTGTAATCCGGGTATATAAGCCCTGCCCAGGAAGAGGAAGGTGCTTGACAATTTTATATCAACCGAGTGTGTTCATCCCTCCAGGAGCAAGCAGGCTGCTTGCCTCTTCGACTCTTTCAGAGACTTTCTTTTTTATTTTTTTATTTTATTTATTAGGCCATGATAACAACGTGGAGCAATAGTTAGTATCTACATACAATATTACAATCTGCCTTATATCGGAGTAAAAGTGAGGAGATTCATTATTTGCATATATAATATTCAAATTTCATATTACATATTAAAACTAAGCATCAATGCTTAATACAACAACAATAAGAGTATATAATACATTCAAAAACTGGCAGGCACGACAGGGAAAAGAAGTGAAAAGAAGCCACACGAAAATACAGCCAGTTTATAATTCATTATTTATCTTTTATCATTCACATAATCTATTATGGCTCCCCAAACTTTTAAACCCACATTCCTTCTGCGAGGGCCCTTGAGTGAGTATAGATTGTGTTCTAAACTAAAGAAAGCTAAAAACCTGGCTTTCCACATTTCAAAAGATGGTGATTCTTTCTGCAGCCATGCTGAGGAAATACAGAGCCGTGCTACAGCAGTGGCCATAAATATAATGTATCCAACCTTTGGTGTACCACGTCTGGCCAATGGATCCTCTGCCAAGCCTAACAGCATGGCTGTCGGGGTAAGTATGATTTCTACCCCCGTCACAGAAGTTAAGAAATGTTCTATCCCCGCTAAGAGTTGCTGTAATTTCGTGCATGCAAAAAACACATGCAGACTATCTGCTGCATCAGCTCCGCACCGGAAGCATTTACCATCATTGCCCCTGCCCCACTTCAGCATCTTCAAGGGCGTATGATACAGATTATAGATGGTTTTAAAGTGCTGGGCCTTGAGGCTAGAGGAGATCAATATTTCCCCTGCCAGGTCAATCGATCTCTGTAGAAGCCCCTCACCATGCCCCAGTCTGTCATTCCATTTCTTATCCTGCTCTTCCAGATCATCCTCCTGCATTTCCAGAAGGCTCCCATAAAGGGATCCTATTTTCCGCCTACACTTAATGGCTTCCATCATATCCCTTTTCTCCATATCCCCCAGCTGTAACTTCTTTTTACCTAAGTAATCCCGTATCTGTAGATACTTAAAAAAATCTACATTTAACAATCCATACATTTCCCTCAGTTGCGCAAAAGTACGGAGGTTGCCATTATCATAAAAATCCCCAATAATTGAGATCCCCTTCAATTTCCACCTGCCCATGATCGCATCCCAAAAAATGGGGGAAGTAGCTGTGTTGCGTAAATAGGAGTGTAGTAATTGAGTCTCTCAATTTCCAGGTTCTTATGAACTTGTTTCCACACTTTAAAAGCTGCCACTAATACCTTAAACCGAGTCTTTTTATAATAGCTTGGTTCGATTACATTTAAAAAACATCTCTCTGCTTCTGCGCCTAGCAGCATATGGTAAACAGAAGGAGGCTCGACTGAATTATTACTTTTTTCTCCAGCTATTAAAATGTTCATATTCTGAAGAAGGGAAGCATATTAATAAAGCGCCAAGTTAGGGACTGCCCAGCCACCCCGAGATCTAGGAAGAGTCATATACTTCATTGCTCTCCGAGCTTGTTTCTGGCCCCACATGAACTTTCCACAAATAGATTGCAAGTTTTGTAACTGTATTTTGCTGAGCTCTAAAGGAACTGACCTGAAAAAATACAGCACCTTAGGCAAGATATTCATTTTCAGCACGTTACAACGCCCGACGAGTGAGAGGTGTAAGCACTCTATCCTTCCTAGCTCTTTCTCAATTCCAGCGAGCAGCGGGTCCCAGTTCGCGACAACTAAATCATCTAATGAAGCTCTGATTTTGATACCTAGGTAGACTGCCTCCTGTACAACTCTCGGGTCGTTAAAAATAGCCTGATTTGTACAAATAATCTGTGCTTTAGTAATGTTCAATTTGTACCCTGACATTGATCCAAATGAGACAGCCAACGTTTCTATTTCGGGCATCGCTGTAGCAGGTGTTGTGGTGACAATCGCTACATCGTCGGCATAAGCCAATACTTTATGCTTTTCCTGTTGAATCTGTACAGGTTGTATGACCATACTTTGTTCTATTTGGGCCATCAAAGGATTAATATAGAGCGCAAACAATAAAGGTGAGCACGGGCAACCTTACCGCGTTCCCCTGGTTATAAAAACAGGCTCAGATTCCAATCCCATCACACAGATTCCGGCCACGGGGAGCCTATACATTGTTTTGATTGCATTAATAAAACCACATCCAAACCCTGTGCGGCCCATAACTGCCCGTAAAAACTCCCAAGAGACACGGTCAAACGCCTTTTCGGCATCAAGGAGTATCAATCCCAGTGGAGCCTGTTGAGCTTTGGCTATATCAAACAGTCTCCACTCGATTAATATGGTTGACCGTGCCTCTTCCTGGGATAAAATCATGCTGGCATATTGAAACCAGCGGAGTTATTACCCTAGAAAGCCGTGCTGCCAGAATTTTGGCGTAAATCTTGCCATCACAGTTTAAAAGCGAAATGGGTCTATATGAGCCGGGAAGAGTTGCTGGTTTATCCCTTTTCTTAAAAATAATGATATTAGCAGTATCCAATGATACTGGTGCCTGTCCTTGTTGAGCCGCCTGAAAGAGGGTCAACATTTCTGTCTTAAGTTCAGAAGAAAAGATCTTATAAAATTCCAACGGTAATGTATCAGGGCCGGCTGCTTTACCCATTGCGAGTGAATTAATAGCGCTCTCGATCTCCTCCTGGGTTATCGACTCTTCTAACTCTGCCGCATCTTCACTACTCAAAGTCTGGTTAAACATAGTTTGCGGTAGACATAGGACTGGGTTCTCATCTGTTCTATCTTCCCCTGTATACAGATCCTGATAGAAAGATCTTAACACTGCTAAAATCTCAGGAGGTTTACTCGTTAATTTCCCAGGAGAATCTTCTATTTGAACAATGCCCCGCTCAGTCTCCCTATTCCTGATTCGTTTAGCTAAGCATCTACCAGCAGTCTCTCCAAATTCGTAGCATTCCCTCCTGTAGGTTAGATATCTGGAGGCGATATCTTTAGACCATAGTAGATTAATCTTAGCCTTACAGCGGGCGACAGTAGCTTGCGCTAGAGAGCTTGATATTTTATCCGTTACACATTGTATCAAGCCATATTCAGCTCGCCTGAGATTATCATAGAGACCCTGGAGCAAGATGTTATGCTCTTTTTGCTTATGTATACAAAAGCTCAATATTTCCCCCCTGAGACCTGCCTTCAGAGTATCTCATACTACGGCAGGGGAAGCCGTGTTCTTATTTATGTCCAAGAAGTATGTGATACAAAAGGGGATGATGGACGGAACGTTTGAGCCAATCAAACACTCACCCCCAGTCAACTGATCTGGGTTTAATCCATCATCATTCTTTAGCTCACTCCACCACCCCAGTTCAGACATGGCCATATGCAAATCAGTCTGACCCTGTGCCTCATGGGAACAGTCCAGCCCGAACTGCCAAGCCATGTCTTCCCTGGACCGGAAACAAGCATCCTAGGACCGGTTTCTGGCATTCCAGCCGTCATCAGCCAGGCTTGCTTGAATCCAGTGGCAAAGTGAGCAAGGGACCCACGTCTGGGCATACCCACGCCAACTTAGGGCGAACAAAGCGATACAAAAGGGGATGATGGACGGAACGTTTGAGCCAATCAAACACTCACCCCCAGTCAACTGATCTGGGTTTAATCCATCATCATTCTTTAGCTCACTCCACCACCCCAGTTCAGACATGGCCATATGCAAATCAGTCTGACCCTGTGCCTCATGGGAACAGTCCAGCCCGAACTGCCAAGCCATGTCTTCCCTGGACCGGAAACAAGCATCCTAGGACCGGTTTCTGGCATTCCAGCCGTCATCAGCCAGGCTTGCTTGAATCCAGTGGCAAAGTGAGCAAGGGACCCACGTCTGGGCATACCCCGCCAACTTAGGGCGACCAAAGCGATACAAAAGGGGATGATGGACGGAGCGTTTGAGCCAATCAAACACTCACCCCCAGTCAACTGATCTGGGTTTAATCCATCATCATTCTTTAGCTCACTCCACCACCCCAGTTCAGACATGGCCATATGCAAATCAGTCTGACCCTGTGCCTCATGGGAACAGTCCAGCCCGAACTGCCAAGCCATGTCTTCCCTGGACCGGAAACAAGCATCCTAGGACCGGTTTCTGGCATTCCAGCCGTCATCAGCCAGGCTTGCTTGAATCCAGTGGCAAAGTGAGCAAGGGACCCACGTCTGGGCATACCCCCGCCAACTTAGGGCGAACAAAGCGATACAAAAGGGGATGATGGACCGGAGCGTTTGGAGCCAATCAAACACTCACCCCCAGTCAACTGATCTGGGTTTAATCCATCATCATTCTTTAGCTCACTCCACCACCCCAGTTCAGACATGGCCATATGCAAATCAGTCTGACCCTGTGCCTCATGGGAACAGTCCAGCCCGAACTGCCAAGCCATGTCTTCCCTGGACCGGAAACAAGCATCCTAGAACCGGTTTCTGGCATTCCAGCCGTCATCAGCCAGGCTTGCTTGAATCCAGTGGCAAAGTGAGCAAGGGACCCACGTCTGGGCATACCCCCGCCAACTTAGAGGCGAACAAAGCGATACAAAAGGGATGATGGACGGAACGTTTGAGCCAATCAAACACTCACCCCCAGTCAACTGATCTGGGTTTAATCCATCATCATTCTTTAGCTCACTCCACCACCCCAGTTCAGACATGGCCATATGCAAATCAGTCTGACCCTGTGCCTCATGGGAACAGTCCAGCCCGAACTGCCAAGCCATGTCTTCCCTGGACCGGAAACAAGCATCCTAGGACCGGTTTCTGGCATTCCAGCCGTCATCAGCCAGGCTTGCTTGAATCCAGTGGCAAAGTGAGCAAGGGACCCACGTCTGGGCATACCCCGCCAACTTAGGGCGAACAAAGCGATACAAAAGGGGATGATGGACGGAACGTTTGAGCCAATCAAACACTCACCCCCAGTCAACTGATCTGGGTTTAATCCATCATCATTCTAAAGACCATAGTAGATTAATCTTAGCCTTACAGCGGGCGACAGTAGCTTGCGCTAGAGAGCTTGATATTTTATCCGTTACACATTGTATCAAGCCATATTCAGCTCGCCTGAGATTATCATAGAGACCCTGGAGCAAGATGTTATGCTCTTTTTGCTTATGTATGCAAAAGCTCAATATTTCCCCCTGAGACCTGCCTTCAGAGTATCTCATACTACGGCAGGGGAAGCCGTGTTCTTATTTATGTCCAGAAGTATGTGATCCAGTTCTTCATATGGATCACAAATGCTTCATCGGACAATAATTTCCTGTCAAAGGTAAATCGTCTCTGTGACCTAAATAGACTTTGAATCGATAAATCCATGACTACAGGGCTGTGATCGGAAGTGAGCCTGGGGAATAATTGAATTCTGGCCATAGCAGCCTGCCCTCTAGAGACAAAGAAGCAATCTAATCTCACCCACTTATTGTGAGGACAGGAAAAATATGTGAATCCTGGATCAGGATATCTATTTGTATACCATAAATCTTCTAACCCATGCTCCGACACCAGCTGCTGTAAGGCCTTGAAGACCTTGGGTTTCCTCCCTGTGTACATCCCGTTATCAGTTTGTAGCTCTGGACCCGCTAGATGTATATTAAAATCCCTGCAGAGTATTAAGGGGGTTGCCCATGATGCCAACTCGATATTAAGCAACTCTAAAATCTGTGCTTCATCCATATTTGACCCATAGACCGAGCATATAACAAATTTCCATTCTCCTGCAGCACATTCAGCAATGGCCCACCGGCCGTATTTGTCTGCGAGAATCATTCCCACCACCCTTACACACGATTTGGCAAATATAGCCACCCCCCTAGCTGTAGCACTGTGTTGCGTGCACACTAACACCGTGTATCCCAATTCAGCCAAAACCCCACGATTCTCCCTTGGAATACCTGTTTCCTGAAGGCACACCACATCAGAATAGAAGCTTCTCAATTCCCTCGCCACTCGCTGCCTCTTGCCCCTGTCGTTTAAGCCTGACACATTGAATGTACATACCTGCAACCTCCCTGTCATCATTCTATCCTCCATCTTCTTGCCACATACTCCTCCTGATTAACACAGCATTTTTAAGTAAACATTGCTCTTTCAACCTCCACCATGATCTCTTTTTTCTTTTCTCCCCAAATCCACCCAGACCCCCCCACCCTGTGCCCCCGCACCTCCTCTCCCCACTCCCCCCCTTCCCCACCCCTCTGCCCCTCCCCCTCCATACCCTCCCCCTCCCATTCCCCCCGTCCATTGAGGCATAAGAGCCCAAGGTCCCTGGTGATGGGAAGCTGACTAAACCCCCCTTGCCGCCCTCCCCACATTACATCAAAAAAGAAGAAAAAGAAAAAAAACACCTAACATTAAACAACATACATATCTATCAAACCGAAAGAGACAATCCATATCTATATATATTCCATCCTGACCATTCTAAATTGATTGCAGATATTCCTTGGCCTTGATTTCAGAAGTAAAAAATTGAGTTTGACCTTTACAGATAACTTTCGATTTGGCCGGGTTGAGCAAGAAAACCTGTGCTGCCTTGGCCTGAAACATGGGTATCAATTGCCACCTCTTTTCTACTGTCGCATGACAGAAATAGGGCCTGACGAAGAATTTGCTCCCCTTTCCTGCCCTTTTTCTGTCTGGCCGTACTAGATCATAAATGGCTTCCCGAGCCAAGAAATTATTCAAACAAATTAATATGGCTCTAGGTTTAGTTACGAGCTGCCCTGATCTTATTTGCTGCTTGAAGGGAAACCTATGTGCCCTTTGAACCTCTAAATTCCAGTTCCACTGTGTGAGCTCGGGGAACGCCTCTAAAAAAAGATCCACAATAAATTTCCGCACATCCATTCCCTCCGCCCCCTCAGGGATACCCAGGACTCTCAGATTGTTCCTTCTTAAACGATTTTCCATGTCCGTTAACTTCCACATGGTGTTGTCTTGCTGCGATTTTAAAGAGTCCGTCAGGGTTCTTTGAGCAACAGGTTCATCCTCCAGTGTGGAGATCCGAGTCTCAGCTTCCCCAATCCTAGCTGCAAATTCTGTGCAGGACTTAGCCACTCTGCGAAGGGAGTTCTGCAGCTTTCGGTATGCGCCCTGAGTTTTTAGACTCTCAGACCGGGTCTCCTCCCTGTGTGCCATAATTCTTTTATAGATAATAGCGAGTGAAATTTCCTCTGTATTTTCCACTTCTCCAGCCACTACATTCACTATGGCTACTTCTCCGTCACCCCCAAGGTTAGGCAAAGAGGAGTAATCCCATACCAATGAGCCTATGGCCCCTTTAGATTCTGTCATGAGTGCCTTTCTGCACTCTTTCTGCTTTCGCACAGTTAATGGGTTAGTTAGGGGCCCCCCTCCTGCAGCGCCAGTAACCTCCTCCTCGGGGTGCATGCTACTTGCATCACTTCCATCGCTCTGGGTAAATTCTTCACCAGTCCAATCTTTTAAACCACCCAAGCTCTTATCACTTGACGAGTTCGAGGGGTCTGACATTGAGAAGAACTTATCACCAGAGTCCGTCTCTTTCGGGACGCCCTTATTATCAATATTACAGGATTGGTCCTCCGTTATCAGGGTATGACTTTCTTTTTCTTTAGGTTTTTTCCTTCTAGGGGTTCTTTCTGAGGCCCCTTTTCCACCTTTTGTCACTGCCAAACCCTCATTCTCCGTTCGGGGATTAGCCGAAGCAGCTTCCGCCCCACCCCCGCCAGGCGAGCACCCGCCGCCACAGTCCCGGGATCCACCATACTCGGCGGTGGCCCTCCAATCCATAGCCGGAGATTTCCCATTAACCTTGCTCACCTCTCTGCCACCGAGTGCTTCAGGTGTAATGGGCTGGCATGAGACTTCTGCAATCAGCTGGGGGCTTGCGCTAGCTGTGGCTGCATTTCTTTTCCCCTCCTCGGCTGCCTGCATCTTCTTTGCCTTTACTGTCTCTGTCTGGGTTTTAAAGATTGCCGGTAACATTTTCCGGCCCCGGGCGGTGGGGAAGGTCCTCAGCGTCTCCCCTGTATCAAGAAATCCAGCTCCAGCCACCCAAAGTGTTCCTGGTCCCAAACCAGCCTCAGCTGAGGCTCCCTTCACTGTGGACGGTCCACGACCTCCCACATCTCTTGCGGACTTCGGCGGCATTGGGGCCGCAAGGATGCTCGGCCGCGGCCAGGAGAGCAGCAGCCTCACGCCGGCAGCAAACAGCCAGGTGCGCGGCGGCGCTCGCGCAATAACCACTCCACGCTGCCGTTGAAGCGTAAAAGGCCATTTATTAGGACAAGGCTGTATACCCAATAATTAACCAATAAACATCAATTTAACCATAACAATCCCCAACATCAATGTTTCATTCACTCCATCCCTTTCACATTGTTCCAAATCTCTCTTCACCTTTCACTCCATGACCCCTTTCAGTTCTCCATCCACTTCTTCATTTATCTTCGAACATCCTCCCCTGTATCACCTGCCATCGCACTCATGCATCCCGCACCCCCATCATTCACCCTTCCCCCCCAAGGGGTGGGTGGGCCCGTCAATGACTCCCCCACCCCTCCAAAGTACTGCCAACCAGGGAACCCCCTTTAGGGCGGTTACCTGCCCCCCCTTCAGTCCTGTGCACCTTTCGCCTTCACTCACTGAGACACCAGATGGACTCGTTCCACATCTTGCTGATCACATCACGCATCTCCATCATATAGTACGCGTTCCCCAGTTGCGAAAGGTGCACTCCGTCATCTCTGAACAGCAGCGGCTCCTCCAACCAGAGCCCCACATGTGCAATTACTTTGATGTCCTTTGTCACACAAAAAACCCTCATCGCCCTGTTAAGCTTCCTGCGGGCTTTTTCCACTGCCGCAGGTTTCACAGCCCCTTTCCAAATTTTCTGTGGCACAAATTCTGTCCACACAATGCACGTTCCCGCCATCCTGTGTTTTATGACTTCCAAGTCTCTCTGGATCTGCTGAAGGATTGCCAGACCTGACAAACGAATCAAGTCATTCTTGCCCAAATGCAAAACCAACAGATCCGGGCAACCTCTTTGCGAAATCATCTTTGTCAGCCAGGGCAAGAGTGCCCCCCAACGCATCCCTCCTTTTCCCCACCAATGCACCTCGTGATGGCTGCTCTTCAGACCCAGGTTACGGCCGTATACCTGCCGATCTGCATATCTTGCTGCCCAATGTAAGAGGGAATGTCCAACAATCCAGGTGACCGTCTTGGTCCCTGGGCCCCCCACACAACCTACAACAAGAAAAAGATGTTAGTGCTCCGCATCATTCTCCCCCAAAGTCTTCTTCAAGAACCCCCCTTTCCCCCAACCAAAAACACCTATTTACGCATGTATCGTTCGCAACACCTGTACCTCCACCTCCCAATCTGCCGGATTCTATCACAAGACCAACCCAGACGCGCTGCAGCCGTGTCCGCCCCGATGCGGAAAGAGTGCGTACCAAATCCAGTCGGGTCCCTACCCAGCCGCCTCAAAGCCATGCGCAAAACTGCCAGCAACTGTGATGCAGTCAACCGATCCCTGGACGCATGACAAAATATTCCCCCGACTGTCCTCCCGACCAGTGCAAAAACCCCCACCACTCCTTCACCGGGCACACTCCCACACATCCACTCTCATTCAACCATACCCATCTACCCTGTCCCGCCTGGTCTGTCTTAGAATGACCCAGCCAAATCCTCAAACGGCCCCCATCGAGTCTAATGTCCTCGTATTTTCTCCCCTCCCGCCCCCTCGTGCCCAGCAACTCAGACACCCGGAATGCCCCAAAAAACATCCACACCATACATAGACGAAACACTGCGACTTCATAACTGTCATAGCAACAACTGGGCAACGCCCCCAACAAACCTTGCAATAATTCAAAAGTAATCGCCTCCCTTGGTGCCCCCCCTGACCCCTCTCTTTGCTCCCGACCCCAACACTTTAGCATTCTGCTGAGGATCTCATCCTTCGCCGGGTCAAAACCCATGTACAATTTACAGTAAAAAGATATCCCTGCCAGCTTCCCCGCTATCGTCGTTTGTGACAAACCCTTCTCAATGCAACTCAGAACAAAACTTATCACTCCCTGTTCAGTATCCAGTCGAGACATGTTTCACCTCCCCACGGTCCAGCCCATAAAGGATCCAAACTCTGACCAAGCCAGCCTGTAACTGCGTCTCGTCGTATCCGCTATAGACTTCTCAACCAGGCCTATCACTCTCACTCCCCCCAGGCCCAGATGCCGTCCGGCAGCTTTGTCTTGTGGGCTTCTGCTCCAGGTGCCAGTCGCCGGAAACGTCTCCACTGCGAACGAGACAAAGCATTCGCAATGTCATTACTTGCTCCAGGAACATGTTTCGCCCGAAAGACCACATTCAATTGCAAGCATTGCAGCATGAAACTACACAGCAACCTCAAAACCCTCAAGTCCTTCGCTCTCTGCATGTTGACTAGTTCGACTACCGTCATGTTGTCTACATGAAACAACACTGACCTATTCTGGAATTCAGAGCCCCAAACCGCCAGTGCCACCAACAACAGAAAAAACTCGAGAAACGCTATGCTCCTCCCTTGTGTCACCCAATGTGCTGGCCACTCCTCCGCGCACCACCACCCATCCCAGAAAATGCCAAAACCAGAGGCCCCAGCCACGTCGGAGAAAATTTGAACCTGCCAGATCGTCCTGTCTTCAACAAAATCCAAAGACACCCCATTGAAATCAGTCAAAAATGTCAGCCATACTCTCAAATCCGCTCAAACCCCCATTGAGATCCGTACCCTGTGGTGTGGGAGCACCGCCCCCGACATGGCCATGCCGAGGCGCCTGCAGAACGTCCGCCCTGCTCTCACCACCCGGCAAGCAAAATTCAGGAAACCCAAGTGTTGTTGCACCGCTCTCAAATCGATATTCTTTTCTCCAATCACCCAAAGCAGGCAGGCTTGGATGTCCAACACCTTCCCTGCGGTGTTGGACATCCACTGGACCGAGTCCAATTCTATGCCCAGAAACCTCAACCTACAACTGGGCCCAGCTGTTTTTTCAGGCGCAAGGATAACCCCAAAACGTTGTGCCATGTCCTGAAACTGTGCTAACGCCTGCCCGCAAGCTCCCGAATTTTCTCTGCCAATGAATAGAAAATCATCAAGGTAATGAGGTACTCTCTGGTGGCCGCTGATCTTCATGAATGCCCATTGCAAAAATGTGCTGAACATCTCAAACAGTGCGCATGAGATTGCACAGCCCATGGGTAAGACTTTGTCTATGAAAATGGCCCCTTCAAACTGCATCCCCAGCAACGAGAAATCCGCAGGGTGTATAGGCAGTAAGCGGAGAGCAGATTTCACATCACATTTTGCCATCTCCGCTCCCTGCCCACACACCCATACTAGGCGGACCACATCGTCTACTGACGCATACAGCACCCTCGAATCCTCCTCTGCAATGAAGTCATTAACAGACTTCCCCTCCGGCCACGATAGGTGATGTATCATCCTATACTTGCCTGGCTCTTTTTTAGGGACCACTCCTAGAGGTGAAATAATCAAGTCCTCTACAGGCCAATCGGCAAACGGGCCCGCTATCCTGCCTTCTTCAACCTCCTTCTTCAATTTGGCTGCTACCACCCATGGCAATTTCTTGGCCGATTTCAAATTGTCCGCCCACCTCCTTTCTCTAGGGCCCTGGTACCCCACCCGAAAACCCTCAGTAAACCCCCACTGCAGCTTCAGCGCAGCCTCTCTGTCCGGGTATATCGAGAGCCACGGGCCCATGGCCTCGATCTTAACTGGGGTAGGAGCCCTTGGGCCCAGCCTGTCCCCTGCCCCTCGTGGCTTGCCATTGCTCAGATGGCGTGACCAAGGTAAAGCATTGTGTGAGCGCGTGTCTGCCCCCGCATTTGGAGCATTCATGTTTAAACTTACAGGGGTATCTTGAGCAGTAACCTTTGTTGTAGTTCCAACAGGCCCCCGTGTTCCTTCCCCCCCTGCTTTGGTTGCGCACCTGTGCCCCCTGAACTAACATTTCCACTTCCCGCCCGACCTGGGCGGGATGCGTCGGAAAAGACCGATATGTCACCGGCAGGCCGCTTGCTGTGTGCGTGGATGCTGACGACTGCGTGGATGACATCCACTGCATCCTTATCTCCTGATCTACTTCGCCCCACGGCTTATACGGGTTGACATTAATCCTTGCCCGAAACTCCTCATCGTAGCTCAACCACGCAAACACCCCGAAATGCATCTGAGCCTTTCTAATGATGTCCATGTATTTTAGAAGCGCTATGGCCCTGTCCAGATGTTTCTCGCAATATATGCTAGCATATATTAAAAAGGCAGATGTCCAATTCTCCATGTTTACCGGGACCCTAAGTCTCCTCGTAAGTTCCCATTCCTCTTCTTTAGAGCCCTCCTTTGCTTGGATCTCTCTATGTAAGAGTTTGAATACATCTACATATTCATGCCTCCAAATTCTTCCCTTCGTTTTGTCTGATAAGTGGGACCCCAACGGCATCGCCAAACCCATGTAAGGTAATTTTTTCTGGTATTTGTCCTCCCCTTTTTTGTCTTTCCCATCTGACCCTTCTGTCTTGTCAGTCTGAACACTGGCCACCACCAACTTCTTTGACCCAGCATCATCCCCCCCATCGCAGGCGCCGCAGCACTGGGTGACAGCACCTTCGTATCCCGCACTGAACCCTCACCCACACCCACCGACCGGCAGGCTTTCTTCCTCCCCCTTTCGGACCGCTGTCCCAAGCAGCCCACCAAGCACCCTCACCTGTCAAGTTGGTTTGCATCTCCCCCTCCTTTCCTTTGGCACCACTCTTCTTCGAGTTGTCCAACCTCGACTTGCCTTTCGCCGCTGATGCCTTCTGCAAAAAACCAAATCGTCTGGTTGCCTTCTCCCCCCCGCCAGTCTGCCCGTCACGTCTTCATCCTACGCAACTCTCCTTCCTCCAAATCATCACTCTCAGCACCATAGTCCAACACCAACTCCAGTTCCAGCTCCGCAGGCGTCCCCAACACTTCACGCACCGCTCTCTTCACACCTTAGCCTTTCTTGGTATGCACACCACCACATTCCTCCGCACACGCCACCGATGCCTGCTCCCTCGATGGAGGGAAGGCCGCCGCGGACCCCCTGCTGCTTCCGGCCGGTGTCTCAGGGCCGTCTTGTGCCCCGCCGGCCCCCCTACCCTTTTGCCAACTGCCGCCGGCTTGGAACCCCCCCCGCCAGGCTGCTCCAACCTGGAAGGGTCCCAGCACCATCGGGTCTCATAGCCGTCCTGGCCGTCCCTGTCCCCGTCTGGGGGTGGCTACTCTCCTCCACCCACACCCACTTACCCTTTGGGGCCACCCCCTGCACTTCCTGCTCTGCCCAGGCTTCCTCCTCTGATGTGGGCGTGGGGGGCCCCTCCGCCCAGTCGTCCCCGCACCCCCTCTCCCTGGCCGCACAGAGCTCCCCCCACCAAGCCTCTGTCTCCTGTATAATCCTCTGCTGATCTTGTTCTCAAGGAAAATACCCTCCCACCTGGGCAAAGGAGCCGGGGGGCTCGGGCCCCCACCAGCCACTTTCCCAGGCCCAACTCTCGCCAGGAAACCTGCATCAGGCCCCCCCTCCCCGTGCCCTCACCATCCCCGTCGTGGAGGCCCCCAGCCCTCCACCCAGCTGTGCAGCCCTCACTGGTGCCCCAAAAGAGAGATCAATGGGAGCGTCCTCCCATTGTCCCACCTCGTGCTCCTGAGTAGACCCCCTCCTGGACAAATTCAATGCCTGCATAACTTCCCCCTCACCGGGGCCTCCCCACCCTCCGCTTCAAAAATTGCCTCCCTGCCGGTCCCGGCGCCATGCCAGGCCGGCTCAAACTGCCCAGGCACCGTTTTCCCAGTCTCTGGGGAGCCGCCTGCATTGAATGGCTGGCTCAGCTGGAGTCCCCCAGGCCTGCCCGACTCGATCGGGAGCTCCTCCCCGCTGCCGCGTCCTCGCTCAGCCGCGGAGGCAGGCTCTTGCGCCTGCCTCCGCGCTTCGCGGGCTCCTTTTTATTCAAGCCCCGCCCCCGGCCCGACGTACCTCTAGAGATCGGTCGTGGCTCCTCCATGCAAGCCACCACCGCTGGTGCCACGCCCGCGGACGCCGAACAGGGTGCCCGAGACATCCCGAACCACGCCTGCTCCAGGACTCCGGGCCTGAGGAGATCCTCATGGCCCGCTGTACCCAGGACGCGTAGGGCCTCCCTCACAGCCTCCGCCTCTGCCGCCGACATCGGAAACGGTGAGTCACGTCGGCGAACAGGAAAATCCACACTGTCCCGCCTATGCGCAGCACACAGTCGACCAACTGGCTGCCTCACCCTGACTACCTAGGCCTAAAATACCCCACAAGCTACACTCCAATTAAAATTCCCTACCCTCCCCAAATGGTGCTGGATACAGGAAGAGGAAGAACCTTCCTCCCCTGCAACCTTATACCCCTCCCCAACTCCACCCCTTGACCTCCAGCCTAGTCCTTCCTGCGCGAATCCCCCGGGGGAAGACTGGTCTGCGACCCTACTTCCCCCGGAGGCCATCATTGTAGTTTGTGGCGGCACACGCAAAGTCTCCAGAGCATCTCAGAGGGCAGCCAGTAGTTCGTCCATCAAGGTAGGTAGGTGGGGGGGGTTTCAGCTCAGGGGACGAGTCAGCTTACACAGCAGCGGATGCGGCTGCCATCTTGCCTCTTCGAGACTTTTGTTTCAAAGAAAAACCTTCAAGTGCATTCATCGGGCTATCTTTTCCTAGTGCAAGTAACCCTGCAGCTAGGAGGAGGCTACCTTTGATCAGAAGCCATCACCACTTCGTCTCCGGACTTCGGCCTATTGTTGGGCTCCCCCGCAGTGACTTCTCTTTCAGGCATGTGGCAGGAGTTGTTTGTAATTCATCACTGCGTGTGAGCGCGGGGGACTGTTTGTTCAATTAACGCCAGTATCAAGTGCTTCTCCACCCGTAATTCATTTCCTCCAGCATCTAGGATTTTGGGAGGTTTTGCGGAGTATTGGTCTTCGCCATTAGATAACTGATAGATAGTGTCATTCAGTTACGGATGGGGCAACATTGAATGCAGTGATTCTACTTGTTCTTTGCAGGACTTTTAGGATATTGCCTTCCCGTGGCTGTTCTGCATTTAAACCAAGAGGTTCCAGCGATTCAGAACTCCTGGCAGCCGGAGATAAGGTTCTCTACAATTACTTTATTGCACCTTTTTGAATTCTTGCTTTCTTACGAACTCTTCTGATATTCAGACTACATTATTGTTTTGATTGGATTATTCGTGGATTTGTGCTACAGAGTATCCTGTGTGAGGAAGTTTTTTTTCATTATTCATGAACTGCTCTCTTTAGGATGTCATTGCCAAGGTCATGACTGATTGCAAGGCGTATTGCATGTGTGGATGACTTTTTTTCATTTTCATTCTTCAACTTATATGAGTATCTAGCTCTGAGACATAGTATAGTACAAAAGTGCAATTATGTTTGTTTCTTTATGAATATTGTTTCTCTTTTCTATCCTGCTACAGGGAATACACATAAGTGAGACACGTTCCAGAACGCACTTTTCCACGCTAGAAAGGACGCTTCGGATGAAGCCTTCTTGGCCGCTTCAGCAGATTTTTCTTGTTTTATCCCATTCCGCTTTTCCCCTGAGTGGTGCCTTTTCAGGATAGTTTTGCTGTATGCTCTTGAGAGGTATCACAAAGGGTAATTGGAGACTTAGCTTCACACATTGCCCCGCTGGGTAAAGATTCAGGTTAGTGGTACTCCAATTGATTACCTGACAGATCTGACACAATCTACTGGTAGGTCTGAACTTACCACAAACTTTTTAGGGCCAGTTAGCCCTCCCCAGCAGAAATTAACAACTGCCAAGGAATGGTCAGACTTAACATTATTTGCATTGGTCACTTGGTACATTTCACCAAGTATGATCTGTCCAGGAGACACAAGTTTTTCTGTCAACATTGTGACAGTGGCCCCTGTGTCCCTGTAGGCCATTTCCTCTATTTAATCGATCAAAGGCTGTTGTCTGTACTTGCCCAGGATACTGGGACTGACAAGTAAGGTGGCAAGATCTATGCCACCATCACAGACTAGAACAGCCTGAGCTGGAGTTCTGACTAAGCCAGAACCCATCTCAGAGCCCAAGGTTAACCCTATTAATCCCTTGTTTGCTGCACTACCACTTGTACTGGAGCTAGGGGGCACAGTTGCATTAGGGGCAGTGGTAGTGGTTGTAGTTTCCTTGGCCTTTGAACAATCAGCATCCCTTGTCCAATGGGTCTTCTGTTTATAGAGATAGCACCAAGGATTCTTTTTGCCTTTTCCCTTGTTCGATTGTGACTCCCCCCCAGATGCAGGTTTTTGGGGCCCTGATGAAGACTCCTGTTTGTCTTTACCCTTGTCCCCTCCCATATCTTGAGCATTTGAAGAATCTTGCTTCTTCTGGTCACCACTATTGTTCTGGTTTTTCTGCTTCACCCTGGTCCTGACCCATTTATCTGCCTTATTTCCCAATTCATGGGGAGAAGTCAGATCTGGGTCCAACAGGTATTGATGCAACAACTGATGGCAATTATTAAGGATCTACTCCCTCATAATCAAATTGTACAATCCATTAAAGTCCTGCACTTTGCTGCCAAGTAACCAGCCTTCCAGAGCCTTAATAACACTATCCACAAAGTCTACCCAATCCCGATTTTGTGCCTTCTGGGTGACTCTGAACTTAATCCTGTAGTGTTCAGTGGTTAAGCCAAACCCATCAATGAGAGCACTCGTCAAAACTGAGTAATTGTCAGCATCCTCTTCTCTAATGGTGAGGAGCTTATCTCTACCTTTGTCTGCAAAGGAGAGCCGCAAGATAGCTGCCCACTGCTCTTGAGGGACCTTCTGCACTTTACAGTCCCTCTCTAAAGCAGTTATCCATTTGTGGATGTCATCCCCAACATGGTAGGGAGGGATAATCTTGCTCAGGTTCCTATTTTCAAAGTAATGTTCCTTAACTCTAGGGGCACTGTTGCTGCCACCATGGGACTCTTTCTTTCTAGCCGTCTGAACTTCTAGGGACTCTCTGTCAAGGGCCAACTGCTCTTGCCTGAGCCCAAGCCTGGCTTTCTCAAGCAGTTGGTACTCCCTATCTGAAGAGTTCCCTCCCTTACTAGAAATGGAGGTCCCTACTGAATGTCCTGAGGCATTGGATTCTCTAGAGGAAGATCTAGACCTCCTCTGTCTACTCTGCACTCTCCCAGGAGGAACAAAGGGGGCCTCCTCTGGGCCCTCTACTCCTTCCTCTGGGATGTCTGAGTTATCCAGGTGGAAGCTATCATGCTCCACCTGGTCAGGGTTAGGTTCAAGGTCAAAGAGGGGTCCCCCTCCTGCCCTATCTTCAGTCCCCTGCCCACCCACTCCGTCCTGTTCATCTGACCCAGAGGCTTTCCTCAGGTCATCTAACATTAACGCCTCTACCAGGTGTTGTGTGTTGGCACTTCTCCCTGTCTCCAGATTTCTAGAGGCACCTACCTAACCTAGTGGGAACTAAACTCTCTGAGGTTGGAGAAAGGAGTATTCTAGACCCTTGACTTACCCAACCCTAAGTTCATTAGAACTTACTATTCTAAGCTTGTATTTATATGTGTCTAGTACTAGTGATTTTTCAGTTAATCAATACAAAGATTTATCTGGTAAAACAATGCAGGCTTGAATCCCAACCGTTGCACACCATTGTGAGAAGCTGGCCTGGTATATGATGTCCACTAATTAAAGTGGGCACCTTGCACCAGTCCAGACAACCCTTATGATGATATAAAAGGTCTTAGACAACCACAGAAAGCTCTCTAAGTGGTAGCTGTGGACAGCAGCCTTCAGGCTTAGTCTTGAAGGAGTGTAAAGCAGCTTGTTTTACCAGAATGCAATCTTATAGTATAGATTAAATGAAAGGGAACCACACAAGGTATTTATAAAAATATATATTTGTTATATAATACTCTCTAGTATGTTACAGTATCTCCTACATGGATATAGACACAAAGCACACAATACTATAGCAAAGAAATCACAGTAAATAGAACTAATACACAGTGGGCCCCAGGGGGGGACCAAACCATATGCTAAGAAAGTGGTATAAGAACCATGACTCGAGTCAGGACAATGTCGAGAGGCTGTAGAATCGCTGGGGACCCATGGAACCAGCCAAGGTAAGTAGACAGGGACGCCACGGAGGACACGTGCAGTGTGAGAACACAACCGCGGGCTCCGTACAACTACATGTAAGTCGCAGTCCGATTTTTAAAGATTAAGGACCCTTCCCAGTCGACCCTGAAGAAACCCCGTGGAAGACAGAAGGTTGGATATCCACCCCCCTGTGGATACCCTAGTACTCAGTTACCTACACCAGGGAAGCCAGGTGCATAGGTGTGAAGTGGTGTCGGAAACCGCCGAACCCAATGGAGGACTGCCACTGCTGGAAGAGGAGAAAGTGTCTGTGAGAATTCAAACGTGGATTCTTGATGAAGAGTAATTGAAAGCAGAGGGGACAGAGTCTGGGTCACTTGGCAGTGACCAGGGGCTCGGTAGACGAATGCCCACCGATGTCGGGTGCCACAGGCTAGATGTCGTTGACCTTGACTCTGCAGCTGTGGGGACCAGGCGATGCTGAGGATGACCAGGAGCCGGATACGAGCTGTCCCATGAAGGATGTCGAGTGCTGAGGGGTCGGTGTCAAACAGTAGCACCAACAAGCCTTGGCAAAAGCAACCCACGCAGGAAGTCAAGAAGTTGCAAGAAGAGGACCAGCAAGGAGGAGACTCACCACAAGCAGGGGAGTTATGGCAAGCCCAGAGCAATCAGGGGAGCCCAAAGAAGACGTAGTTCAACCTCCACAGGACCCACAGGCCGAAGACAATGGAGGCGCAGGAGGACCTTGTGCAGCTTTACAAAACAACAGGCCACAGAGCACACGGTGCGTTGTGGTTGAAGATCTTTGCAGGAGAAGTTGCTAGAGGTTGGGGATACTTGGAGCCCAATGCACTTGTTGCAGAATTGCCAACAAGCATTTGCACTTGCAAAAGTACGCAGTGCACAGGGGTTCAGGTATTGCAGCCCCCACGAGGGATATTGGCCTCAAACTTGGTGAGAGGACAGCTCGTGTCTCTTGGGACGTAGAAACACACTTCCTGTGTTGTTGAACCCTTCGGAGTCCATAGGAGCTTGGGATGAGCAGACAGGTCAGCAGTGTTGCGGTGCCTGCGAATGCAGGGGATTGATTCCTTCACTCCAAGGGAGATTACTTTGGTTGTCCTTGATGCTTCACAGGCCTTGGAAGGTTCCTGTATGATGCACTGGCACAGACGATGCAGCAGACTGGAAGGGAGATGAAGTCAGGCCCAAACGAAGTCCAGCGAAGTCCAGAGTGCCCAGACGGTGGAAGTGCAGTGGTATCTGTTCTGAATCTTATCCCACGATGAATCTAGGGACCTACACTCAGGTAAGCCCTTAAGTATCCTAGGGAAAGGGTTGGGACGATTCAGGGGACCCTCCCAGGGGAGGGTCTGGACAGGGGGGAGTTTACTCCTGTGTCCTTTGTCCAGTTTCGCACCAGAGCGGGAGCCAACGGGTCCCAGGACTGGTTTGAACTGGACTATGCACAGGGACACCAAATGTGCCTCTCGTATAGACTTTCAGGTGCTGGCAAGCGCACCCACCCAGCCCTAATACACTAAATCCTGTCTGGGAGGTGGTCACACCTCCATGTGACAGGATGCCTGTTGTTCCACCTTCCTCTGCTCGAGCTTGGCTCAGCAGCAGTAGGGCAGAAATGTGGCTCTGGTCGGCAGCAACCATTTTGTGCTGTCCGAGACTAGAGGGCTGGTACCGGAAACACTGAGAGCCTAACGGACAGCTGTTCCAGTGCTTGGAATCATACCTCCCACACCGTTTACAGTGTAGGGGTTTGATTCCAACATGTCAATCAATCAGGGATTTATAAAGCGCGCTACTCACCCGTGAGGTCTCAAGGCGCTGTGTGATACAAAACATGATAGGATTCGTTGCAGCCAGTTTCGAGGTGGTCATCCCGTAATTACACGGTGCCCCTCGATTTAGTATATGGCTGCTTCACTGACAACCCGGGAGACTGGACTCTGTAGGCTGCAGGGGTGTCCTGCTCATGCAGGGGCACCCTCTCACTTAGAACCAAGCACCCTGCCCTCAGGATTGAAAAGGCCTGCTATATGGGTGACTTATAGCTTTTAAGTGCAGTGACCCTTAGATATAGTAAACCTATATCTTTAGTAAGTGGTGCAAGCACCAACTTACACAGGCTGCAATTGCAGGCCTGTAGTTCCATTTTGAATGGTCTCTCATGGGTGGCATAATACATGCTTCAGCCCATGGGGGACCTCTGGGGTACATATGCCCTGGGTACATGGGTACCATATACTAGGGACTGACAAGGGTACCCCAGTATCCAATCTGGGATGTACCTAGGTACTGAACACAACAGTTTAGGGAGAAAGCAGATAGACTGGGGTCCTGATTAGCAGGATCCCAGTCAGACTAGTCAAAAACAGTGTCACATCAAGCAAAAAGTGGGGGTAACCATAAGAAGCAGATCCTACTTTCCTTCAGTCCACCACTGATTGACTGGTTTTGCTTGGAGGAGAGCTCAACTTGGTCTTTGATAACACGTTAGATAGGTCATCACAACAATATGATAACACTGGGGCCTTAACACAAAGGGGTAAGGAATGGATGCAGGAATTGGGGCTCCAGAACATCTGTCGAGAACAACACTCACACACACAAGATTATACCTACTATTCCCATGCCCCTAAAACCTACGCCCTCTGGATTATTATCTAGGGAGCAAGGATATTCTCGCCCTCTCCATTACTTCTGAGATAGAGCCATGTTACCTATCCGATCACTCCACGGCTTCCCTCATGATGGCACCCCCCCAGACTACTCCATGATGGCACCCCCCCCAGACTACTCGACACACACGAACATGGAGACTTAGGGAAAAACTCTTACATAGACATGAGGTGGTGACTCAAGTGAACAAGGCTATAGTCCAATTCGTAGAAATTAACGATACCCCTGATATCACCGTCACAACACTGTGAGTAGCCCTGAAGGCCGTGATTAGAGGAGAACTAATTGCTATCTCGGCAGCAGATAATAAAATTTGCAAGGAGAAGAGAGACAACCTTCCTCAAAAGGTGAGAGAATTGGGAAGCATCTACCAACGCACAGGGCCCCCAAGAGTTTGGCGACAATTAGAAGCCGCTTGTACCCAACTGGCAGGCCATGACATAGATAATGCTGAATATGCAGCCCTTTGTCTCCGGCATTCATTCTATATAGGTGGAGATAAAAGGGCCATCTTTTGGCCAACAGACTCCGCATGGAATGACAGGGGGAGAGTGTGCAGCTGCTACAAGGTCCAGATAGCTCTGAGACTGGTGAGGAAAATGCTATACTCTCGTCCTTCGGGGACTTCTATTAAGATTCGTACACCTACCAAACTCTTGATTCAGAGGCTTCCACCTCATATCTCTAAGGTTCAGATACTGCACAATTCTCCCCAGAACAGGTAGAATCCTTGGAGTGCCCAATACATAAGGAAGAAGTAATAGCAGCCATCTCCCATCAGAAACCCTGGAAATCGCCAGGTCCTGATGGTTTTCCTGCCCCTTTTTACAAGACGTTCTGCCAGGTACTCACCCCAATCCTGACAAGACTTTAACTCTATATCGGGCCCCAGATCGCTGCCCCCTTTCATGCCGGAAGCGGCCATCATGGTGATTCCCAAACCGGGGAAGGACAAACGCCATTGTAGCTCATTTTGCCACTTATTCAATT